>CM053754.1:3541803-3592525 GCA_028658305.1 Pachyuromys duprasi
TCTTCTGCTTGTGTTAGTCTGTTTTCTATTGCCGTACAGAGTAAATTAGTATGAACGGGATGTTTATAAGGGGAGGAAATTCACTTCTTATATATCTGAAGGCTGAAACTGTTGTAAAAGTAGTGTCAGCACTCAGTGAGACAGAGGCAAGCAGATCTCTGTGAGATTGAGCCTAGCCTGGTCTACAATAAGTCCAGGACAGCCAAGGCTATAACAGAGAAATCCTGTGTCTCTCTCTGTCTCTGTCTCTGTCTTTGTCTCTGTCTGTCTCTGTCTCTGTCTCTGTCTGTCTCTGTCTCTGTCTCTGTCTCTGTCTGTCTCTGTCTCTGTCTCTCTCTCTCTCTCTCTCTCTCTCTCTCTCTCTCTGTGTGTGTGTGTGTGTATCATAATGTTAAGGGACTTCTCTTTATATTATTCCATGTCAGAAAGTGTGAGGGATAAGAACACATGATAGAAGGAGAGAAGAAGAGAATTAAAATATTTTTATGTCTACTTTTCCTGTTTGTTTAATTAATATTTTTAATTTTTATTTTGTTAATTACATTTTATTCACTTTGTATCCCCCTGTAGCCCCCTCTCTTCTCCCCTCCCAATCCTACCCTCGCTCCCCCTTCTCCATGCATGCTCCTCGCTCAATCCACTGATAGGGGAGGTCTTCCTTTCCTTCCTTCTGATCCCAGTCTATCAGGTCTCATCAGGAGTGGCTGCATTGTCTTCCTCTGTGGCCTGGTAAGGGCAAGGGGATCAAAGGGCAGGCCAATCAGATCATGTCAAAGATATTCCATGTTCCCATTACTATGGAATCCATTTAGACACTGAAGAGCCATGGGCTACATCTCTGCAGGGGTTCTGGGTTATCTCCATGCATGGTCCTTAGTTGGAGTGTTAGTCTCAGAACAGACCCCTGTACCCAGATTTTTTGGTTCTGTGGATCTCCTTGTGGAGCTCCTGTCCTCTCCAGGTCCTACTATTTCCTGATTCTTTCATTAATATCCCTGCATTCTACCCAAAAGTTGGCCATAAGTCTCAGCATCTGCTTTGATACCCTGCAGTGTCGAGCCTTTCAGAGGCCCTCTGTGGCAGGCTCCTGTCCTATTCCCTATTATCTCCTTCTGATGTCCATCCTCTTTGCCTTTCTGAATGGGGATTGAGCATTTTAGCAGGCATCATCCTTCTTGATTAGTTTCTTTAGGTGTACAGATTTTAGTAGGTTTATCCTATATTATATGTCTAATATCCACTTATGAGTGAGTATATATCCTGTATGTCTTTTTGCTTCTGGGACACCTCATTCAGGATGATCTTTTCCAGTTCCCACCATTTACCTGCAAATTTCATGATTTCCTTGTTTTTTATTGCTGAGTAATATTCCATTGTGTAGATGTACTACAATTTCTGTATCCATTCCTCAGTTGAGGGGCATCTGGGTTGTTTCCAGCTTCTGGCTATTACAAATAAAGCTGCTACAAAAATGGTTGAGCAAATGTCCTTATTGTGTACTTGAGCCTCTTTTGGATGATGCCCAGGAGTGGTATAGCTGGATCTTGAGGAAGCACTATTCCTAATTGTCTGAGAAAGTGCCAGATTGATTTCCAGAGTGGTTGTACAAGTTTGATTTCCCACCAACAATGGAGGAGGATTCCCCTTTCTCCACAACCTCTCCAGCATTTGTTGTTACTTGAGTTTTGGATCTTAGCCATTCTGATGGGTGTGAGGTAAAATCTCAGGGTCGTTTTGATTTGCATTTCCCTGATAACTAAGGACATTGATCATTTCTTTAAGTGTTTTTTTGGCCATTCGATATTCCCCTATTGGGAATTCTATATTTAGCTCTGTACCCCATTTTTTAATTGGATTACTTGATTTGTTGCTGTTGAACTTCTTGAGTTCTTTATATATACTGGATATTAACCTTCTGTCAGATATAGCGTTGGTGAAGATCCTTTCCCAATCTGTAGGCAGTCCTTTTGTTCTGAAGACAGTGTCTTTTGCATGAAGCTTTTCAGTTTCATGATGTCCCATTTATTGATTGTTGCTCTTAGATCCTGTGCTGTAGGTGTTCTGTTCAGGAAGTTGTCTCCTGTGCCAATGAGTTCTAGGGTCTTCCCCACTTTTTCTTCTAACCAGTTTAGAGTGTCTGGTCTTATTTTGAGGTTTTTGATCCACTTAGATTTTAGTTTTGTGCAGAGTGATAAGTATGGATATATTTGCATTTTTCTACCTGTAGACATCCAGTTAGACCAGCACCATTTGTTGAAGATTCTGTCTTTTTTCCATAGAATGGTTTTGGCATCTTTGTTAAAAATCAGGTGTCCATAAGTGTGTGGATTTATTTCAGGATCTTCTATTCGATTCCATTGATTCACCAGTCTTTTTCTACACCAGTACCATGCAGTTTTTAGTATTGTTGCTCTATAGTACAGCTTGAGATCAGGGATGGAGATAGCTCCAGATGATCTTTTATTGTAGAGGATTGTTTTTAGCAATTCTGGGTTTGTTGTTATTCCATATGAAGTTGAGAATTTTTCTTTCAAGGCCTGTAAAGAATTGTGTTGTTATTTTGATGGGAATTGCATTGAACCTGTAGATTGCTATTGGTAAGATGGCCATTTTTACTATATTAATCCTGTGAAGCCATGAGCATGGGAGACCTTTCAATTTTCTGATATCTTTTAATTCTTTCTTCAAAGAGTGGAAATTTTTTTCATACAAGTCTTTGACTAGTTTGGTTATGTTCATACCAACGTACTGTATGTCCTTTGTGGCTACTGTGAAGGGTGTTGTTTCCCTAATTTCTTTCTCAGCCCCTTTGTCTTTTGTATACAGGAGGGCTACTGACTTTTTTTTTTTTGAGTTGTTTTTGTATCCAGCTACTTTGCTGAAGATGTTTATCAGCTGTAGGAGTTCCCTGGTAGAATTTTTGGGGTCACTCAGGTATACTATCATATTATCTGCAAATAGTGATACTTTGACTTCTACCTTTCCAATTTGTATCCCCTTGATCTCCTTTAATTGTCTTACTGCTCTAGCAAGAACTTCAAGAAGTATGTTGAAGAGATACGGAGAGAGTGGGCAGCCTTGCCTTGTCCTTTATTTCCATGGGATTGCTTTAAGTTTCTCTCCATTGAGTTTGATGTTGGCTATAGGCTTGCTGTACATTGCCTTTACTGTGTTTAGGTATGTGACTTGTATCCCTGATCTCTCCAATACTTTAAACATGAATGGATGTTGGATTTTGTCAAATGCTCTTTCCACATCTAAGGAGACGGTCATGTAGTTTTTCTCCTTCAATTTGTTTATATGGTAGATCACATTGAGGATTTATGTATATTGCACCACCCCTGCATGCCTGGGATAAAGTGTGCTTGGTCAGGATAGATGATTGATGTGTTCTTGTATTCGGTTTGCAAGTATTTTATTGAGTATTTTTGCATCGGTGTTGATAGGGGAGATTGCCCTGAAATTCTCTTTCTTTGTTGGGTCTTTGTATGGTTTAGGTATCAACATGACTGTGGCTTCATAGAATGAGTTTGGTAGTGTTCCTTTTGTTACTAATTTGTGGATAGTTTGAAGAGTATTGGTGTTAGCTCTTCTTTGAAAGTCTGGTAGAATTCTTCACTGAAACCATCTGGTCCTGGGCTTTTTTTTGCATGGGAGACTTTTGATTGCTGCTTCTATTTCCTTAGGAGATACAGGCCTATTTAATTGATTTACCTCATCTTGATTCAGCTTTGGCAAATGGAATTGATCAAGAAAATTGTCCATTTCTTCTATATTTTCAAATTTTGTGCTGTATAGGCTTTTGAAGTGAGACCCAATGATTGGTTGGATTTCTTCAGTGTCTGTGCTTATGTTCCCCTTTTCATTTCTGATATTGTTGATTTGAATACTGTATATTTGCCTTTCAGTTAGTTTGGATAAGGGTTTGACTATCTTGTTGATTTTCTCAAAGAACCAGCTCTTGGATTCATTTATTTTTTGAATTATTTTCTTTGTTTCTAATTGATTTATTTCAGCTCTGAGTTTGATTATTTCCAGCCATCTACTCTTCTTGGTTGTATGTGCTTCGTTTTTTTCCTTGGCTTTCAGTTGGGCCTTTAAGTTGTTTGTATGAGGTGTTACAAATTTCTTTTTGAAGGCACTTAGTGCTATGAACTTTCCTCTTAGCACTGCTTTCATTGTGTCCCATAAGTTTAAGTATGTTGTGTCTTCATTTTCATTGAATTCTAGGAAGACTTTAATATCTTTCTTTATTTCTTCCCTGGCTTAGCTGTCATTTAGTAGCAAGTTGTTCAGTTTCCATGTGTGTGTAGGCTTTTTGTTATTTCTGTTGTTGAGGTCCAGTTTTAGTCCATTGTGATCAGATAGGATACAAAGGATTATTTCAATCTTCTTGTATCTGTTGAGGCTTGCTTTGTGACCAACTATATGATCTATTTTGGAGAATGTTCCATGAGGTGCTAAGAAGAAGGTAAATTCTTTTGTGTTTGGGTGAAAGTTCTGTAAATGTCTGTTAGGTCCAGTTAATTCATGACCCTGTTAGAGTTATTGTTTCTTTGTTTAATTTTTGCTTTGCTGACCTGTCCTTTGTTGAGAGTGGGGTGTTGAAGTCTCCCACTATTAATGTGTGGGGATCTATGTGTGGGTTAAGTTTTATCAATGTTTCTTGTAGATGGCTGCCCTACTGCTGGCTTTCTTGTTCTGAATTTTGTGAGCTGCAGCTGCTGCTCTTAAGGTATATTTGTTGGGTGTAGCCGTCTTGAAGAACCAGGGAGTCCCGCAGTTACGTCAGTTCAGCTAGGGAGAACTGGTCACACCTTGGAACGGTATCTGAGGGCTGCTTTAATGGCTCTCGGGCTTTCGTAGGTCTGAGGTTGCAGCTGTGTGCCACTGTGCTTTAGCGGTAATCAATGGCAGCTGAGCAGGGCACTCATATCTGTAGCAGAAGGCTAGAGCCTAGAGCCTGTGTGAACCCAGAAAGTCTTCTGGAGGTGGGTGTCCTGAGTGTTGGACCTGATGATCCCTTCGCTATGGGGTTTCCTCCCGACAGGGACACCCAAACTGTGCTTTGGGGACCACAGTTCTATCTGGGATGGCGAGTAAGACACACTGGCACAGGCGCTCCTGGCTCTGCCTTGCTGGCGATTGTGCGCCTGGGCAACTGCTGAAACTTTTCCAGAAAACTTTTCTGGTTGTGGGGGGATCAACTGTGTCCTCTGAGTTCAGACCTGTTCTTCCCCCTCACTGTGGGTTTCCACCTGACAGAGAAACTTAGTCTCTGGTGCCCTGGGACCTACAGTTCTATCTGGGGCAGGGAGTCAGGCACGCAGGCAGGACTCTGTGCTGACGCCTGTGCACCTGACTCTGGGCTGGCTGCTGGGCACCCACCAGACCCCAGGTCTTTTCCAGGGATTGTGTGGGTGCCCTAAGGTCGGTCCCGATCATTTCCTGAACCATGGGGTTTTCTCTAGACTGGAAATCCCAGTCTCTGGTGTTGTGGGGCCCACAGTTCAGTCTGGGATAGTGATGAGAGCAAGCCGCGTGTGGCTCTGGGCTGGCGACCAAGCGCCTGGTGGCACCAGGACCTCTTCCACAGTTTAGCTGGGTGAACTGAAGCTGATTGAATCCCACACCATGGGGTTTTCTCTCATCTGGGAAACACAATCAGTGGTGTTTTAGGACTGAGAGTTCTGTCTGCATGTCACTGTGCAGCTCCTGCTGTGCTGCTGGTCAGGAAGAGTGCCCTCCCAGCACCACCATCTTGGATTCCCCAAAATCTTTTATTTGGAATCTAACTGGTTTTAATAGCATTAATCTATTCCTAAGAGTAGATCCCTCTTAACATGGTGCATTTTTTTCTCTACAAGAATACAACTGATAGAATGAATACACTTTGGAAGGATGTGTTTGTTTGTAGATTGCCTTACATGATACAGACTGGATAGTCAAACAATTGTGTCCTATACCTGGAATCTGCTCAGTCCAGGAGGCCAGATGACTGGAGGATTTCTGTTAACACAATAGTCTTCAGCTCATATTTGAAGTTCTGAAGAAGTTGGGTTCTTATATCAGTAAAGGAAGGCAACAAGTACTTAATTTTTCTGTAATATTAAAAGCAAGTAGGCACTATCACAGAGGGTGTCTAAAAATCTCTACTGATCAAGGTATCGAAGCAGAGGCCACTCATAACCACACTTTGGGCAGAGTGCAGGAAACTTAGGAAAGAAGGGGGAGATAGAATGATCTGGAAGGGAAAGGAACTCCAAAAGGAGAACAATAGAGCCGTAAACCTGAGCCCTGGGGACCCTGATGAGAACCATACCCCAACCAAGGACAGTGCATAGAGAGACCTAAAACTCTGGCTCCGATGTAGCAGTCTCCAAGTGGAGTCCCTAGTAAGGGGAGCAGGGACTTTCTCTGACATGAACTCAGCGGATGGCTGTCTGACCCCTGACAGGGGTGCAGCCTTGCCAGACTATAAAGGAAGACAATGCACCCAGTCCCGATGATACCTGACAGGCTAGGATTAAATAGAAGGGGAGGAGGACCTTCTCTATCAGCAGACTAGGGGAGGGGCAAGGGAGGAGAAGAAAGAGGGAGGGGGCCACAGCCAGGATACAAATTGAATAGGTTGTAATAAATGATAATAATGAAAATGTAGTAGTAGATTAAAAAAAGCAAGTAGGCAAAAGGACACATCCAAGAAATAAATGAAAAAAATAATTTTAGTTAATCAAAAGAGATCTAAGAAACCATCACGAAACAAATACACAATACACCATGAGAGGAATTAACAGGCATTGCTAAAAATAACTCTTGTAAATAATGCTCTCGATTCCCTAAGAGAGAGACAGACTAGTAGATTTTGTTAAAAAATAGGACTAAAAAAAAGAAAGAAAATAAGATCCATCCTTTTGCTTCCTCCATGAAATTGTCTTTTAGATCTAGGATACATAGTACTTTAGGGTAAAAGATGGGAAAGGGTATTCTAAGCCAATGGGAAAAAGCAGGCATATATATCTATAATATCTGACATATAGGCTTCAATTAAAATTTAGTCAGAAACATGAAAAGGGTCACTTCCTACTTATAAATGAAGCAACCCACCATGAGGGCATTATAATTTTAAATGCCAAAACAAGTTGCATATGATACCATAAAAGAGGTACTATTACTTCCAATGCTACAAATTAACCCTAACACAACCACAGTGGGTTCAACACCCTGCTCTCAAAGATAGATCATCTGGACAAAAAACCAAAGAAATTTGAATTAAACACCATCATAAGTCAAATGGGCCTAATGAATATCTATAGCACATTGAATACCATCACTCAGAAATATGTATTACTATCAGAATCTCTTAGAATGTTCTCCAAAATTGTACACATTAACACAATACAAATCTCAATAAATACAGAAAATTTTTATTAACATCCTGCACTCTGGCCAAACAGAATAAAACTATCAAGAGCATTGGAAAGCACAGAAAATATTCAAACTCA
Source organism: Pachyuromys duprasi (assembly GCA_028658305.1). NCBI lineage: Eukaryota > Metazoa > Chordata > Mammalia > Rodentia > Muridae > Pachyuromys > Pachyuromys duprasi. The sequence continues at coordinate 3,549,309 of CM053754.1, forward strand.
TGGAAACTAAGTAACACATTACTAAATAATAAGTGGTTCAGGAAGAAATAAAGAAGGAAGACAAAAATCCTACAATTGAGTGAAAATGAAAAAGGAAAAACAAAACAGGTACCCAATAGAGACAATTCTAAGAGGTACATTTAAAGCTTTAAGTTCCTACATCAAAAAATTGAGATCTCGAATTAGTAACTTAAAGATGCACCTGAAAACAACAACAACAAAATCCAAAACAGTAGATGCAAAGAGATATTAAAATCGTGGCTGCAGTTAATAAATCAATAATGAATGGAGCTAGAAAATATTATACTCTGTGGTATAACCCTAGTCAGCAAGACAAATGACACTTTCTCTTAGCCTGTCACCAGAATTTAAGAATAAGCCTTTTGCTGACTATATCGCACACATTGGTCAAAGAACGTGGAGAAATCAAGTTGGTTCTGACCAGAAAGCTTCTCCTTGCTGTCAAGTTCTCCTAACATTAGAAGGGTCTATTTGGCATGTTGGAGTGAAGGTGAGGGGTAATAGAGCCCTGTAAACTGCAAAAATGACTGGTGTGGAAATATATCGACACTACAACAGTGGTACAAATGTTATGGGGCAACCAATGGCTTTTGAATTGGATTCAAGGCTTCCATCACAGAAGAAAACAGCTATCCGTTACTATAAATCAGGCCAAAATTCCAATGTTAGGAAGCTCACAGGATGCAAGGGTGACTTGTTAGTACTATTTCGCTAAGTAAACATACCATCAAAATTTCCTCTAATTTCAAATCTCTATAATCCATTGTTTCCTTCTGCTCTCAGTTTATTTGTGCAGTAAATGGTCATTCATGTACAAACTCATAATTGATCAAAGTGTGGATAATGAGTAATGAATAGTACTCAGTAACACATGAAACATCTATATTACACCCACCCTCCCCAATAATTAGAGAGTCATTGCAGAATTGGGATAGGAAGGTTGCAAAACATAGGTGAGGACCAGATCAAAATAGTTTCTTGATCATGAGAGAACCACTGTACTCGTGAGATTGAGTACCTGTGGCTGTCTGTACATTATCAAGCCAGTCAACACACTAGAATAAACTGGGAAGGGGTTCATGAGTTTCTACTGTTAACTGAGGAGCTGCAGACATTGATAGTTTCTGGGGAAGGGAGAATTAGTATTTTTGTAAGTGTTTGGTTCTTAGTAAGTTGACCACATTTTTATGGATACTAACATATCCAGAAACATATGTGAAAAACAAATCATAGTAATAAGTTATTAATTTTTTGCAAATGAAAAAAATATGAAATTCGTGGGGACATCAGAAGTTGTTACTGGATCTAGAAGGAGTTAGGGCAAGGAGATGAGCATGGATATGATCAAAATACATTGTATGAAATTATCCAGGAATTAATAAAACTATTTTTAAAGTTTCTTTGAAACCAAAATGTGAATAAAAAGCAAACATAAAACAATAACAATTTCAAACTCACTAGTAGAAATAATAAGCCAAGCTCAAAAATTTTCAAAGATGTTGTTTATACCAATCTGCTTAGTCACTATAGTAGTATGTAGTAACAGGAAATAATCTGAAAACTGCAGCATCAATTTCCTGTCAAGAAAACTATTACATACAACACCCTGAGAATCCATCACCATCTTGAGGCTGGGTGCTTCAAAAACCAAATCAGTGAGAGTGGGATGTAAAGGAGAATGGATGGTCAGAAGTGAGTGAAAAGGAGTAACCAAAATTCATTGAACACAGTTAACATAGACATGCCAAACTCATGCCAAGCTCATGTTAAGATCATGTCCTCACATAACTGGGAGCATGAAACCCCAAGCACAGGCAGGGCAATGGATAAGCAAAACAACATACATTCTTCAAAAGACATCCTTGGGGTTTTGTGCTCTTTTCTCATAATAAACCTTGGAATTGCAAATACTTGGAAAGTTCAAAAACAGAAGCTCAATGGTCAATTAAGTTATCAAAATTCACAGAATGGCAGGTACCAGAGAAAGGCTTTGAAACTAATCCTGAGCAAAGTTAATAAGTAAGATATTTAAGGAAAACAGCAGCATTTCTTCAGCTCATGGAAATGACACTCAGACTAAGGAGTTCTTTCCATTCATTAGGGACTCTGACCCCAGGACCTATTTCCAGATTCGTTCCATGTCATCATAGCACCTTAGCTGACAGGGAGTACACTCCTGTCTCTTCTGTGAGTGATACCCACAGTGCCACGTACTGGGACTTCAGAATCAGAAGGTGCATGCCACCGGAAAACCCTCTGGGTACAAGAAATTTAACCATATTAGATTCTATTCAGGTATCAATCCTTTACTTTCTACAAATGGTGAGGTCTAAAATATAACCTTGTTTCCATGTTCATCATCACTAAAAAGTATATGTAGGATAAAACAAGCACAACTCTTCATGTCATTCTGTATCCACTGATTAGACTTAAAACCAACCACTTCAGCCTTTAGAAAAGATGCTTAGAAGTATCTCTCGATTCTTCAAAATGGTATTTACACACAGGTACTGCTACAAAATCTTTGGAGGATCCTGACACCAACCAGAGACTCATATTAGGTGAGCTAAGAAATGTTCTCCAAGAAGAAATGAGGCATGACAATTCTCTAACTTAATGCCTATTTCCTCTCTGCCTGTGCTATGACAGGAACCACAAGGCTAAGGCAGTGCTTGAAGGATGCTAGTAAATCATTTAAGGAACCCATCACATGAGCCTTTATTGTCCTCCTAATTGGATTTTCATTTGCCTTTAAACTTTAATTGCTCTGATTTATGAATGGTTCACTTTAAAGCTCTCTTCAAATCCTTTATAGAAGAGGCTATAAAATATGAATTCTTTCCAAATATATTATCCAATACTACACATCTCTGAGGATGCATGCAAGGTCTGCAAATGTGATCATAGAGAAGGTATTTACTATAAATACGTAAGTAACTTGTGCAATGATTGAGTACAGGAGCTCAGCTTCATTAAAGCGGGCCTGGTTACCAGGAGAAAGAAGCATGAGCAAAAATTCCAGGCTTGCTACTTGGAAGCTATTTTACAAAATACTCAAGAAAGCTTAAAACTGTTTCTCAGGTTTAGATATAAAGTGAAGTTTGACATAATATGGTAAGAAGTCAATACAAGTAGTTCTTAAATATTTGCAAAGTTCTTATTGATTTGATTTTTCTGAAAACGAGAAACTACTGTAATTAACATCATAATATCAGAATTAAACACTTGTTTCTAAGGAAATTTAAGGTGTTATTTTGCAGGGCAGAACTTAGATAAACATTTTTAATGTAATTTCAATAAAGCTATTATGTAATTGAATTTTATCAGAACTATTGAATTATGTTACAGTTGAACAAATTGAAAGAGTTTATGTTACCTTTTGTTTAAAATCATGAGCAATAGACCTAAATGGATTTCTCTATCCTTTCACAGTACTATGGGATATCTGAGAAAATTACCCTGGCATAATGAAAGAGGAAAGCCTCTCAGAAAGAAATTAATCTTTCTTTGAATGAGCCCATTCATGCTATCCATTACTGACTTGGTAGCCTGGTTTGGAATTCAAGCAACCATTATTTGTCATCAAATAGTAAGCTTCTATGAGCAATTTTCCTTGCAAATGCTTAAATAGATTTATAGAGATCACCACAATGCATGTGGTACTTTAGCATCAAGGGTGGAGGGGTTCAAATAATGGTATTCTTTTGTCTACAATCCAAGCTGAGCAAAATGACCATTGCTGCCTCTTGCAGGTGAATTCAATACATTTACTCGCGTCAATTACATGCCACAGAAATTGTTTAAAACTATAAATGGAAGGATCAAAGAATACAGGCAGAACAAGTGGTCACATATAGTAATCCCACTGTGGGGATCAGGGTAAATTATAACCAAAGCCAAAAGATAATCTATGGAAACAAAAAAGAAAGAGAGAGAAAGAAAGAAAATGATATAGTCTTCTCTCATGGCTACTTTAGATGTGACTTAAATTATGAACAAAATTTACTCCAGTGGATGAAATCAGATAATTCCTTCATATATTATGGAGAGAGAAAGACTGGGTTTGAAGAGGGCTGTGTGTTTTGGGAACACATTTTCTTTGGGGATGAATGCTATGGTCCACGGATAGCTTTGAATCTGTAACATAGGAAAACAACATTATTGGGCAGTTCTGTAAGAAACAGAATGAGGTGGCAGGATCCAGCAATCAGTAATCACAAAAGACGGTGATCTAGAATAAGAAACAGATGGGAAACAACAAAAAGGTGGAATATATGATGTTTGGTTTATGGCTTTATTCTCCTACTAAGTTGATTGAAAGGCTTTTTCAAGAGAGGATCTATTTCTCAGTTGAAGTGGCTTTTGTTTTAACACTGCATTTATGTAAGCCCGTGGGAGGAATCTTGAAGCTTTCACATTGCAGGGACTTGGAAGGGCTATATAAACTTAGGAAGTTTGTTGAACCTACACTTAAATGGGGCCTTGATTTATTTTATCACATTCACATTCATAACAGAGTTATGTTGAAAACTAACATAAATCATAAGCTCTTTTGCAGGGTCAGCCTGAGGTTGTAGTGACTCACTCATTCAAGCACAAAATTAGGTTCACATGGGAAAAAATCTGTTACAGTGCAAAGCTTAGAAACAAAGTTTCATGCGAAAAAAACTTCCTGGAAGGAAACAGATGGCACAGTCAAAGTATGGATGAATGAAAGGCTAATGAGCTCTGTTTACAGAGATGGGCCGAGTTAGGGAGGCAAGTACACACAGAGGACCACAAAGCCTAGACAGGACTAGGCTCCCCCGCACACACCAGATCTCAGGGTCAATACAGCAGAGACGGGTTCCCTGAGCTACGAAGAGCACTATGTCTCCCAAAGAAGGGAGCCAGAATGCCCAACCAGAAAAACATCATCCAAAATGCAACAGGGCCCCTGTTGAGGCCCATTTCTGGGAGTACAAAAAGCAGGAAATGGGATGGATACCATGACCTCTTCCACATAAGTCTCTGCGGTTTCCTTCATCATGTAATGACAGCGGCAAGAAAGAAGGAAGAGAGATAGTACCAGAGAATCTCCCATGAGTCTATGCAAAAACCCCGTCTATCCAGATTCAGAATACAGAAAGAAAGCAACGACAGTGAGTCTGTATACTACCCTGCATGGGGCAGGGAGGTGGTCGTCATTACTCTTCCAGTGGTCAGCTCAGGTAGCAGAGCAAGTTAGTGTTCAGATCTGCATTTTCTGATCACATGTCATTTTGTGCATGTGATCCTTTTTGCCTGTTGTATACCAACACCCAGAACTTGCTTTCCTTTATGTACTTAGGATTTCTTTCTGTGTCGAGTCTCCCTTGATCCTATTCTCCGCCATCTAGGACCATCCTGCCATTCTGTTTTGTTTTTTAAGTAAAAGTATATCATGCTTTATAGAATCTTTGAATGAGTAAACTAAGCATTTAGGAACTATCAAAGGTCAAGATAAATCACCATAAAATGATAAACTTTAAAAGTGAGCTTCTTTGAATCAAAGAATCTGGGCATTTGGAAAATCAAGAGATTATTCAGCAGCAGGATGGTTTCAATGAGAAAGGTTCCCTTTAAATAGTTCCCAGTTGGTGGACTGCTTAACTTGATAGGCTAGGGTCAGATGGAAGGGGAGGAGGACCTCCCCTGTCATTGGACTGGGGGAGGGGCTTAGGAGAAGAAGACAGAGGGAGGGTGGGTGGGATGGGGAGGGGAGAAGAGGGGGGGCTACAGCTGGGATACAAAGTGAATAAACTGTAATTAATAAAAATAAAATAAAATTTAAAAAAAATAATAAAAAATTTAAAAAGAAGGATTAAGAGGTATGGGCTAATTGTAGGAGGCAGTTCACTGGGGATGGGCTTTGAAGTTTTAACAGTCTACCCCTGGCCCAGTCTAGCTCTCTTCCTGCTGCCTGTGGATCAGGATGTAAACTCTCAGCTGCTGCTCTAGCACCATGCCTGCCTGCATATTGTCATGCTCCCCATCATGATGGTCAAAGACTCGCCCTCTGAAACTGCAAGCAAGCCCCCAATTAAATAATTTATTATATAAGTTGCTTTGTTAATGGTGTCTCTGAAGAGCAATAGGACAGACACTAAGATAATGTTCAGTTCTGCCACTCTTTTGCCTTGCTTCTGAGCTCATCAGCTAATAAATTAATAATGCATAGTGAACATAAATGTGAAACCTTTAACTTCAGGCTGACCGTAAGTACCTACACCAAGAAGGAGGGGACCATAGTTGTTCCATGACTTTGCTAGTAGAATAACATTTTGGTGTAGCTAGGATTTCAGCTAGTTACCTATTAGGATTTATAGAATTTTAGACTTTTTTCAAAACAAGTAACCTAGTTATTATTCATAATCTCCAGATCTGTGTCTTAATTTTAAATAGCCCTTAAATTACAGTTAAGTATATAGCAGTTCTTATGTCTGTTCTTCAGAGACACTAAGAACTCATTCTGTCTCCATGGCCCTTGATAGACATTCTTATTCTCATACAATTATTTCTGAGGCACAAATAGATAATCAAGTGCAAAGTCATGCTTCTCTGCTTCATAGACTAGAGAGTCATAAACAACAAATAATGCAGAACAACAACAACAAACAAACAACAAGAAAAATAAAAACAGAAAAATATATAACCCTTGTGTTATATAAGAAAATAATATAAAAGGAAGAACTTGGGTTAGAATTCTGAGTTCTGTCTGCTTTTTCAAACACAATCACTATGGATCATACAAAAGAGTATGTTTCAGATCCTGGGATGTGTGCCATGAGCGTCCTGTATTGTGCCATGGTGAGAATGTACTCTTACTTAACTGAGAACATTATTTTGAAGTTGAGAGATGCTAATTGATGAGAAAGTAATATGCAAATTATGAAGCCTTCCTGAAGACTCTTTTCAGCATATCACAGTGTCACTAAGACACTTAAGCACTTAGTTTATTGGTAGAGACATGTACTGATGTTATAAAAATACCTAACTTGTACTGAATAGTTAGCCACCAAAAAATAAATAAATAAAATTAGGTTTATATACTGCCTGCGAATTTTCCTCATAATTGCACCATTTCTGCTTCCTAAGGTTCTAGACAGAGTTCCTGATACAAGATACAGATTCGTGAGTTAATTAACATGCCTAGAAGAGTTGAAATACAGAGCTGGGTAGGTGTGACTACCATTCCCTGCTGATTACAACTTTTAATTAATTAGACAAAGCAAAGCTCTGGAGACATCCTCAAAGCCTTCTGCTTCCTGCTTTTCTCAGCAAAATAGAAAATCATTTCTTAAATCTATCTTCGGTCAATAACTGTTCCAATTTAGGTCAATGAGACCTTGCTTTCACTTGGGATTATCTTCATTTTCTTTTCCTTTATTTTGTTATCACGAATTTAGTTTTTCCTTGGGATCGTCACAGTTCACACTCCAAATTAGTCCTTGTTCTATAACCCCATATGATTGAGTATGGTTGCTCCAAACTCTGGCACATACCTCTTTTTAAAATATCTATTTTAGTTTACTTTTCACCACTGAAGCAAAACGCTTCAGCTCTTAGGAAACCGTTTGCAGCTTTAAGGATTCAGCTGATATCCAAGCAGACTACAGTTTAATTAGTGAAAGTTAACAACCAAGATTTCTTGTACTAAATTATATAACTTTTCACAATTCACTAAAAAAATAGTGAATGTTATATGTTACAAATATTTTATGCTTTAGACTTGAATACGTTTGTTAGTTACATTGAGACATAAAACTGGCAGAAGACTGAAAAAAATTCCCATTCTCTTAACCAACAGGTTCTATTGTTATTACTATTGTTATTGTTATTAGTTATTAAGTCCAGGGGTTTTCACAGCTAAGCACATGCTATACCACTGAATTGACCTCATTTGGTTATTCTGCATTAAAACTCATTCTTAGGTAAGAGTTTACATCTGGAAAACTTGATTTAAGGTAACAGACTATGTTGTTGTATTTTCTGATCTAAAAGTTTAGTCTAACCATCATTGAATATTTTAAAATACCAATAAAACATCTTCCTTCTTTTTTATTTTTAAATTATTTTTATTATCATTTATTACATTTTATTCAATTTGTATCCCCTGGCTGTGGTCCCCTCCCTCCCAATCTCTCCTTTCCTCTTCTTCCCTTATGCTCCTCTCCTAATCCACTGCTAGGGGAGGTTCTCCTTCCCTTCAATCTGACGCTAGCCTATCAGGTCTCATCAGGACTGGATGCATTGTCTTCCTCTGTGAGGAACATCTTCCTTTTTAATCCTATACTGAGAATAAACTCAGATTACTTCTATAGATCTTCCTAGATTTATGGCTAGACTGGAAAATAGGGGCTGGGTTGAATTTATTTACATTTGCACAGACTGAAACTCAATTTCCTGCAAGTCACAACTAAAAACAGGTTGTTGACAGGAAGTTATGCATGGTGCATATTAGAGTTTTTATGAAAGTTTAATTCCCTTTTAGTGCTTTTCATGTCATGAATATATGTTGAAGTAGAGAAAATGTATCATTCACTTTTGAGCATTTAATGAGCAAAAGAAATAAAGGTAGAGCCAACTCATGACTCATGTATTTTGCATGATAATCAGCTCTTAGGTTTGAGCCATGTATCAGTGGGAGATCTGGAATTACAGCAATGAAGAAAACTGCTCAGTAGGCACACAATAGATTGGAAAGGACCCAGCTCTGCATTTATGGGCCTGACGGTAGTACTTACTCATACATCCAGTGTCAGTGTGAATATAGCAGAGGCTGGAAAGACTCTTCCACTGAGTAGGTATCCTCTGGGATGCAGGAAAGTCAGCTCTCTATTTGTAGAGACTCTTTTATAGATTTAGCATCAAGGAGACTATGCAATACCGTGTGATGTATTTAACCGGTAGAGTTCAGCATATTTGGACAGAGGTAAAACTGTCCAAGAGGTTAAAAGGGTGAGGTAGGCTCAGCAGATCTAGACTAAACATGGACTTCGGTTTACACAAGAGAAGGAGAGAAAGTACTCCATTTGATGTCACAAGAAATGGTAGAGGGAGCAGAGTATATGGAGGTGGAAAAGTGGCAAGATCTGCAAACTTAGATGTGGGGTAGCCATTACCACAGGAGCAGAAGAACAGGACTTTTCATAACCACAGAGGCTTTGATTCTCCAACTAGACACTTAGCATTTAATGTCAGAGGCAAATCCAGCACACACATGCTGGAATTGGGATCTGGAGTGTGCCCTGAGGGTCATGTTAAGTGTGCAACTATCTGCACTACTAAGCACTCCTAATAATGACTCAACTGTGTGATATCAAGCTAAAATTAAAGGAGAATTTACAATTCCCCAATCAAACTAGGCTTTGTCAAGCAAATCAGATATATGCCGACAATGGTCAGACACTCTTCTGGGACTCTCAAACCAGCTCACTCATGCCTGTATTTTAGACAAGAATTCTAAAGAATTCGAACAGAAACTAACCTGGTTAGCTATCATAAATTAAATCCCCGACTGAGAGCTTTTCCTGATTTACAAATAGTAACCACAGTTTCCAAGGCTGTATTAAAACCTCCAGCCACAAACCTTGTCAGTGGCCTTGGATGACACTCTTATCTTCTAAATATTCTAATTCCTTAAGATATTGTTTCATTTTTTTTGCAAGAATTAACTGACCTAAATATTTTGGACTCTATAATTGCTTCTTTATGACTTTGTTCAGGAGACAGCATAATTTCTAAATTATAAGATTATTAGAAAAATTGAGTAAGTGTAGATAGCAGACACAAAGGGATCCCTAATAATATTAGTAAGTACTACTGAGCAATTATTAATTGGCTGCCTCTGAACAAGTCATTGCCCTGCTTTGTGAAACTAGAGCTGGGTTCAGCCTCATTTCCCTGGGCTAGCTTCCACAAAAGCACATGTAAAGAACACCCCACAGTGAGTCCCCAGCAAGAGTTCAAATTTTCCAGAAAGAAGCTTTGGCTTCTCAACTACTCTGTAGACCCAAGGTGTCTTCTCTTGGGCTTGGTGGCAATAATAATAGGAGCTTTGAGTTCCCCTTCTGAGATTTTGTTTTCCTATGCTGCCATGTAACACCAGTCTGCAAAAAAGTGTAGCTCACAGGAAACCGGGCAGCCTCACATACAAGGTCTGAAATCCCAGGCTCCAAGTCTGCCACTGATACATTATCCCCAGTCCAAGGGTCTTCGTAAGAACTTTCTTTTATTCTTTCCTTCCTTGGGAAACAGAAAGCTTTTTATTTTCCAAACTGAAGACCTAGCTAAAAATAAAAGGGACTGTTGAAATACAGTTGTCTTCTGAAGACAGTGCTATTGTGTTCATAAAGTTGCAAGGCTATTGAAGAGAAAGTGGATCATAATGCATATTAATGTAATCCTTGTTTAAATTACTCGTGTATTTTTCTGTCACCTGATGGACTCTAGCTCATTTAATTACTTGAAGTACATCTCTCCCAGATGGACTTTTACATGGATTTACACCCAGACTTTCTAGTGTCTCTAACACTTTCTACTTTGTGACCTCTGACCAAGCAGCTCTCAAAACTAAAGGAAACCCTTAATTTGAAGGTTTATTGGGCTTTAATGGAATGGTGCTTCAACATTACTGAGTCTCTCTCAAGACACTTGGGTCAGACATTTCCTTCATCTCTGGTTCATATTTCAGGTAGAATGATAACCTCTGACCTTTATCTGAAAATGAGTATAGCTTAAGAATATCCAGGTATGATCTAATGTTTTTCCTTCCTTTATTTGTCTTCATCATCTTGTTCTACGCAATAGCTTACTAATACTAATATTAATACTTTAAAAACTATTATAACAAATTATTAATAAACTAACTTTGATTAGACATTGTCTTTACTTCCAGATACTGTGTTAAAAATATTTTATTCTGAGAATGTTCTGAATAGGAAAACAGAATTTTACATTGAAGTCACAAATAGTGGACTAAGTCTTAGAGCCTTTTAAGTATTTGCTAAGATCAGGCAGCTGGATGTGATGTGTAGACATTCAGACTTATGCCCTAAGCCAAGGTGCTCTATTCTCTTGGAAAAACTGCATGCTTCAAGTTCTTAGCTATGAGTATTTACCAACAGTGAAGACCCAGTTCATAATACTCCAGCGGACATCAGTTTTACATCCCAATGATTTTCAAACCTATTTTCTGTTTATTGAGTGGCCCATAATTAACTTATCAATAGCTCATGGCCTAAATGAATATGTTAAATGCCAATGTGTGAAGATATCCATACGATAATAATTGAGTTAGTAATTACTTTGAAAATAATAAAAATTATTTAAACTTTTGTGAACCTGAGTGGACTTACTTATGGAATGCTAATGACTGGAAGCATTTTGCCTCGATGATTCAACCTACTAAATTTGATAGACAGAAAGATCATTTACTAATATTTGATTCAATTTAACTAATTAAACTGAACCCTATTCATTAAATGGATAATGTAATCTTTGAAATTTAGTTCATAAGTTCATTCCAGGAATGTACTTAATCAGTCTAAATCAAATGTTGCTGTTTAGGTCAGCAAATTAATGCATTATTTAAGATATAATTACACAAGGGTATAGATAATTGAGAGAAATCCAGAGGCAAGTAACCAACAAATAGATATAAATGTAATTAATTAGCTTTCATTCAACAAAGCATGTATCTTGCTGACTGTGAGACTAGATAACAAATATAACATGGGAATTACTCTTCTTCACAGGTCTGTTTTAGGAAAGAATGAATATTTATAGTAATTTATAAACCATCCTGAGATATGAATGAAGTAAAGAATCAGAAAAAGAAATATGTTCCTTGAGGAAGGTTTAGACAGGGCTGAGTGTCAACTCCTTGCAAATACAAACTGAAATGGGTGCTTCAGGCCTTTGTGGGCATCAGATGGAAATGTGTGTGGGTAGGACAGTATCTATGCCCTCGGTGTGAACAGAAAAAGCGCCTGCTGCAACCCTGTGCTTGTCTCCCTGTGTGATGCTTACCGATGATCTTAATTTTTCGTAACATTTCTCACTTTAATGTATTACAAAATCTTGAAACTTTTTGTTATGTTGTTGTTGTTTTCCATAAGCCAGCAGGCAGAAAGACATTTCATTCAGCCTTTAGTATCTCAATGGTTGGTGTCTAAAGGAGGGAAAAAAAATCAAATAGCTGCCCATCTCCAAAAACTGAAGTTTCACTGTGTTTATTACTGTGGATTATTATATTTTATACTTTGTTAATCACATACAGTAAATTGTGTTCCAAGCTTTACAGTTTGATGTCTTTTAATACAAGTTCCTTCACAATCAGCAAACACAGAAGAACAGAATGGTTCATAACAGCGTCATTAACCATAAAAATATCAAACATCCCCTGTATTGCTGCATGATTTCTTTTCTTCAGTGATGCTCTTTGTCCCTAAATGTCACAAGTTCCAGAATGTTATGTATATCCATTATGTAATGTATTAAGAATGGTGATTTTTCACCAAGTAAATTGCAACTAACATTAGTCTGCTTCTTTTCAAATGTCATTGGCTTACTATGCCTCTGTATGTCTGAGTGGTATAGGCTGTATAGATTAATCAGGTATTATTATTAATTGTTTCATCAAATGATTGAGATCTGGGTTATTCTTAGCTGCTGACAGGTATGAGTTGTACTGATACTGAGTGCTGTGGCTTTATGGGAACGAGCACGCGCATGCGTGCGTGCGTGTGTGTGTGTGTGTGTGTGTGTGTGTGTGTGTGTGTGTGTGTGTGTTGACAGGGTCTTATATTTTAGCCCTGTCTGCTCTGGAACTCACAGATATCAATCTGCTTCTGCCTGACTAGTACTAGTGTTAAAGTCATGTGCCACAATGCCTAGTGGTCAAGTGGAGATTTTTGTTGTTGTTAAGAGAAGGTTAATTTTTAAATTTTCCCACTTTACATTATTTAATTTGATTAGTTTTAGACTTTGAGGATATTTTATATTTTTTATATCTAAGTTCTTTTGAATATGTAATTTTATTCCTCCTCCTGGATATATGTTGCCTTTTCATTTCCTGAGCACATTTTCTAAAATGCAGCTGTGTATGTTTATGGTATGTGTGGTATGTGCACATGACTGTGATAGCATGTGTATGGTGCAAGTATATAAGTGTTACACGGCATGTGTAACTATGAGCTCATAGAGACCAAAAGACATCAAGTGCTTTCATTCATCATGCCTTGCCTTATTCCACTAAGGTAAGCCCTCTCCCTGAACCAGAAGCACACCATCTCACCATTCTCACTAGCTTTCTAACCAGCAGTCTCACTAGATCTTCCGTTTTTTTTTTATTCCTACCCTTTCCCATTCCCACCCTAAGCTAAGGATGCAGGCATGAGTAGCCTTGCCTGGCTGCCAGTGATTCAAACTTAGGTCCTCTTGAATTTATGGAAATAATTCTTATTCACTGTATGTTTGGTACTCTGTATTTTATTACACTAAAATCTGAGCAGTTCATATCTTGAAGGCTAATGATGCAATTTTATTTCATTCTTTGTTTTTATTTCTGACATTTGATTGCTCATGTTATGACTGTATTTCTTTAATTACACTAGTCTCTCATTTAAAAATCAAGTAATGCAGGCCCTTATACAGTAGTTGGTTAGAGGTTTTTAACATTAAACAGATACTCTCAGGATTTTCACTCCCCATATTTTGTTTTGTTTTTTATTATACAGATAAAAAGCTTTGTACCCTTACAGAACTCATGTACTAGCTCCAGAAGGCTGTTCTCCTTCAGATTTCTTGAGATACTTCTATGCACATAACAAGTGGCTGAGGTGCCTATTTTTAACCAGAGTAGATCTGGCATCCAGGTTCTCCCAGAATCCCTCAGTCCCTACCTGTTACAGAGCATGGCTGGCATACCCAACCCTCTCCACTGAATTTTCAAGGCCAGTGGTGGGGCTTCCTCTCTTCCAGAGGCTCATCAGTATATAATCCAGATATTTTGGTTCCCTCTCTCTCTCTGCATTTCCTCTGTCCTCTTTCTGCATTTCTCTCTCTCTCTAAGTGTGCATGCTTTTTCTCTACTCCCTCCCCTTCTCTGTCTCCAAGCCTGCATGGTGACTTCCCCAGGCCCATTCCTTGGGAACAGTGAATCCACCTGAGAGCTAATCCTAATAAACCTGCCTTTGTACTTTACTTTGGCTTGAACTGGCTCAATTTGTTGGTAGTGATAACATATCAATTATTTATAACTAGATAAACTTTCATTTTTTCCCCTTTAGAAATTTTATATTTATTAAGTTTTCTCATTATATCTCTCTGAGGTTTATTATTATTATTATTTTCTTATTCTTTTATGAGCATGAATGTTTCCACCTATGCATATGTCTGTTTACCATGTGCATTTCTGGTGCCAATGGAGAGTAGAAGAGGGCACTGGGTCACCTACAGAACTTGTTACTCACCATGTGGCTGCCATGAATTGAATTGAAGACCTCCCCACCAGCAGCCAAAGCCTTTCACTGGTGAACCATCTCTCCAGACCCTCGTTATACTCTTTAGCTTCAAAAAAGTTGTTATTTTGTAGTTATATTGTAACTTTCATTCTTTTCTCGCTTTATTTCTTTATGTCTTGAGATGTGTTATGAGTTCAGGTTTTCCTCGAACTCCCTCTCTGTAGCCAAAACCTTGAATTTCTTATCCTCCTGCTCTCCACCTCAAGTTCTGGAATTACAGTATGTGCTCACAGGGCTGTCTAATTTTCATTATTTTCAAAGAACACACCTGCCTGTTCTATAGCACCGTGCTGACGTACACATCCTGAACGTAGATAGCCTCAAGGGCAAATCACAAGGGGACAGACAAAAGAACAGTGGGGCAGAATTTGTGCTACTGTTATGGCCGTGAGGGAAGGTTTTCTTCCTCTCGTTGTTCATGAAGGAAGACTTTTCTTCTGAACTTTCACTGCCTGAACAACAGCTTCTGCCACTGCTTGCACTGAAGGGTACTTTTGGGACTGAGAATTGCTATGAGGCTAGGCTGGGAGAAAATCAGAACAAAGCACACAAAATGGGGGTTTCTCTTCGTATCTCCATCTCTCACGGGACCCATCCTCAAACTACTGTATCAGTCCAGAGCTTTTTCGCAAGCTTTTCTGTCCCTGCTTAGGGCATGATTCAAAAATTCAGTCTGCTCTAAGTCAAAGAGAAGTGGAAAGTGGACATATGTGCTGTTGTACCACCCGCATACACAGGGCACATATCTAGCACCTGTGGATTATGTCCAAGTCAGCAATAAGTGTTAAAAAAGATAATACACCCTGACTCCATCATAAAAATCGTTCAGACACTCTTCTATATTCTTGACCTTGCAGCTGCTTAGAGTAAATGCTTGTGGTCTTTTGTGGCTTAGCTGGCACTGCCTATTGGAAAAGAAGGTGCCCCTCCTATCTTCATCTTCACTGTTTGTAGGAAGAAGAGATTCGAGTGAGCACTACAGAAGCCGTGATTGTCAATGATGGAGGCCTATTTTCTTCAAAGGAAGGCAATGAATGCTGCCTGGTCACCTGGAATGCCAGAGGGAAAGTGGGCAAACAACCTGGTAATCCCTTGTTAGTCTATTAGGGGCCACTTCCAGTGGAATCCCCCACCCCAACATCCTGACCATTGTTTAGGCCCTAATCTTGAGTTTTGTCTCTCAATGAAGGAAGCCCTAGGCTCTTTGCATCCTCCACCAATAGAATCAGTCCTTACGTCTATAACTGATCTGTCCTCTAGGCCACAGCTGCAGCCAGTAGAACATCACTACTGTAAAAGTCCTGAGTGTTTTGCCAGCTTGCTAAGGAGTGTCTATATGTCTATGCCCAAAGTTTTGTTGTATAATTGTTATGCAGTGGCAACCATTCCCTAAAGTTTTCCTATGCTTAGGTGTGTAAAAAGAAAAAAAAACAAAAAACAAAAAAATACAAAAAACAAACAAACAACAACAACAACGACAACAACAAAACCAAAAACAGGGTCAGACCCTGGAAGTTTTGACCCAGTTCCTGCAAATATGGTACTGACTCAAGTTTTGTTCATCACCTCAAGTAAGTTTTCTTCCTCTCTGTGGCTATGAGGTTTGTAGGATCCCCAACAACTATTACCAAAGAAACCAAAAATAGCCACTTACCAAAGAGCAGGATCTTTTTAATAAATCATTGTTTAAGGGGCCATTGTTTGTTTGCGTGATTGTTTTGGTTTTCTTTTTTCTTTTTTTTCCTAAAATCATGACTGTAAAAATTTCATTTCCATCCATTTGCCTGCAAATTTAGTGACTTCCTTGTTTTTAATTGCTGGGTAGTATTCCATTGTGTGATTTTACCACAATTTCTGTATCCATTTCTTGGCTAAAGGACATCTAGATTGTGTCCAGATTCTGGCTGTTATGAATAAAGCTGCTACGAACATAGTTGAGCAAATGTCCTCTTTGAACTGTTGAACATCTTTCAGTTATCTGTCAAGGAGTGGTATACCTGGATCTTGAGGTAGCACTATTCTTAATTGTCTGAGAAAGTGCCATATTGATTTCCAAAGTAGTTGTACAAGTTTACATTCCCATCAGCAATGGAAAAGGGTTCCCCTTTCTCCACATCCTCTCCAGCATGTGTTGTCACTTGAGTTTTTGATCTTAGCCATTCTAATGGGTATAAAGTGAAATCTCAGGGTCATTTTTTGATTAGCATTTCCCTGATAACTAAGGACTTTAAGTGTTTCTCCACTATTTGATATTTCTTTATTGAGAATTCTCTGTTTAGCACTGTACCCATTTTTAAATCAAATTACTTGTTTTGTTGGTGTTTAACTTCTTGAATTCTTTATATATTCTGAATACTAGCCCCCTGTCAGATATAGGGTAAAAATTATATCTCAGTCTGTAGGCTGTCCTTTTGTTCTGTTTGCAGTGTCCTTTTCTTTACAGAAGCTTTTAGTTTCATCAGGAAGATCACCCTGAGTGAGGTATCCCAGAAGCAGAAAGACACACATGGTATATACTCACTTAAAAGTGGATATTAGCCATACAATATAGGATAAACATACTAAAAATCTGTAGTCCTAAAGGAACTAAACAACAAGGAGGACCCTTAGGAAGATGCTTAATAATCATTCGCAAGGGCAAACAGTATAGACATAGAAAACAGGAGAAGACAGAGAACAGGACAGGAGCCTACGACAGAGGCCTCTGAAAGACTCTACCCAGCAGGGTATTGAAGCAGATGCTGAAACTCATAGTCTAACTTTGGTCAGAATGCAGGGAATCTTATGGAAGAAGGAGTAGATAGAAAGACCTGGAGGGGACAGGAACTCCACAAGAAGATTAACAGAGCCCAAAATATCTGGGCCCCAAGGGGCCTGCAGAGACAGATGTGCTAACCAAGCACCATGCATGGGGATAATCAAGAATCCCTGCATAGATGTAGCCCATGGCAGCTTAGTTTCCTAGTGGGTTTCCCTAGTAATGGGAGCAGGGCCTGTCTCTGACATGAACTCAGTGGCTGGCTCTTTGGTCACCTCCCTCTGAGTTGGGAGCAGCCTTACCAGGCCACACAGAGGAAGACAATACAGACAGTCCTGGTGAGATCTGATAGGCTAGAGTCAGATAGAAGGGGAGGAGGACCTCCTCTATCAGTGGACTAGTGGAGGAGCATAGGGGGAGAAGAGAGAGGGAGGGTAGGACAGCAAGGATATGAGGGAGGAGTCTACAGCCCAGATGCAAGGTGAATAAATTGTGATAAGTAATAAATCAATAAAAAAATAAAAAGAGTGACAGGTAGAAAAAATGAGAGACATTTTGTACTTTCTAAATTTAAGATTATCCCATACGTCCAATCTGGCTCAAAAACATGATTGAAAATATTTGTCCTGTAAAATTTTTATGAAATAAAATTTTAGCATTCACATGTTTAAAAAAGAAGTTTCTTTTCTTTCTTTCTTTTATTTTATTTTTACTATGATCAAAAACATTTACTCTAAAGTATGTCGACTACTTCAGTTGAACATTCTTCATCATACTGTCACTGTTTTATATCGGTATATTTTCTCTTTACACAGTCCTGGGCTCCATAAGGACATCATGTAAGTTTATAATACATTTTTCAGTATGCCTCATATCCCCATTCACTCATGTTTCTCTCTTTCTTTCCCCTGAAATTCCCCTTCCGTTCCCTAAGTATCATATGTACTGACATGCTATATATAAATATATGATGTGATGTGCCTATGTAAAATCTAACATCCACAGGTAAGAGAAAATATTCAATATTTATCTTTCTGTGGATCTCACAATTCACTTATCAACATTCCCCAGTTGCATCTATTTTCCTACAAACAAGAAAACTAGCTCAGGTATGTACAGTGGAATGCCTCCCTGTGGAGGTTGTCCTTCTGACCCACTAGGAAGGATCCTAAGGAGCTTCCCTATCCACAGTTCTAAGATAAATTGACCGAAAATATGATACTATGTACCACAGATTTTTAGGGTGAAGAACTAACTCTGTCTCATGTGGACCTTCAGGAGAAATTCTGTTTCCCCTTTGACTCTATCCGGGCACTAGAACTTACTGTGACACACTCCCAGACACCATAGTCTTTTATTTGGCACTTTTATTGGTTGTTCATAATCTTTTATGCAAATAATTTCTCTAGCTTTCTTAAACACAGAGAAGGCTATCTGTAAAAGTCTTTCAGATTCTTGCCTGACATTCAACTTCATCTTATATTTTATTCAAGGCTAGAAGTAGCTGCGGCTTTCTCCCCTCCATATCTTCAGAGCATCAGAGCCTTGATGCAGCGCATCCCATGAGCAGTGGTTAAGCTAGCTGTTCAGAGATCTTCTTCCTCAGTAGAGGAAGTATACCATTATTGCTACATAAAGGATGCAGTCAACCAAATCTGGAGTCATGTTTCAGTTTTGCTGCACTTGTGTATGTCAATAAAGCTCATCAAACATTCTAGCCATTGCTGTAACATCCAATACCATAGAGACGGGTGGATGGAAAAGAGAATGTTGCATTAATTACATTTCTGTAGCTATGATTTAAAAAATAAACATGGCCAAAAGCAATTTAAGGAAGCAAAGATTTGTTTTGGCTTATAGTTCCAGAGAGAGGGGGGGGAGGGGACTGTCACAGCAGAGAAGGCAAGGCAGCAGGAGACAGGATCAGCCTGGCAGGAGTTCGTATTTTATCCAAACCCAGTGTCAGAGAGGAAAAACTTGAAGTAGAGGTAGTCTATACAATCTCAAAGGCACATTTCCTTCAGCAAATGTCCTGCTCCTAAACATTTCAAACCTCCTCAACAACACCAATTAGGACCAACTGTTCAAACATATGAGCCTATGGAAACATTTATCATTGAAGCAAAAACAAATGGATATGTAAACAGAGAGCAAACACCATTTCCCTTCTCTCTGTAAAATTCTTTATTTGTTTCTGAGTATCTGGTAATACCTCACAGAATATTCATATGCTTAAATGCAGAGTGGAGTCAGCATAAGGCTGGGTACTGCAAGGTCATTGATTTTAGACTTGAAGGCTCACAGCGCTAACTGACTCATTGATGGCTCTAAACAATGATACAGTTACCAAAATCCCAATCTCTTCATTAAATTACCAAGTTTCCGACTAATTGCAAACTTGTATGTTTGAATTTCATGGGATTGTCCTCCATTCTGTTAAATATTACACACACACACACACACACACACATGTGGCTTCTGTGGCTCTGACAGATCCCCTGAACAAATCTCATGGCTCTGTCTATTCCTCCCAACTATTGTGGTCACCAAGAGACCACTGGAGTCTCTCAAAAAAATGCTGCTTTTGAGCCAGTCTCCTGCCTCACTCCTCAACCCTCCCCTAATCTCCCCTAATCTGCAAGGTGTTAGTGATTAGCACAGTAATTACCCCAGAGATAGCATGGCAGCCAGAAAGCATCTGAGCGTCCAAGCTGTTCTTATGAAAATTCTGCCTGGAAAGGTTATGAGGATGGGGGCATTGCCGACCAAAAGCTTAACACATGCCTTTCAAAGTGCCATCTGCCTTTGGTGTGTCATCACACAGCACAGGGAGATCATTCACAGATGGTTCTCTTGTTTTAAAGAGGCGTCTCCACTCCTTCTTTCTACCCTTAATCTGAGTGATTTTACACTTACGGTTTATCTCTATGGGCTCAGGTGCTTGAACACTTGCTCACCAGCTGGTGGTGCTCTTTTGGGATATGGAGCCTAGCTGGCAATCAAGAGGTCATAGAAGTGAGACTAGAAGTTTATAGTCAACTCCAGCTCCAGCCCAAAGAGTCTGCTTTCTGATAAGTCACTGAGCTGTGTGCAATCTGCCTCCTACCATACCTTCTCAAGCATGAAGCTGTGAGCTAAAACAAGTAGCCCGGTAATGAGAATATGGCCACTTGCCAAACTGTATGTATATGTATTTATCCATAAATAAAGAACTGAATAGCACCAAAAGTAGACATAGTGGGTTTTTTTTTTTTATGTTTTAGGTCCTTCAATATGAAAAAGTTAGCTGAGGTTTCAGGTTTTTGTATAGTACAATCAAAGGGTGGTTTTAATAAATGTGAGTAACTGAGGCAGAAGGAAACTGCTGGGGTTAAGGTGGAAAAGGCAGACCTCACTTCCTCTGAAAGGAATGTGAATGGACTTCTTAGACCACTGGTTCTCAACCTTCCTAACACTGAGACCCTTTAATACGGTTCCCCACATTGTGGTGACCCCCAACCATAAACTTATTGTGTTGCTACTTTGTAACTATTTTGCTACTGCTATGAATCATAATGTAAAGATCTGATAAGAAGGATGGCTGGTATGCAACCCTGGAAGGGGACATGACTCACGTTGAGAACCACTTTCTTAGATGGAAGAGGATTTGATCAGGATGAAGGAGCTTAACAACTGGCTCTACCACTGAAGTTTCTCTATTGGGTAGCATGTACCTCCCTGTCTCCCTCCGGTGTCACGGTGCCGGAAAAGATATGCAAGTAAACACTTCAAAACAAAGCTTGGTTGCTGCTATTAAATATCCAGATCCTGAGGATAAAGGTTATTAGCATGAAAGTAAGGGAGTTGCGGGAAGAAGGGAATCTGAAATGCAAGTGTAGAGGATTATAATGGCTTTGGGAATCAGGCAGGACAAACACAGGAGGAATGCTGGAAAGTTACCTTCCAAGCCTTTCTTCATACATGCTAACTTTACCTACACCTTCTGCCTCTGCTTTCTCCGTTAGAAGACAGTGGTGATAACAAACAACTCTTGTAGTTTGCGACAGGGGCTTTCGATCCAGGCAGTCAGATATTTTACCCAAACTGTATCATGTTTCCTGGAAACTGTAACCATCTGGTCTGGGCACACTTTTTTTCTCATCCATGGAAGTTTTGGCACAGCGTCTGCCTTCTGGATTATCATTTTTCTAAAAAAAAATCTGGTAGTTTTGTGCTGACACGTTAGATGTCCCTGGCCAGTCTGTCTTCCTACCACTCTGAATTGAGTTGTTGCTTCCCGTTCTATTGTGTGACACTCAGGAGCTGGGTGATACACCGTTCAGTTTTGAGTGGCACTGAGATCTAAAGGATAGGCTTAAAAATTAAACTGTGTTTTAATTTTGGTCTCCAGACTGTTAGTTTTGACTGTTTAATATGAAAAAGAACAATCTGTTCTATTGTTATGAGACAGAGGTTCTCAAACCTAGGTGGAAATCCTTAGAGGATTGTCAGTCATCCAGAAATTGTTACACAAGGTTTGGTACAGCCTTCCTCACACAGCCAGTGTCCTGAGCACTGCACTCTCCCACACTGTCCTTGGGGAATGCCTTTTCGCAGGTAATCATCTGTCTGTGGCTTCACTGAACAGCACTATCACCTGAAGTCCACCTTGCTTCTACAGAGATGCAGCCTCTCCTTTAATGTGTAGCTGGGATAAAAGTAATATTTTACCAATAGGTTTAAAAAATAAGTTGGAGCATTCCAAAAGGTCCAGCCAGAGAAAACATAAGATGATTGTAAATATCCTGTGCCCAGCATGGCATCACCTCATCAGCCAGTGAAATCACATGATGTCCTTTTCTTAGATTCATTATATCAGTTTCAGAATTCCATTTCCACTTCACAGACAAGCATTATCAGTGACGAGTTTCCAACATAAAGGAGATGAAATTAATAAAGGGAAGAAGGAATTTCACCAGATATGCAGCAAATATTTTTCACATTATGTAAATAGAAACAAGAGCAGGGAAAGTTTTCTTCACAAAAACAAATTAAAAGATTGAAACCTAATAATGCAGAGTCCCAAACCACTCAGGGTGAAGCTACCTTCATAGTCTAGCACTGTCAGTGTTGCAGTTCCCACAATGGTTGAAGGTTTTGTGAGTCGGCCCAGACAATGATATCACACAGGAAGGCAGAGACATACAGAGGTGGAGAAACAAATCTGGCACCAAAACTTGGTGACATCATCCTTTATGCCAAAGGAGTGACCCCTGGAATGGCTAACAGCATGGTTGTGGCAGCCTATGCCCAGTTCAAACTCTCAACCTCCCCAGCAAGATGTGTGCATGTGTGTGTGCATGTGCCTTTGTCTCTGTGTATGATGCACACATAGGTGAGTGCCGGTGCATGTATCCATATATGCACATAAGGAGGCCAGAGGAGGCTAGCAAATGTCCTGCTCTATCACTCTCTGCTTTTTTTTCCCTTTGAGACAGGGTTTCTCAGTAACTCTAGAACTTGCTGTTTCCATTAGGCTGATGTGTCCATCAAGCACCATTACCCACTGAACCATCTCAGAAAACACCATAAGCATTACATTATTCAATAGTGCAATGTTTAGCAAATGTCTATAGTTTGATTGTAGCCAAATTCACAGTTGGCAGGTAGAGCTCAGATGCCTTTCAACGCTTCGCCTCAGACATTAAGCTAATCCTTCCATCTCTCCTTTCAGCTACCAGTACAAATCTTGCCTTTGTGACCTTATCACTGCCACCTGCTAGCCTAAGCCATAAGGAGAAAGAAAAACTGTTGCAGTGTTTTCCATCCCTGTAACGAGTGCAATCTGCCAGCATCTTGTTCAGGGTGAAATTCAGAATGCCTTATGGAGCATTCAGAGTATGCAAAACATAGAAGCATGAGGTCCATAAATCATATTATCCTTCCTTCCTCCCTCACTCCTTCCTTCCATCTTCTCTCCCTCCCCTACTTGCTGTCCCCTAATTTACTCTCTTTTCATGGGATGACATCATCCTGCTTTATCCACTAAGCTACCCCCATAGCCCCCGGTTCAGTTGTGTGACATCAATCTGTTCTTTTCCACTGGGACCTTTTCTAAGATGGCCTTGAGATGGTCAATCTAAAATCATTTAGTCAGTGAAAGATATTTCATCCAATACCAAAAAATAAAACAGGAAGTGGTTCTAGGACGGGTGGGTAGAAACTGCTTGCCTATCTAGCATAGGCCCTTTACTTGGGCTCATGAGATAACCAAAAGCAGAACAATGCACCATTCTATGAGTATATAAATGTCATTAGCTGTCATTTTATTGAGTTTTTTTTTAAGTAATACTAGTAGGGCTACTGTGATAGGAAAATAAAGCCTGGAGAGAGCAGCATCAAGATCAAAATATGAAGAAGAAGAAGAAGAAGAAGAAGAAGAAGAAGAAGAAGAAGAAGAAGAAGAAGAAGAAGAAGAAGAAGGAAATCAGTTGTCAGAGAAATACTGAAACCCCTTCTGTGTATTTTACATACAAGAAAAGGAAGGATAGTAAAGAAATGCCCACAATATACAAACTGGGAGAGGAGGGTGCTCTGTGAAGGTTCAGGAGCTTCTCAGTGGGTTCCTTCACTTCATTAGCCCACTCTCTTTCTTAATAAATACCTCTAATTCTGTTTCACCATCTATTTCTGGTTTAGTTTTGTTCCCTGAGACACAATGCATGCTGTGACAAGGGCTTCTGTGACTCATATCCACACTTATCACACTATTCTCTTCGCAGTTTACAATGTCTGAAATACCTTAGGAGGGAGAAAGTGTTAGGAGTCTTACCTCTCTCTAGAATACTCTTCGTTGTATGTTTTTGTTAATAAAAAAATATATGCTGCAACCTTGTGTCAGACACAGGTAAATGGCTCCCCTGAGACCTATTAATGAGACCCTGTGGAACTGTGAGGAAATACTAAGTCAGTAGCAAGCTCATTTATGAAGCATATGCTTTGTTCTGAAGTCTAGCCACATTGAGCTCCTGCTTGGGAGGCGTATGCTACAGAGAGGGTAAACACTAAACTTAAGCAAATTTCAAACTGTTTCAAATGCCGTCGCCCTTTCCTAGGATCACTTCCTCTAGAAAAGCTGTTATTGCAAAGTCCTTTGAGTGTCCCTTTGAGATGTGTGTCAATCTCTTTAAAAAACTCTTTATTTACAAGCAGAAATGTATTCTGAAGGGAAGTGGAAATGTTAAAGACCTTAGAGCAGAAGTTTTCTTCTAGAAAACACATAGAGGAATGGGTTATACTTTAACTTAGGTCTCCTGGCTCCAAGCTCAAAAGCTCCATGATTTTGTAGAGATAAGAGATCCTGCGTTTCCTCTCACTAAAGGCAATTCACTGACAGAGGTGGCAGCTCTGGCCACTGGGTGAATTTAGGATGCAGTATAGATGACAAACAACACTAACTGCTCTTGCTTCAGTGCTGAATACTGCCTCCCCTGAAAAGGCAGGTACTAGGAAGTGTGTGCCTAGCTATATAAAATTGTGATATTTCTTTATTCCAACATTTCTTCCTTTCTTTATAGTGTGTGTGTGTGTGTGTGTGAGAGAGAGAGAGAGAGAGAGAGAGAGAGAGAGAGAGAGAGAGAGAGAGAGAGAGCGAGAGCTCTAGTGCGTTAGGGACTTGCCTGTATTATATACCATAGCCTTGTTTAATATTTTTTGAGACAGGTTCTCACGAAGCACAGAGTGGCTTAGAGCTCCTGATGTAGTGAAGGATAACTTTGAACTTGTGGTTCTCTTAATTCGACTTCCTGACAACTGGACTTGAGATGTGCATCACCATTCATAACAACATAGTTCTGGAGATTGAACGCAAGGCTGGCCTCTGATGATGCACCAACAGTCCCTAATGATTTAAATTTTTATATTCACATACTATACATACGTATACATATATATTATTCACTTAGTCTAATGATCAACACAAATGTCTGGGCTAATAAGTTCGATCAAATGAATTAGAGATGTTACTTAAAATCAAGCTTTATGAATAATCCCAAGGACATAATCAAAAAGGAAATTTGAATTTGATTTAAGATATTCTGACCAGAGAGGAGGTATTCTAGGACAGCAGTTCTCAACCTGTGGGTCACAACTTTTCGGGGGTTCAAACGATCATTTCACAAGTGTAACCTAAGACCTGATGCATGTCAGATATTTACCTTATAATTCATAATAGCAGCAAAATTGCAGTTATTGAAGTAGCAATAATTTTATGGTTGGGGCTCACCACAACACAAAGAAATGTATTTAGGAGTTACAGCATTAGAAGGTTGAGAACCACTGTTCTAGGGAGACTATTGGCATTAATGTATCTCAAAAAATTAAAATTTCCCCAGCAATCCCATGTGGAAAGAAGGGAAAGGCTGAAGCCATGGCACTACCAAAGAAGTATGTCTTCTAGGGAGAGATTTCCCAATGATCTGACAAATTAACACGTGCACATTTTCAGCTGTTATTTCACCTTTCATACCTTTCTCTTTTATAAACATATCTGAAAGGTTCCATACATTTCTACAACGTATTTTGATTTTATCCATCTCTCACAACCTCCCTCTGACTCCAATTCATGCACATTAATCTATCACCCTTATAACTTTGTGGTCTCCTTTGTGGAAGCTATTAATAAGTTACCTACAAAGTACCATATGGTTTCAGAAAAGACTGAGAGTTTGGCCATGAGTTTGTCCAAACTGTTGTTTTTCCTTCAATTCACTTGCTAATTTCTTTCAATGAGCAGGTGGTTTATGGATCTAAGTGCTCCTGTAACAGTGTGATTCCCTAGACATTGCCTTCCCCTCCAAAAAAAAGGCTGTCTGGTACCTGCTACAATGAGGTCTCTAAAGCCAGTGTAAAGGTCAGATTGAAAAGTAATGAGTATTTGCATTATGAAGTATCTCCATCCTTTAGACCTAAAGTGTTATACATCTTTTATGACTTCCTCTAAAGAACCAGCCCTCAGAATTCCACAGACCGTCAGCTTGCTCTCTGGGAATAAGGCAATTCCTTTCACTATTTTCTTGCCCACCTTTTTTGTAGCATCTGTCAGTACTACAGGTGGCTGTGTGAATTCATCACATTTTCTGGATTTCCATCATTGGCAAGAGCCAAATTTTCCCCCTGTAGAGAAAAAAATATTTGAGAATTTTGTACATTGTATTATGATCATATCCACTCTTTGGATTCCTCCCCGATCCCCACCTCTTGCTAACAGTAGCTATCAATTTCCAAAAGCTTCTCAACTAGCAGAGGGATGTCTCAACCACCTGTCTGCTACACACTGGAATGTTGTCTAGCTTGATCTAGCACAGGTCTTGTGGATGCTGCCACAACTGTTGTGAATTTGTGTGTAGAACATTCCTCCTATGTCCATAAAATACTGGTTTGTTATAGCCATCCAAGTCTCTGGCTTGTCTGATCTATGCCCTGTCTCCTGAAATGATCTCCAAGCCTTGGGAGAAGTGGGTGTGATATGGACGTTCCATTTAGTGTTGAGTATTTCACAGTCTCGTGGTCTCTGCACCTGGACAACAATGGGTAAGAGCCAATGATTTTCAGATCTTTACAGTTCTTAGAAACTTGTATTATCCAGACTAAAAAAATAATGAGGAAAGATAATTCAAAATTCTCTTTATGACTTCTTGCATCTAATCACCTACAGGTGGTTTCATGTTTGTTTTACCTCTTTGAGTAAATTTTTGGGGCCTCTCTTCTTGAGCTACTAAATTGAAAGAGTTGTTGGTTGAAAGCCCAAGGAAACTGCATTTAAGACTTCAGATTGACCTCCATCCTTCACAAATGTCTGAGATGTCCTGCCATGACCATGAGCCAAAGGAGGCACACGTTGTTGGAACTGCAGAGTGTGCATTCATATTTATTACAGTGCACACAGCACAACTAGTTGTCATTGCTCTGTACTGTCCTTAGAGCTTACCCTCCGTAAGGGCAATGTGTGTTCAGAAGACATAACTTCTTTAGATTAAAATGGAGGTGACAGCTAAAACAGAAGAAAAAGTACTTTGGCTCAAAGCAACCATTTTCTCACAATCTGCACTCAGCAAAATTTACAGGGACCTCGAGGCTGAATACCTTTGATGGCTCTTTATCACAGATGTGTGAACTAGGGCTGCAATGAACTGCTTGCCACATTTGGGTGGGATGATCTTTAATCTCAAGGGACTTGGATCTGCATAGCCTACATACTAGAGGAGAGGTGAAATAAAATTATCTCACCATTTATTTATGTTTAGTGTTCAGGCTGTAAGGCGGTGCTTGGAAAAATAAAGGTCCTGGTCTTAAATCCAGTCTCCACTGTGGTATGTCTTGGGAGACACTCTCTCCTTTCAGCAATTTGGAGTATGAGAGCTGCTATAATGCCTAAGTGCAAAGGCAGAAGCTGGCCGGAGAGCTTTCTGAGCAGAACTGACATGAAGTGGGCCCTTTTCACAAAATTATTTCTCTCAGAGTTAGATTAAAGAAAAAAAATCATATGATAGCAAAGTGTTTAGCTTTGATAATTAGTATTGAGTTTTGGATCTCAATTGACCCTTTCAGTGGTATTTTCTCTATCCACCACTAGGTGGCTGTTGGCTCTTTTACTAGCCATAAAGGTCAGTCACTGCCTTGTTAGCCCATCAGGCATATTCCAAACATAGCTCACATACCTTCTTCTGGAAGATTCTCCGATTGAGGAGCTCCAGTTAAAATTTTCTACTGACTGGAGATCATAATCACTCCAGTCAATCCAATGAAAAGCCACACATTTACTAATATATGGGCAGTGCCAACTGTGCTTGATGTGTTAAAAAAAATTAACACAAAGAACACAAAGGTCTCTGTGGATTTGATCTTGTTGAAGAATGTTTCTTTCTCAGGCTCCGCTGCCTTCTGAATGTCTAGATTTTTGTCTCCTTCTCAAATATATAGTGAATGTGGTGGTAAATGATTGCCTATGGGTGATTTTCTTATGGGCAAGCTTTTCAATATATTTCAAATTTTCTACTATGTACCATATATATGTGAATGTATAATGTTTAAAATAAATTTTTCACATTTTTCACATTTCTTAACACTTTAATGTAAGTTGATTTTCAAAATCAATTTCAAATTTAATGAATGATTCGATTTTAATAAAACATAACACTGATCATTGTTAATAGTTGTAACTTAATTTTAAAAACTGTACAAAAACTATATGATGGAACATTTATGGTCAGTTCATTTCTGACAATAATTCCAAGGTACTGCATTTGATAAAAAGGTATTTTTTTAAGGAAATAAAAAAGGAAAGGAATGGAATATCCTGAAAAGGGATGCTAAATTTTGTTATCTTCATACAGTAAATACAACATTAACTCAATATTGGCCATGAAAATAAATGAGAACATTTAAATGTTCTTAAAACAATAGAAAATTCTTCCCTCATTTGCATTAGTTCTTTGGGAATTGCATACATTGTATTTTGATCACATTCATCCCCATCCCTGAATACGTTCTGAAGCCAAGTCTCTTTTCCTACCCACTGAACTTTGTGTGTCCTTTGTGTTTATTTTTAACCCATCCAGCATAGTTGGCAATGTCCACATATTAGTAAATGTGTGGCTTTTCAATGGATCGAATGGAGTGATTATGATCTTCAGTCAGCAGAAATTTTAAAAATGCTCAAGGTTACATATTGTAATTTGCTATCCCATTGACAGCACTTTTAGCATTAGAGGCAAATGATTTGTCGTGTGATGAATAACCTTTCTTTGGGTTGAGAAAATCTACTATAAGCTGGAAGTTACAATTGTTACATAATAAAGCATTCAGAAATATGATCTGCTAATATAATTCTAAGTTGCCTTAAGAAATAAAACTTTACCTAAAACAGATTTATGGTGAGTTAATGATAAAGGCAACTTGGTAAATGCCAGCGCATAAGAGTAGTCCCTGTGATTTATAGCTTTAGTAGAAGTCAGAAAAGAGTTTTTAATTACCTTGGAAAATTAAGCAAAGTAAAATATGTGTAGGTTTTAGTAGTTATAAATGTAATCAATTAGACATAAGAATTCCTTTTATACTGAAAATTCTAAGTGAAAAATTACAAGACATATTTGGGCAGTTCCTTTGATGGAAATAAACAACACAGAAAAATGAAATCGCATTCCATGAATAAAATAACTAATGGATGACACATAGGTCCCCTTAAGGGCTGCTTTGATGAGAGCCAAGGAAGGAGCATAAGGCTAAATTGGTGGTTATGTAAATTGTATTATGTAAAAAGCACTAGGTAAAATAGAGTGAGGCTTGACAGGTCAGAGGAAGGGAGAAAAATGTCTCCTGAAGAAGAACCAGTTCTTTGGTGTGTGTAATCGCACTGTGTCTGAAAATAAATCAATTCTTAGAATCTTCGGCTGTAAATGAGCTGAATCTCCATTTAGAACATTTGTCCCCTTTCAGTTTTGAAGAGAGGAAGAAACAAAGAATGGAAACAAGAATGGATATTATCATCTTATGTGAAGTGGGCTGGGGGTGGCAGGGCACCCTCAGTTTTACATAGGAGATAATCCAAGGAAACGAACAGTCAAGGCTCTTGTGGGGTTCTATTTTTAAAAAGACCTCACCAATCACAGTTGGCAAACTCATGAATATGATAATCCTCTCAGCTGCTTGCTTCCTCCAGGTCCTCAGTTAAGCAACAGTCCAGAATGGGCATTCATCTCCAGGACTCCACTCCCAAGGCCCTAGCCAGTCTTTCTGCAACAGAAGTTAAAATTTCAAGGTATCTACATGAAGCCCACTGTTCACAATTCCTATCTACTGCCTCTCAGCACCTGGTCATTTTCACCTGATGAGCATTCTTCAAGCTGGCTTTGCAAGCAGGACACTGCAGTTATTCATTTATTCCCATGATTTATTAACTCTGTTACAGTCATGGACATAAAGAGTTTTGGTGTGATTCAGAATTTGCTGTTCCCTTTGAGATTTATTTCAAGACACTTTGTGACCCTATAAGTTTGAAAAGCCCATATAAAAGAGAGTTTATTCTTAGAGCTATGATCAGCAGGGTAGCTTTCCGTACAGCCTTGGATGTAGTTGTGTGAGAGATTTTTACTTTTAGTTTTCTTGTGGAATAGACCTCAATAAAATTTAACAAGTGTAAATTCAAGTAAGCAGGAAGTCTGTGTTGACAAACTGTCCTTTCATAAGCTTGTCCAGTCTGAAATATGTAGCAGCCTTAGGAAAAAAATGCAATAGTTCTACCTTTACTTATTGAAAACCATAACTTCTTAAAATTTTAATAGAAAAAAAAACAGTGGGTAGCATGACTAGATCTACCTGTCAGTCAGGAAACTCCATTTAGCAGCTTCTTTGTACTTTTATGTAAGCACTGTCCTTGGAAATTATGAGAGTCAACCTGAATCTCGGTTGTAACTGAGACTTTGCATCTGTTCAGAAGAGTATAAGGAGTACCAGCGTTTGACCCATCATCAAGGTTCAGCTCCCATGAAGGCAGCTACTGGCACCAAAGCTGCATTGCAGTCATCGTCAATGCATTCCTCTCAGTCTGATTTGGTTTTTCCAGCAGTGAGGATGCAGTGTCCATGAAAACAGCTTTCTTTGCTCAGCAATGATTACCAGTGCTGAAGCATCACAGTGTAGCAGGAAAAAAAAAGTAAAAATGGAGGAAAATGCTTAATCATATGCCTTTTATGAAAGTCATTTATAAGCACAAACATTTATGATAAAAAAGGGGACCCTGAATGCTGACAATGATGATTAGTACTAGCCAAAGAGTTAACTGGACAAACCCCTATGGTGAACTGTTGAGGACAGCCTCTTTCACTAAGTTAATTTCAATTAGAGAAGTCTATGCACAGGCCGGGCCTCTCTAGGACTCACCATGAACTGCAAAAGTATGTACCAACAAAGTCAGTTGGTATCACACATCCACAGGTGGTCAGCATCTTAAATGAACCAGAATCATAGAATTGTTCCAAAGAGAAATAGAATTGTTAAAAATTTTGTTTCTATTTTATTGATCATGAAAAAAGTCTACAATAAACTGAATTTGTATGTTCCCACTCCCAAAATTCACATCATGAAATCTGATGTTCCTGAGACTATTTTAGGCAGTAAGGTCTTGAGAAGTTAATTAGTACTCAAGGAGAGTGCAGCATCCTGCATAGGATTAGCTCCCTATAAAAGAAACCGGGAATGGCCTTTCACCTTTCACCATCTGAGGATGTATGAATACATTGATTTATGAATAAAAAGCAGGTGATCATGATATACCACGTCTACCCACCATACCCTAAAATTGGACTTTAAAGCCTCTAACCTATAGGGAAATACTCTGTTACCATAAGTCATCCAGTTTATGATAATTTAGCATGAGAGCCCACAATGAAAAAAACAAAACAAAAACCAAAAATCCCAAGATCTTAGAATATTTAAAAGCACCACGTAATGCGGCTCTGTCATATAACTATGTTCCTTACATTTCCATATCTGTTTGTGATCAGATTCAGTACAAAATTATATAATTGTAGTGTACTAATGAGTAAATGACTAAGGCAGGTTGAACTTGTAAATTTTGTATTGCACCAAATTGCTTTAATACACATAGTTCAACTGGACACCTCATACTGTGTAATTCAAGGAATGTTGTTGGACTGTCCCACATTAGGCAGTCTTTATATTTCTGTGCAATAGAGAAATTACAAGATGAGAAAACATAGCTTGCTCTTAGGGAACACATCAGTTATGGACTCTACAGAAAAAAACAAGTGAATTAACAAAAAATTAATTCATATACTTATCCATTTATTTCCTAGAAAACTACAAAGCAGCATTATGTTCTGAAAAAATGTTGTGTAGCAGTTTCCTCCAAGATTGAAACTTTTCTTCCCACTGAGAGGCCCTTTAAGTAAACAACCAACCAAGAAGTCCCTGAAACTGAAGGTATTTGCTAGGCTCCTCCCTCTCTCACACAACACAATGAGACAGGACCAGCTCCCTGGTAGAGTTGCCTGGAAGATTAGACTCAGTCACTTGGAAAGAACATTCTCCAACCTGTTGAGTTCCCTGCAAGCTGTGCAGTATGGTCCTGGTTCCAAGCATTTGTGAGCTGTTGTTCTATTAGGGTGGGCTTTGGAGATACAGCTTTTTTGAGTCATTTTTGATCTAGTACGTAACTTCAATGAAACTCATTAGTGCAGGAAAAGCAGAAACCGGACAGAGTAAAGCACATGTAGAAACCATATAAGTCAAGCAGGGAGGCAAGTTGGGGAGAGGGAGACTTTATGACAGCCTTGTGCAGTGATTTTCATTCATACATAATAATACAAACTGCTGGGAAGACACATGGTAGAAGGAGGTTATCTTAATAAAAAATAAAACTTGTGAGAATCAGCAAGTAGATCCTGTCTGTGAATTTGACACCAGCCTCATCTACTTAGCAAGTTCCAGGTCAGACACATATATAGTGAGTCATTGGGATGGTTCAAGGCCTTTAACTTCTGTTATACCGTCAATTCTGGACCCCCACTAAGACCCCTCCTGGATATCTTGTTGTTACCCTGAGTCATGGAGATCATGCTTTGGTTCTACAGGACTGGTCCTTCTCATGCTCCAGCAGTTCATAGATGGGGTAGATGGTGGGGTGGACCAACTCAGGGCCTGGGTAGTGGCTGAGTTGTTCAGTCTTCCAGTTCTTCCATGCCCACACCATCAAAGCCAGCTCACCCACACTGCCCATGCAAGGGACAGGGCCAACTTTCCTGCCTGTGACAGGTGGTGACAAGCAAACCTCTGTGACTGGATTTTTTTTTAAAGGCTGTGGGACTTTATGCTTTACATTATGATATCAATATGAATACAAAATTCCTGAAGACTTAACAGTATTGCCAAGCCCAAAGCTTAACGGCCACCACATTCCTCTCCAAAACATATGTTCAGATCTGTCACAGGAACACCCTTCTCCATGTGCCAATTTCCAATTTAGTTGGTGTTTCTATTGTTGTGATAAAATACCATGACTAAAAAACAAGTTGAGAAGGACAGGACATATCTCATCTTACAGCTTATAGTCCATCATCAAGGGAAGTCAGGGAAAGAATGTAAGGCATGAACTTGGAGGCAAGGGCTAAGGCAGAAGTTACAAAGGAGTGCTGCTTACTGGATTGCTCTCCATGGCTTGCTCAGCCTGCTTCCTTATACCATTCAGGACTGTGTTTCTAGAGACAGAGCCACCTACAGTGGGCTCTGGCCTCCCAAATAAATGACTGATGAAGAAAATGCTTTATAGAGTTGCCTACAGGCATTTGCTCAGCTAAGAGTTCCTCTTCCCAGATATCTCAGGTTTGTGTCAAGTTGATAAAAATCAACCAACACAGTCATCTCCCAGTTCTTGTATTTAGAGAACCACTAAGAAGTTTGGCCCATGACCACACAAATTTCATTTCAGAGTTAGATGAGATGAATTTTTAATTAAGAAGAAACATATTCTGGGAGAAGGGAGAAAGGTATGGGATTTGCGTCTTATTTCTTTCCTTTATTCTGCTTTCTGGGTAGGCAGCTGCCTCTTAGGTGACTGGAACACAGCAGGGGGTGTGGCTAAGCTCTACATCCTTTCATGGTGTGAGGGTGGGCCAGATCCTTTGTAAAGTTGCAATTTTCAAAGATTTTCGGGTTCAGTTTTCTAAGCCAGCATACATATGTTAAAGTAAACCATTAACAGATATTGTATGTGCCAGCACTACCTGCATACCATATCAAAAGCCCCAAAGGCCTTGGCAATGATTCCCTGTGGGAAGCATAATGATTCCTACTTCACAACACTGGTAAGTGACAGACAGCGATTCACATCTGGTTGTGTTACAACCGGAATGTCTAAAAACGCAGAAACAGCATAGCAAATTTAGGATAAAAGCATGTAGACTCGGGAAAATAAGGCCAATGAAAAAGAGTTTAAATGTCATTATAAAATTAGATGCTTTTTATATGTGCTATGAAATCTGCTAGCAGTCATCTTTTATGGTAATGTGGAAGCATAGTTTTTGTTAGTAAGTTTTTAAGGTATTCAACTCTAGAAACTAATGAATAACAAGAAAATGGTTGCTGACATCAGTTTCAGTAAAAGTCTTACCTCTTGAATCTGCTCATTTCCTGTCTTTTTTTGTATTTGTCTTTCTGTGTGATCTCTGTATAGATGGATGGGTGGATCTATCGATCTATCGATCCATCGATCGATCTATCATGTATCTATCTAGCATCTATTTATCTATGTATCGATAATATCTCATAGATTTATCAATATTTCATCTATCATCTATGTTATCTATCAATAATATCTTATTTGTTTATCATCTACCTATTTATCTTTCTATGTACCTTTTTGTAAAAAGATAAAAATCTAGTTACAGAAAATTCTATCACTCTGGCTAACTTTTCATGACACTATTACATTTATATTGGCTGGTTTTAAAAGAGTTATATCTTTTTATTAAAATGAATGATTTAGAATCCTGCTAACAACAATAAGCTGAACTAGATTAAAATAAATTAAAACTAAATTGAGGCCAGTGAAAAAGAGTTTAAAATGTCATTACAAAAATAGACGCTTTTTATAAAATCGAAGATCCGTGGTATAAAACCTGCTAGCAATCATCATTTATGGTAATGTAGAAGAGTAGTTAATAAGTTTTGAAGGCAGATATGCAACTCTACAAAGTAATGACTACTAAGAAAAAAAAGAAGACGGACTTTCACTGTTTCGACAAAAATGCACTAAGTTGGTATCACCATATTGTGCAAGCTTACACATTAATTTACACGTGAAGTGAAAGCATATCATCTGACCTTAGCAGAAAAACTCCCAACAAAATAGATCCACATTTGCGAAGTACACTGAAAGTACTGAGGCACTGTCACATTCGATGGTAAAAAACTGAATAACAGTTCCGAATTCTATGACTTCCGAGAGCTCACTAGTAGTCAGGGAAAGATGTAAACCTTTCTGAAAAGTTTTTAACTAATAAATTAAGATGTCTCCGTATCTTTTCTTAAAATTTATTCTTTATGATTAAAGTTGTGAAAAGGTTGCAAATGGTGTTTTAAAACAGAAATTAGCAGACAAATCGCATAAAAATACTACCCCTGACCTTTTGCCCTCAGACACCTCCTGTCCTCCTTGTGTTGGGACACAGTTGAAGCTTCACATCTGAGCCTGCAAGCACACCGAATTCATCTCTCACTTGGGTCAGAACATAAAGACTGCTACATCAGCTTGTTTCAGCCTCTGAATAGAAGTCTTATGCTTAGTCTAAAAATAGTCAATTAGCATGCAGTGCCAGGGAACCTGGATCCTGAAGTGTATTTTTGAGGAAAGTGACTTTCTATTTTGTTTGTTATTTTTTGCATAATGTATATGGAAAAAAATTCAAATTTAATTGTCATGGTATTGAAAATAGCATTTTAAAATGCAAACAGATTTTATTTGTGTATTTTGAGTGATACCAAATAGGTACTTTCAAAACCGTAAGGGTAAGGGATGAGTTCTCCAGTGCAAGTTCATTCTTCACAGTAATTCTTTACCAGGTGAATACTTACCTGCATCAGTGACCAGCATTGTAAGACATAAGTAAAGTAATGATTAAAGCTTCGGAAGTGAAACATCAATAAGTTGCAGCTTAGAGAGCATTTCTGTTTTAAATAGCATCTGGGAAGATGCCTAAAGTTGCTCCTCTGGAGTGAGGGGCTCTTCAAGCAGATGTTACTTTGAACAAAAGCATTTTTCCCTTTGGACACAAACAGATTGCCACTGTGCTAGTTGCAGACTCTGGTTTCTAAATCATGGAAATATGTTCTAACTGGGTCCTAGTGCAACAGTTTGAATTTAGGAGCATGTACTGTGTTCAGTTTTAAAATGTCTGATGGTCATCTGTTGATACTGAAATAATCAGTCAATGAGACAAGTGCATTCCGTTTACATGTGTGACTGTTCCCCAGTGCCGCAGGCTAGCCTGTGCTATTGTGTTTCTTCAAATGGGAAAACACTTTATGCCATTGGCTGCTGACCTTAAGGTAAGCCCAGCATTGAAGACTACAGAGACATGGCTAAGCACCATTAACCTTGCTTCAGCTCAGATTGGAGTGAGAGGACAGCATAAGTAGCCCTAGTATGTTCATATATCACCATCAACCTGGATTGTCTGTGTCTTTTCTGCAGGCCCCACCACCTGAGTGGAAGAGAAAAACTTGGAAATAGGAATTCAATTTCAATCGGGTAAAATACAAGGTTAAGAAATCTTTTTTCCTCTTTTTATTGAGCAAAATTAAACAGTGGTACAAGAAGGCTCACCTTTAACCTCTGGCCACAAGTCAATATCTGGAGCTGACAGTTTGTGAGTGCGTCACTGGATTTGGCTAGCTGATATACCTTCCTAAAGTCCAGTTGTCTAAATGGGGGATGACCCAGTGTACACAGGGCAGCAGAAGAACATGGATAGGGAAAGAAAGCACATTGCTTGCCTGAAATCTAAAATCAGACACATGATGGAGCCACATACAAGACCTGATAGTGAGTTGAGAAGGAAATTCAAAGACACCCTGCACTGGTATCTTAGGAGTAAAGAAAGTGAGACAATTAATCCAAAGTTAAACAAGCACAGAAATAAGGGGTCAGAATAAAAGCAACCCATGTATTCTGCAGTCAGTGCTACAACCAGTTGTTCAGAGAGGATACAACATGTTTTCCATCCTTTGTAGCTACAACCACCCTGCCTTCCATATGCTACTGGTTGCTTTGTTTCCTTCCTTTTGTGGAATTTTTTATGTTAATAACACAATAATGAACCCCATTGTGATGGTTTCATACAAAATCACTCCACTTTTCTTACTTGTTTGTTTGCTAAACCTTGATTCCCATGGTTTGCAGATACCTGGCATGCACTCGTCCACTGAGTGACATCCTCAAGCCTGTGCTCAGGGATTGCTTTAATGAAATGAGCGAGCTTCTGCACAAGCTAAGAAGAGAAGGCTGAGTTTTGTTCTGGAATGTGCTTCTTCCAGAAAGTGATTTCAGCAAGCCTGTTATATTAGTAGCTGTAAGCATACATTTTCCAAAATTTTCTAATGCTCATATACTTCTCTATAGATAGCTTTTAGTATTGTCCTGAGACATTGACTAGAGCTAAGCGGTTATCTTCTGCAGATATGTGACTCCAACATGAAGTCCCAGGGAAGAAAGCAGTGTAGACGACACTGTGATGAAGAGCATACTCGGGGTGACCTGAACTCACACTCCAACCAAATGATGCTCCCAGGTCTATTTAGGAATAAAGGGTTTAAATAGACATTGTTATAATCTCACAAATTCCTAAAATTTTTTATTACTGTACAAACATAGCAGTAGAAAACTAGATAAAGTATCAGTTATACACGAGTCTTCATTAGGGTGTTATTGCTGTGAAGAAACTCCATGACCAAGGCAACTCTTATAAAGGAAAACATTTAATTGGGAATGGCTTGCAGTTTCAGAGGTTTAGTTCATTATCAAGGCTTAGAGAATATCGGGAGTAAGGGTTAAAGATTATGAAAGCCAGGGTTTGGGGAGGACTGCTTTGAAACAATCTCTTCTGGAAATGACAAGACAAATGTAGTCATGCAATCACGGCAGTTATAGTTGTCTGCACAAGACCCATATAGGACCAGTCCAGTCAACATTTCAGCAAGAAAGGATGAAAAATCATAAGCCTCCACCCCTAGCTAAGGAGCTATTTTGTTGAGAGTTAATGGCTGCTGAGAGAGTGATATTCAGGTCTTTATAGAGTTGCTATCAACCATGCTCCAGTGAAGAGCCAAACACTGGATAGCATACATTGAACTCAATGATATGTATATATGCATATATATATATATATATATATATATATACACACACACACATACCCAAACACCATGTGTTTGTGTAAAGTTTGTGTAAAGGGAATGGAAGTTAGGGAATGGATTCAGAAGGAATTGGAAGAACAGGAAATATTATCAATATACATTATAGTCATTATTTAAAAATCTCAACTAATTAATAAAAATATTAAGTTAAAAATGCCAGTATTGTAGCACATGTCTATAATTGTAGCACTCATAATGCAGAGACAGACAGATATCTGTACATTTGAAACAAGTCTGATCTACATAGAGATTTCAGGGCCAGCTAAAGATACATATCCTGATCCTGTCTCAAAAATTATATTTTTAAAAAAGAAATACACAATCAAGTCATAGGCAAAAGTATACACAATAGAATATGAATATATTTCTTTTATTATAAAATTTATATTGTTTAAACTTATTATTTGAGAATTTCATACATGTATAAGTGTTTTATCAACTCCTCTGTACTTCCTCCCTCCAATTCTTTCCATAATAACCCTTAACTTTCCTTCCCAGTATTTTTTACTCCTGTAAAAAATATTTTAGTGACTTTTATTATATGTGAATATTTGCCTGAAGCATGTATGTGAACTGAATGCATGAAGTGCCCTCAGAAGCCAGAAAATGGAATCAGATGTAACTGTTAGAGACTATATAGTTACGAGCTACTATATGGATGCTGGGGACTGGGACCTTTACAAGAGCAACAGTGTTCTTAACCACTGAGCAATCTCTCCAGCCACTTAATGCTGCATATATGTACGTGAGTACAGGACCACCCACTGGAGCATGGGTAACCTATCCAAAGCTCACATCCCTAAAGAAAACTAACACCGTCTGTCTCCCAGCAGTTATAAGTTTCCAAACGGTCCTCAACAAGGGCTCTTCATAACTTCCTCCCCGACACATGATGGTACTTTGGCTACATTGATGCTGTGAAGGTCTTGTGCCTACAGTCAAGCTGCCTTGAGTTGATGTGTATCACTGTCATGTTGAGGAAACACATTTGTACATCAGTCCTCCCCTACCTCTCTTTCTGACTTGTTCCACCACCTAGTCCATGGTGCTCCCTGAGCCTTGGGTGAAGGGGATGTGACACAGATTTTCCATTTAGGGCTGAGCACTCCACAGTCTTTTTTTTTTTTTTTTTTGTATGTATGTTGACCATCTGGTACTGAAATTTTTTATTTGATACCCTATGGCAGCTGCAATATGCATTATGCCCTACATATTATAGGATCTCTCCATTGACACTATGTATGTACGTAATGCATATATTTTATGAAGTTTCTAAAACAACATGTTTGCGTATGGCTTTCCATATCTCCTCATGCTTCCTGCCTCACATCTTCCACCCTATTTCTGTCCTATTGTTCTCTGCCCCTATTCACATCACTTTTGTTCTAACTATTCTTCTCCCCTGTCACACATCCCCATGGCTCTTTTCTAGTTTCTTGGCTTCTACAGGTACTCCTGTGCATGTATGTTAGAGATTTAAAGCTAGGTCATATCCACATGAGAGAGAACATGCTGCTTTTGTCTTTCTGGATCTGAATTACTACTCCAAATGATGACTTGTATTTCCATTTACTTTCCCACAAACTTTGTGACTAGACATAATATATAATGTGAAAGAATAAGTCAAATCACTCAAATCAATAAATAAAATTTATAATATGGATACAAATATTGTCCTGAAGAAATTCATATTCTCCAGCCAATTGCATGTACATTGTCAACTTTCAAGTATCTGAAAGGTAGTTCCCAAATTTGCTTTTTTAATTAAATTTTTATTTTTTATATTAATTACAGGTTTTTTACTTTATATCCCAGCTGTAGCCCCCTCTCTCATTCCCTCCCAATCCCATCCTCCCTCTCACATCTCCTCCCTGCCCTCTCTCCAAGTCCACTGATATCCAAGTGGGTTCCCTAGTAAGGGGAACAGGGACTGTTTCTGACATGAACTCAGTGGCTGGCTCTTTAACACCCCCTGCTGAGGGAGGAGCAGCCCTGCTAGGCCACAGAAGAGGTCATTGCAGCCAGGCCTGATGAGACCTGATAGGCTAGGGTCAGATGGAATGGGAGGAGGACCTCCCCCAAATTTGCTTTTTTAAATTTCTTATTTCTAGCACCTTTTGCAAACCTAATCCCAAACTACTCTGAAAAGGGTAAGAACTTGTTCAGCTTACTGACTGAGCAGATTTGGATTTTTAGGGCTCTGTTACTCATGCCCTTTCTGAGTTCCTTGCCTTTAATATTTGACCTGTACATGCAATTGGTTTTCTGATCATGTAAAGCCAGAGATGTTTGGCTTTCCTTTCTGCTTGCAAAGTGACTTATTGGTAGTTCTTCCTTATGCTTCTCTCTACATCTGTCTCTCTCCTTTCTATTCTTTCTCTTTAATATCTTGACAACTAAGGATTATAGCAACTTATGCACAGTAAAATGATTCTATTATTAAGCTTCTTACATGGCAGATATAATTTCAGCCAACAATTTGCAAGCTATTGAAGGTGACAGCTTTACCAAAGATTATTCTGCTCAATTGTTTATGCCACAGAAAGATCTCTTCCCGGTTGCCACTGAGGCAGTGCCAGTGGCTTCACTGCATTTTTGTGTCTTGTTTTCCAATGTGCATTGCTCTGGAAGAGAATGTGAAGATATTTTAAGTTTTAAACATATTATGGTCTCAGAATCAGCTCTCCAGGATTGGAATTCCATTTTAGTCAGCTTTTATTACCTGAGAAACCTTTGGTAAGTTAGTTAAACCTTACTTAAGTTTTATAAGCTTAAATAAAATAGACTACCTTGTTGAGTAAATAGTTGGGTTTCTTTTAAAAAATCAATATTATGTCAAATAAATTAGCCACTAAAGTTATACTGGGCCCCTGATAATTAATGGGAGGCTTATGAAGTCATGGCTGTGAGTGCTGGTGTCTGTACTCCAACAATAGTGTCCCTTTAGGTTATCAGAGCAAAACAGTTTAATGCAGGAATCAACCAAAAAGATACTCTGCTATGTACTCCTGTGAGGAATTTTCTTTGGTTGTTTGAAGTGGGAACATCTTATGCTTGGAGCTCAGATAGAAGTACAAAAGGATGTGGGAAAAATTTTTGCTTTCTGCCTGCTTTCCCTCACTCTTGCTAGCAAGTAGATTTATCCTGTCTGCACCATTCCTTCACGAGTATTAGAATCAGTTTCTTCCAGCTTCTGATATAGACTGAAGACCAAGTACTCCCTGAATCCTTTAGGTCAGCACTAGATTGGGACTGTTCAAGCATGCAACCTTGTGCACTGAACAACTACCAGATTCTCAGCCTCTCCACGGTGAGACAGCCACTATTGGGCTGCCAGGACTGCATGCTGTCTATCTAATCAATCCCATTAGTTGTTCCTTTAGAGAGCCCTGGATAATAAAGTAACTCTTAAAATAAAATTTTTGGTTGTGCTAAAAATTATATTGTAAATGGGAAAATTCTAATTAATTTAGGAGGCCTAAAATTAAAAAAAATGCATTAAGCTAGAAAAAATATGTTTCTTTAAATTAAAAAATTATTTTTAATATTTTAAAGATTTATTTTTTCGTCTTTTTTTATCACAAACAGGACTTTTTATTGGTCACTATTAAATCTAGCTTTTAAACAAATTCCTAGACTGGTGGTTCATATCCATCAGCTCATTCAAATTTAGCACCTGTCACATCACCAGTTATTTTTCCAGAACTACCACCTTCACCATGGTTTGCCCAAATCACACTTGGGTTTCTTCAGCATTTTCACTTTTCTAAGAAAGATATCATGAAGAGGAGAAAAGGTTCCAAAGCTGGCTGGTATCAACTTATTAACCACTTCCTTCAAGTCATTTGTCTGCACTTCTTGGGTCATAATTTCCAACATCTTCTGGATTTGGAGGACCTGCTGGTGCTGCACATAGAATGTCTTGCATATTTGGTTTTTGTGTTTTTTTAGTGAAACCAACACAGAAAGGATGGAGCAAATAACCATCAGTCATCTTGAAATAAACATTAGCTTCAATCCTGGTATTTTTGACCACGGAACATATTTTGTCCCAGGTAAGATTCACAGTGTGGGAGTGAGTCAGACAGGTTTTGTTGCCCTTAATATCCTTATTACAAACCCTATATGCCACAAAATTTGAAAATCTAAATGAAATGGATGATTTTCTTGAAAGAT
Source organism: Pachyuromys duprasi (assembly GCA_028658305.1). NCBI lineage: Eukaryota > Metazoa > Chordata > Mammalia > Rodentia > Muridae > Pachyuromys > Pachyuromys duprasi. Next base: position 3,591,777 of record CM053754.1, read on the forward strand.
TCCATCTACCTAAATTAAGTCAAGATCAGGTAGAAAAATAGAATAGACCTATATCCCCCAAGGAAATAGAAGCAGTCATCAACAGTCTCTCTTCCAAAAGAAGCCCAGGGCCAGATGGATTCAGTGCAGAATACTTCAAGACCTTCAAAGAATTGCTAAATCCAATTCCAAAAACTAGAAACAGAAGGGACATTACCAAACTCATTCTATGAAGCCACAGTCACCTTGATACCTAAACCACACAAAGACCCAACAAAAACAGACAACTTTAGACCTCTCTCTCTTGTGAACATTGATGCAAAAATACTCAATAAAATACTTGCAAACCGAATCCAAGAACACATAAAAGATATCATCCCAGGCATTCAGGGGTAGTTCAATATATGGAAATCCATCAATGTGATCTATCATATAAAGAAACTGAAAGGGAAAAAACCACATGATCATCTCCCTAGATGCCGAAAAAGCATTCGACAAAGTCCAGCATCCATTCATGTTTAAAGTCTTGGAGAGATCAAAGATACAAGGCACATACCTAAAAATAGTAAAGGCAATATACAGCAAGCCTATAGCCAACATCAAACTTAAAGGAGAGAAACTTAAATCAATCCCACTGAAATCAGGGACTAGGAAACGCTGCCCATTGTCTCTATATCTCTGCAACACAGTACTTGAAGTCCTAGCTAGAGCAGTAAGACAACTAAAGGAGATCAAGGGGATGCAAATAGGAAAGGAAGAGGTCAAAGTAT
>CM053754.1:3593025-3636947 GCA_028658305.1 Pachyuromys duprasi
AGGGGTCTCTCCAACCAAGGACCATGTATGGATATAACCTAGAACCCCTGCTTGTATGTAGCTAATGGTAATTCAATATCCAAGTGGGTACCCTAGTGAGGGGAGCAGAGACTGTTTTGGATGTGAATTCAGTGGCTGGCTCTTCGACCTCCCCACCCTCCGAGGAAGGAGCAGCCTTGCTAAGCCACAGAAGAGGACATTGCAGCCATTCCTGAAGAGACCTGATAAGCTAGAGTTAGATGGAACGGGAGGAGGACCTCCCCTATCAGTGGACTTGGAAAGGTGCATGGAGGAGATGAGGGAAGGAAGGGGGGAATAGGGAGGGAATGCGGGAGGGGGCTACAGCTGGGATACAAAGTACATAACCTGTGATTAATATAAAATAAAAATGTTAAAAAAGAAGCACATACAGGCAAAACATTCATAAACATAAGATGATAAAAAAAAACCTTAATCTAACTTTTCTAACCTTAAAAAAAATCTTTGCATTAGCTTGAGTTTTCTAAATGCAACATCATCATTCTGCATATAAACAAGGCTCACTTCAAACATACGACCCTTGAGGCCATCAGATGAAAGTTTAGTCCCTGGAGTGCTTGTGACTAGTATTCTTCCAGTGTTTCTATTATTGGCTATAGCTGGAGCTTTTGTATAGTCTTTCTGCAAAAAAGCACCAAACACTTTCTTCTTGGCACCCTTCTTGCTGCCTTTTTTCAGGCGATTGTTCATGTCAGCCAATATGGTGCTGCTCAGAGAGCCAAACGGCTTTTGTTTTGTTTTTTTATGTAAGTATAAATGTTTCACTTGCATTTATTTCTGTGCATAGCATGTGTGCCTGGCATATGCTAAGGTCAGAAGATGCCAATGGATTTTATGTAACTGGAGCTATGGATGGTTTTACGTTGCCAACTGGGTGCTGAGAACTAAATCTGAGTCCTACCGCAGAGGGCCTCTGAAAGATTCTACCTAGCAGTGTATCAAAGCAGATATTAAGACTCATAACCAAACCCTCGGCAGAGTGCAGGGAATCATATGAAAGGAGGAGGAGTTAGTATGATCTGGAGAGGACAGGAGCTCCACAAGGACCAAATATATCAGGGCACAGGGGTCTTTTATGAGACTGTTTCTCCAACCAAGGACCATGTATGGATATGACCTAGAACCCCTGCTCTGATATAGCCCGTGGTAGCTCAGTATACAAGAGGGTTCCCTAGTATGGGGAACAGGGACTATTTCTGACATGAACTCAATGGCTGGCTCTTCCACACACACACACCCTGCCCCCCAGGGAAGAGCAGCCTTGCTAGGTCACAGAGGAGGAATTGCAGCCAGTCCTGAAGAGACCTGATAAGCTAGGGTCAGATGGAAGGGGAGGATGTCCTCCCTTATCAATAGACTTGGAAAGGGGCAGGGCAGAGGTGAGGGAAGTATGGTGGGATTGGGAGGGAATAAAGGAGGGGGCAATGGCTGGGAGACAAAGTAAATAACCTGTGATTAATATAAAAAAATAAAAATTATAAAAAAGTAAAAAAAAAAACCCTGGGTCCTCTGCAAGAGCCGTGAGTGCTCTTAACCATGAGGGGTCTTTCAAGCCCCCTAAATACTAACTAGTAAAACAGATGCAAGATTATTTTGCCTCTGTTTTGCAAAGAATAAAAAAAATGCACTGATATCATAGATTTTGATCTTTGGTACCATACCTTAGTCAATCACCTCTCACAGAGTCCCTGGCCTCAGAAAAAAATATATTTGAGTTGTCATGGACAGTTTTAGAGCTATCTCCCATGAGCTATCTCCATGTCTTGTAACCAAGCCACTTGTTTGTTCATATAGGGCAGCAGTAGCAGGGCCTTGAGCATGTCAAAGGATGCCTCAAGAGGCTGCCTTTGATACCTTACAGAGGTCAAAAAGTAGAATTGTAGAAAGGACATTATAATTTCTATACAGCAGAGATTGAGGGAATGTCTAACCAATGCCTGGGCCAACCTGAGACCCACCCCATGGGAGAGAGCCAGCCCCTGGCACTATTTATGATACTCTGCTATGCTTGCAGACAGGAGCCTAGCATAGCTGTCCTCTGAGAGGCTCCACCCAACAGCAGCTCAAAATAGACGCTGATACTCACAGCCAAACACTGGGCAGAGTGCAGGGAGTCTTGAAGAAGATTAGTGAGAAGGATAGAAGGACCAGGAGAGGACAGGTGCTCCAGAGAAGACGAACAGAGCCAACTACCCAGGGCTTAGGGGCTTTTGTGGAGACTGAAGCACCAATCAAGGACCAGAGGACAACACATGAACTGGACCTAGGCCCCTTACACCAATGTAACCAATGGGCAGCTCAGTCTTTATGTGGGTCACCTTAAAAAGAGAGGTGTTGTCTCTGACATGGACTCTATTGCTTGATTTTTTATCACTTTCCCATGTTGGGGGTGCCTTACAAGGCCACAGGGGAAGAGGATGTGCTTAGTCCTAATGTGACTGATGTACTGATGTGCTGGGGTGGGTTGGTGGAGGGGTGAGCTTCCCTTCACTGAGGAGTAGGGGAGAGGGGAAGGGAAACAGGAAAGGAAGGTAGGGCTGGGAGGAGGGGAGGTAGGTGGCTTTAAATGAGAAGTAAAGTGAATAAATAAATTAATTATAAAACCTAAACTGAAGTGTATTTTAAAATTCAGTTTATTCACTGCTCTATATTTATATATACATAGACTTTCTAGTGCAAATTTTGTTCTTTGGTTATGAAAGTTATCAGTAATTAAAACTTTAAAAACCAAATGTTGTGCAGTAATATGCACAGAATCAGTGGTGCCCAACACTTTGACTGCTCAGTCCCTGTGATGGGACCACACATACCATCATTTCCCAAGCCACTTTTATGCCTGCAAAAGATGCTCTGTTTGTTGCGTTTTAAACAAAATGAGAACATTTTGGACATAATGCTCTGCAAAGTATTTCACCTTCAAGAACCAGATAAAGCCAGAGGGAAATCAGAAGACAGGGAGGTACATCATCTCTGCTGTGTCGCCAGCTGCCAGCCTCCCCTGGAGAACTACGTGACAATCAGGTATGAAGGGCTGCTAGCTACAAACCCAGACAAATTCCACAGGCAGTGAACAGGTCTAAAATCACCCATTCTGTGTAAAAATTCCTGCTGAGTTGTTCATGCTGAAATCTGAAGTTAACAGCCAGGCAGAGAGTGACAGCAAGGATGCTTGGGGCCTTTCCATCTCTCTCTTTTGTGTTGCCAGGTCAGCCTTAAATGCTGATAGTGTGCTGACTGGTGTTACCATTTGTGAATAAAAAGAATTTGGGTGGCTTTGTTTTTTGGAGACCAGTTTTTCGGTGGTCTGGGAAGTCATTTTACTGAGTTCTACCAATTGATGAGGCCTCCAAAGTGCTTAGAAAATAATAATATTCCTGGTGCATATAGTTAACTGCAAGCACAGCTTAACTTCCCTATGGCAGCCTTTCAAGAATAGAGACAGAGCCTTCAAAAAGTCTCATGCTCTGTGACTTAGGTAGCTGATTGTGTCCCCTTACAGGCTAAAACACAAACTGGTGCCTTGAACATTCTTGGTCAAGAAGAAAATGCTTTAGATTGTTGCTTTCAAAATCATCCATGTGACCAAACATGTAGAAACTGGAGCCACCATATAAGTTACTTGTTCATTGTTGTGATCAAAATATATGACAGAAACACCTTAAGGGAAAAAAAGGTTGATTTGGGCTCATGATTTCAGAGATCTTTACTTCTATCCACTGCCTGGGAAGGCCTGAAGGGCAGGAAGACCTCTGTACATGGATGTGGGAGAATGAGGTGGCTAGTTATATAGCAACAAATAGCCCAGGAAGAAAGAAAAATGGCTGGAAAAGAAGTAGATATGATCTCCAAAAACCTATTTCTATTGCTGAATTCTCCTAGCCAGGCTCTACCTCTTAAGATCTCTACATCCTTTAAAATAGTGCCACAAGCTAATGTCTGAGCATTCAAACATGAGCCTCAAGCCATAATATTCTACTTTTAGTCACTAAATATTTATCTGACTATATGGAATACCTTCAATACAACATTAAGAGTCCCTCATCCTCACAATAGTGTCAATACTGTTTGGAATACCAAATTCAAATCTTTTAAAACTCAAGGAAACATTGAATGTGAGCTGCTGTAAAATCAAAGTGAATTTTACGTAACTCCATTATAAATTGGCACAGAGTAAAAATTCTCATTCTAAAAGGAAGGAATTAGTAGGTAACAAGGACAGACTGGACCGAAGAGTCATAACCAGCTCACCATCAAAGTCTTACTATGGAAGGTAAGAGGAATAGGTAAGCACTAATATAACAAGAGTCTCATAGTTTTGCAAATTTGGTTCAGACATTCAAAACAATATGCTCTGTTGTTTTCTTTGTAGAGCATTATTCTTTGCTGTCTGTATGTGGCCAATGACCCCTGGAGTCACGAGGACAAAGGGAGTAGAAGCTCCAAATAGGTGTTGGACGGCCCATGAGTACAACAGATAAGATCTCTGGAATCAGTTTCAGAGAGGCAGCTCATTGTATTGTTTCAGGGGAGAGGCATATAAAGGTTCTTAGCGTTATAGGCAGGAAAGACTGATTGGTCATAACTCAGTACCTAATTATCATATGGGCAGGAAAAGCTGACTGGTCAGAACAAAGTACCTAATACCTAGCTCTTGTGTGGTCTTACTCCAATCATGGTCAGACATCTGTGCCAAGAGACACTCTCCAGATAAGATCAGGCAGAGAAGAGGAAATCTTGCTGAGAAAGGGACTCCTTCACTTTGCGCTGAGTTGAGAGAGCTATCCAAATATGGCGGACCTTAGTGGCAGTGCCTTTCAGCATGAGTGCTCTGTCTCTGGGCCATCCAAGAGCTGGACTATCAATGTTATTTCCATTTTAGCATTAAACTGCAGAAAGCTAAGGTTGTTCTTATTTGATTGTGTTAAATGGCATATTGTATAATTTATCAAATGCATTAAATGTCATCAACATAAAATACATAATGTCAATATGAAGATTTAATCAATAGCTTTCTTGCATAATATAAAAATGTACACTCAAGAATCAGATCCCTCCTCCCTCTGGGCTTGATTAGCTTTTGTGCATAATTGAATATCTTTATAGCTTGCAAAAGAAATGTTCCTGAGATTAAAAAGCAAATTTACATTGTGATATTTATTTATAATTAGTATTATTTTGCAAAATTATCATGTTTAAGACATTTTTATTTTTAAATTGAGTTATAGATTTTCAATTAATGGAAAACAGGATCTAATTTCAACTGCTGAACCTAAGGAAGTAATTTGTTTCATGAGCAATCATTTGAAATTATTAATATTTTAAGAAATATAATATTTACTAAGTGGTAGACTATGTTTTTCAGAAAAAAATTAACACCACAGAGATTTTCAATATTTGTAGAATTCTCTTTGGCAGTTTTTGAGACAATGTTTACAATGTAATCTAAGCTGATTTCAAACAATGTTCATATCACAGCTTCGCACCTCACTGAGATTTCCCACATTGCTGGGATTTCAGACCTATATCATCAACCCAACCTAGGCTGGTTTGTAATATTCCTTAACTACAGATAGCTAAAATAATATCGTAATCAGTACAGGTGAGCTAAATGCAGCAAACACCTAAGAAGCAAAAGAATGTCAGAATAAAGGCAATTGAAAGTGATGTGAATCATAGGTACATATGGTCAGATGGTTTCCTAGTACTTAACAAATAGGAAAGCAAATGATTGAGTGTAAGAGCAGGGCTGTATTTATAATTTGGAGGATTAGAATTATGGTGTATACTATTAATGAGACTACTGTTTAATTATAGATTTACTGACGACAGATTTCTCTATGAAAATGCCTAATTTTCATCATTTCTCTCTCAGTCCTAAATTTCTAGAACACAAATTTGCATATTCTGGCCTGTCAATGTAGGTGAGGATGTCTACACCAGGACTGCATCAGGACTCTCTTACCTTGTCGCAAATGTTTGCTAACATAATGAGAAGTATTCATCTATTCATTAAAAGAGCAGATACACTCAGTTCTCCTTGTGGTACAGTAACCAAAGAAGGCTTTTTCTCTCTAGAAGTTCCTCTTCCACTAGAGGCAGACACTGCATAAAGAAATACCAACTCTAATGGTTAAAGATATCGAGGAGCAGTTAAGTGCTGGGGAGACAAACAGGGAAGTAGACAGGGAGTGCAGCAGTCACTGGCTGAGCTGCACAGGGCAGAGGGAAGGCCTCACTGAAATGTGGCCACCACAGTCAGAAATGCCTTTTACGATAACCCTGAACAACAGTATGTTAAACGAATGGTTTTCAAACTTAATAATCAACAGCAACAGAAAGTATATGTTTCCTGGCGATGATCTGATTATTTATGTACGTCATCAGTCTTTCTGTCTTTCTATCTATAAGCACATATTATGGTTAAGGGGGTCAGTGTAATGAATTCTTATGTAACAGGCTAAAAGTGAAAGTAGGGTCACATACCCTAAAGTTCCGTGGTGCCACACAGAAACAAAGCCCTCTCCTGGTAGAAAAATGGGAGATATCGGCCAGGCTCCCCAAACAGGCCAGTTTCAGCTGGCCTGGAATAAAATTCCCTCTGCCTTAATATTTACACTAAAAGGGCAACCAGGTGAGAACAATTTTATTCTATTATTTTCTCATTTTCTGTGAAGATTGCAGAGAACAATCTACTCTTTGTTCCTTGATTCCGATTTTTTTCAGCATTTTGCTATCTGTAAAACCCACCTCTTTGGCTCGGACCATCAGAACACTTTTTCTTTTATGAAATGAAACACCACCTGTTCCCATTAGGTGTGTCCTGTTAGACGGTAGTTTTGTGCGGACACAGCGGCTGTCACATTAGCTGTTCTTCATAAGATTGAGATTACATGGCAGGAAGATGGCTGCTGCAATTCCTGAACCACAAGTCGAAATTGCCAACACACAACTTTCCTCTTCTACAACCTTTCCTAAACTCCCGTACTTTCAGATCATTAATCCTCTTAATCCCCACAACTGGTGATCCTTTACACAGCTGTTCCCAGTCTTACCTTCTGTCTCCTGTGTTTGTGGGGTTTGATATCTTAGGTGTGAAAATACTAGAAAAACTGCCATCCCAGAAGTATCCTCCAACCAACTAATATGGAACACAGACTCCCAACCTCCTCCATTATCTGTCTCTTATAGTATGAGCCACTGTATGCTTTCCCAGTCAACCAAGGCTGGAATAGGGCCAGGCCAAGGGAAATCAGTGGGAAACCCTCTGATCCCAACTCCAATGGTTTTGCTTTTCTAAGTTTGGATTGGTGTCCCTTGAAACCACAATTAAAGGTCTTTGCCCACATTTCCTAAATTCTCTGCCTCTGACTAATTTCTCTGCTTCACATCTTTGTGTCACATTTCAATCCCTCCTCAGATCTGGGATGAGTATCCGTGTTCCACAGTGTGCTGGGATTAGCCACGTTTAACAATAAAAGAAGCTGTGATAGAACAGCGGAAGCAAGAGCAACGTTTGTCCAAGAGGAGTAAGGTTGTGATGATGGATGGTGTATGATGTATTCACTTGGGCATTGGGCATTGGGCATTCAGTGATAGACCTGGGGAGGAAATGGGAGATGGACTGCTGCGTGTTCTGAATGTCTCCTCAAGAGCAGGAGACATCACAACAGCAAAGCACCCCGCATCCTCTTCTGGAGAACATGCGTATGTTCCAAGAAGTCACCCCTTTCCCGTGTCTCTTTTTCAAGTACCGTTTATCCTCAGTGTATCTTTCTGTGGTTTGAGGTACTCACAGCCAGCCACAATCTGAATGTATTAAGTTGAAAGCTCCAGAAATAGGTCATTTTTTATCATTCTAAATCACACATCATTTTTTATATTGTGATGGAAATTTTCACTGCTCTTCTTAAGATATGAGTTATCCCTGTGTCTTGACTAAAACCCCTCCATACCAGTCACTTAGTAGCCACCTTCTTTACCTGTGGCAGTATCCAGGAACTTGTGGTTTTAAGTACCCCAATTTTACTTAGTACCCAAAGGCCAGGGCTGATATGATGGTTAATCTTAATTGTCAGTTTGCTGAAATCTAGAATCACCTGGAAGATGGGCAACCGGGAAAGAAGATTATATTGATTAGGTTAATTGAGGTAAGGAAATCAATCACTGCGGGTAGCCCCTTTCCAAGGGTGAGGATTCTGGAGTGTAACAAAGGGGAAAGTGACATGTGTACAAACATTCAGTCTCTCTAGACTTCTTGATTGTGGATGCCATTTGACCAGTTACTTCAAGCTATGGTTGTCACGACTCTCTTGTTATGATGGAATATAACCTGAATTGTAAGCAAAAGCAAACCCTCTCTTCTTTAAGTTGCCTTTGTCAAGGGATATTATCACAGGAACAGAAGTAAAGACAGTAATGGTAGTAACTTTATTCTAATCTATTCATGCTCTAACTCATTATCAGTTATCATCAATCTCTTGCAGTATAATTTACGAGTTAAACTCTATCAGAGGTGTTTACATGTTGGAGTAACAAGGTTTGCTACTATCTAGTGTTTTAGGCAACTGCTGGAAGTTTTAAAATGTATTGCTTGAGTTAGAGGAAATGATGTTTTGTTCTTATGTCTTAAAGTCCTAGAATTTTCCTAAATGTAAATTATCCTTTTAAATTTTCTATGATTGTTTTTCTTGGCTTTAGAGAATTTTTTTTTTATTTTCAGTCTAAATTATCTTATTCCTTTTGTTGCTAATCTGTGTGCTTTGAAGAGGGAAGACCCAACATTCTGGCCTCGTTCCTCTCTTAGCAGAAGGAAGCATAAAGAGGGAGTTTGATTTATCCTTTGAAAACAACAGGAGGCCCCATGCTCTTGTTGAGACCTGTCACACAGAGCCACTTTCCTCCTGGCGTTGCTCCTATGAAGGACACTCTTGCTCCACAAGCCACTAGCCACACATGGCTCATAATTACTTTCTCTAAGATTAGAACAATGATGGGATTTCCCCCAACATTTGAAAGATTTAACTAACCATCTTGGGGTGATGTGCTGTGAAAGATAGCTCAGAGAGTCATTTGCTTGGCACAAAGCCTGAAAATCTGAGTTTGGCATTGAAAACTCCACCTGGTAGAAGGAGGAAAACAATTCCCATGAATTGCCATCTGATATACACACACACACATTATGGCACATGCACACAGATATGTACAGACACATGTACACACACACAAACACACATAGCAATCACTCAATAAATCCATTAAAGGAATTTTAAAAACAATGACCATCTAGGAGCTGTGGCTTCTACATGGGTCAGCATAAGTCTATAACCTTAGAAGTGAATGAACAAAACTTGTTTCCTTAGTTATGAGTAGGAAAAACAAACAAGCAAAACAAAACAACTGAAGCTCAATTTTCTCTGTGTTGCCTAATTATCACTTTGCTTCCCTCAAATATCTGTGAGAGACCTAGGAGAAAACAGCTTGAAGGACAACTGTTCTGCGAGTTCATGCCTCTTCGATGCTGTCATTGTTTTTATTCTGTTCACAGTAATGACCCAGTAAAGGCATCAGAGGAAACATAAGACAGACACCTCCTTGTGAGTAAGGATTTTTTTTTTCTTTTGTCTCAGAATTGCCTCTGCCTTCAGTTCCTAAGGGCTTGCTTCCTGGAAGCCTGTTGTTGTTGTTTATCTGTTTGTTTGTTTTGTTTTTTAATTTAAATTGTTTTTTCTTTACAATTTATTCATTAAATATCTCGATTGAAGCCCCCTCCCTCAACTCCCCCAGTCACACCCTCCCTCTACCTTCTCCTCATCCCCTTCTCCTAGTACTCTGAAAGGGGGAGTTCTCCACCATTGCCATCTGCCCATAGCTTGTTAAGTCTCATCAGGACTGCCTGGATTCTATTCCTCCATGGCCTGCAAGACTGCATCATCAGAGGTGAGTGATCTACATTTGATAGAGGGCTAATATCCAGAATATATAAATAACTCAAAAAATTAGACACCAACAAACCAAATAATCAAATTAAAAAATAGGGTATAGAGCTGAGCAGAGAATTCAAAACAGAGGAATATAGAATGGCAGAGAAATATTTAAAGAAATGTTCAACATCCTTAGTCATCAGGAAAATTCAAATCAAAACAACTCTGAGATTCCATCTTACACATATCAGAATGGCTAAGACCAAACACTCAAGTGACAACATGTGCTGGACTTGTACAACCACTTTGGAAATCAATCTGGCACTTTTTCAGAAAACTAGGAATAGTACTATCTCAAGATCCAGCTATAACGCTCTTGGGCATATACCGAAAAGATGCCCCACCATTCAATAAGGACATTTGCTCAACTATGTTCTTAGCAGCTTTATTTGTAATATCCAGAATCTGGAACCAACCTAGATGCCCCTTAACAGAGGAATGGATACAGAAATCCTGGAAGCTTCTTGCTGGACAGGAGAACAGGTATCCTGGGCTGATCTGCAGGTGCCAGCCAGCCCAACAAACCTATTGGTCAAGACACTAAGAAACATTGCTCTCCATTAATGAACTGTCTCTGATGCAGACAGTTACATATGTCATTGGAATCCAAGCCCCGGCCTCAACTCTGGTCCCACAATCAATCAATCAGTTGATCAGTGGCCTGCATCTGTTGGGGCTGATGGCCAGCTGCTCAATGCTTTGAATGTTGCTATTCTTCAAGCTATCTGCCAAGTGACATTTCCATGGAATACACCCTCTGTGGGGTTGGAAGGACTCTCTTTTCTTCCTGCTCTTCTCTCCAAAGATTCAAAATGTTAAGCACCTCATAGTCTTTGGTATAACATGTATCAAACATGAAAATACAGCTACACATTGTTTTGTTGTTGTTGTTATTTTTTGTTTTCTTAAGAAATGATAGATTTCAATGTTTGTGACAACTTTCTAGGAAATGTTCCAGTCTTCTTGGGCACTTGATGAGAAATGAAATAAATCTTTAGCACTCTACTTCTTTTTTATTTCTTGTCCATATCTATCTAAATACAATTTAAAATGGTAGAGACCTACATTATAATTGTAGCACATATGGCAGAATAGATACTTCAAAAACCTTTAGATACATTTGCTAGAACTTCAGAGGCCTTTAAATGATCATTTAAGCTATTACTTCTGCTTCATTAATGTTTGTATTTGGTGCATTTAATAAGTTTTCTACAATAATAAAAATCATAAAAATACAAATGCCTAATGATAGCATAATATTTATGGAAATTATGATTAATACTTACCATCAACAGTCTTAAGTACATTTAATGACAAGAGGAAATATGAATTATTAAGTAAATTGGAAATTGGAGGATATTTTTAAGCTGTCAACCTTTAAATAAGCAGCTTTTCAAAGATGATGATATTATGTATAATAATTGGTTTCTCTGTATGCTTTTATATTTTCTAGATATGACAGGATAAATATCAATTTTAATCAGGAAATAACACACACTGATGTGTGTGTGTGTGCAAATACAATGATCTCATATATAAGATACAACAGAAAAGAAACTTATAGTACAAGAACAGATATGGAGGGTTATCACTGGATATGTCTGTGATGGAGGTGACTCTCATGGACTGTAATGGATTTGCATGAAAGCAGCACCAGTCTATTTTGTCCCCACAGGTATTCATTCTCCCACTTCGGCAACGTCTCTGGTGCATCCCCTTTGGGCTTCACCAACAATATTCTAACTGAACCAGGAGCCCTGATATTTCCCATTCAACCAAAAATTATAGAAAAATATTTTAAGACACACATGTATTGATCTGATTGCTGTAATTTTATTCATTATCATCCTTAAACCATTCAAGATGCCATTTGCAAGATTCATCTTTCTAATTCACTTTCCAAGCAACAAACTGTGTGTCGTGGTTTGGGAATTAGGTTTATTTGCCCCATTCTTGATGCAGAATGAGATGCAAGAATAGGGGGCTCCTAGGTCCACACACCTGAGAAGTAGCCAACCTAGGCAACCTACTGAGTCAGAGAATGTCTCCATGGGCTCTCTGAGCTCCCCTCACTTCAGTAATCTTCAGCACACCACTCTATCATGTTGACAGAAGCTTTAAGAGCCTTGTGTTTAAGTTTTCATCCTGCCCTGGTTGAAGAGAAACTGGTTTGGGGCCTGTAGCTTTTCAAATTAGTCCCTCAGGTGCCTGTTGGCTTTTGGCTTCTAGAAGGAACATAACAAATGGACACATCAATGTTGTCTCCTCCATGCTCAAAATTCCCAGACTGCTGAGATTTCTCACATCAACAAAAACACAGGGACAGAACCTGCAAGGCTATCAATGTAGACCTGCTCTTCCTCAGAAAACAGAAATTCCACAAGACCAAAAATACCAGAACTAAAGAATTCAAATACCAAGTAGGGATAGGTAGTAGTAAATCTTCCACATGTCATCTGGAGCTAGAGAGAGAAAATTCTGTGTGGGGGGTAATAAGGTTGATGCGGAAACTGCGCTTTCTGCTGTGGGACTTAGAGATGGTTCACTTGAGACAGAGGGGCTTTCTTTTCTGAAACATGAGGTAGCCTTGAAATACTGATTAAACATGATTTAAATCACTCCAGGTTAAAGAAACATTCATTATGTTGTTATCGTAAGAACTCCTTTTAATGAATGTTCATTTTTCTTGTGAATAAACAAAGTCACTGAGGATAGGACAATTTGATTCCCTATCTGATGGAATCTCCCTTATTGCCTGGCATGAAGGGACTGCCAGTCAAACAGCCAGTGAGCCCACCTTTATGCCAATCATGAACCATTCACAGGCACCTTGAAAAGAAAAATGAACAAAGATGGCAACTGGTTGCTCTGGTTTCTAAAAGTAAACCTGATTCAGAACTGATTAATGGTTGCAGCAGACATTACGTTATCAGAAGCCTCTGTAAACTTTAGATCATTTCTACATAGGCTAGATTGGGAGCACTATCCCAAGTGGCCTAAGAGAGAGACAGTAGAGATTGTTGCTAAGGATTAAAACTATCACTGGAAAAGCAGAATCCTCCCATAGCATGTGATCAGTGCAACAAGGCCTTCAGCTTTACAAGCAGGCTCTCAGGGTTACTTAATAAGCCTTCTGGAAGGCGCTCTGCTGCCCTGCAACCCGGTAGCTGTACACCAGGCCCAATGAAGTTTTCTCTTCAAAGATCTTGTCTTATTTACTTTCAGTAGGGCAAGTTGAGCTGGTAGCACAGGAAGGTGGAACAGAGACAGCATAGAGGCAGAAATGAAGAGCAGCTGAGAGGCAGTGGAAGTGTCAGACAAGCAGTATTCAGGCAAAACTGTAAAAGCAGCAAGGTATCCAGCTGCCTGACAGTTACAAAACCAGCCCAATAGTATAAAACAGTGACCAGGACAGGCAACAAAGGGGCAATAGCGATGCCATCAGAGGCCAAAGGACTGCAGAGACCTTAGGTTGGAGAACAATGAAAGACTATAAGGAGTCCAAGAGAGAAGGCCCTGGTGACTGGAAGAGTTTCAAAGAGCTGTCAAGTCTTTAGAGACACGTGATCCAGACACCAGAGGCCAACAATACTGACTGGAGTTAAGGCTGAAGAATCCTGATCCTAAAGGTCACCCATAAGCTCTAGCAGCAGTTTCAGATAAGAGCTAAGGAAGTGCAATTCCCTAAGCCTACATAGTGCTAAAACACTGGTAGAATAAAGGTTCCAGGACCCAAAGCCTGCACAGGAGCTGTAACATTAGAGGATGCCATCAGCTGCTGCTGCTCCTGCCTGCCTACTGCTGCTTTTACTTCTGCTAAATGCCTAGGGATCCAGCTGGAGAGATGGCTCAGAGGTTAAGAACATCGGCTGTTCCTCCATAGGTCCTGAGTTTAATTCTCAGCAACCACATGGTGGCTCATAAGCATCGATAGTGAGATCTGGTGCACAGACATAATGATGTATAAAGAATAAATAAAATCTAAAAAAAAAAAAAGAAGAAAATGCCTAAGCAAACAAGAGACACCCCTCCCCCTTTTTGCCTTTCCATAGTTTGCATCTGGGAAGAGTAAAGGGACCTCAACATGCTATTGGTAGCATAGTAACACAGGTTTTACTGGGTCCAGGAGATGAAGGTCTCATGTAAAATATGTGCAAGAGACATCAGAATTGTTTTTTTAGTCTCTGACACTTATATTATATTCATGTTTCATCATGACTTCATGTGGTCATTATCATAAATAACTAAATTACTATTAAAGTGACATGCCAGAAGAAAAATGTTCTCTGTGAAGTCATCCTTTATAAACATCTGCAATAGTTTTGCTCCATTTTTGTGGTGGTTTAAGTAGGAATTTCTTCCAAAGGATCACATATTTGAATGCTTGGTCCCAAGTTGGTAGAACAGTTTGGGAAGGATTATGAGGTGTGGCCTTGTTGGAGGAGGTATTTTACTGGGAGCAGTCTTTAAGATTTCAAAAGATTCATGGGATTGCCAGTGATCTCTCTGTATCTGGTTGTGGATCAATATGTGAACACTCAGCTGTTCCTTGGCTCCACCATCAGGGACTTATACCTCTGAAACTATGAGTCAAGTTAAATGCTTTCTCTTATAAGTTGTGTTGGTCATGGTGTGTTATCACATCAACAGAAAAGTAGCTAACACACAATTCTAGCAAAGTGAGTTTTGTGCTGGGAAATAGGATTTCAGCAGTTTGGAGATATATATGTTCATCTCAACTCTAGAAATTCTTTCCCTTTCTGAAAACCTCTGGGGAAGAAACGTGGGAACAATAAATCAAGTTTGAAATAGTCACAGACAGTACTCAAAATGGAACCAGAGAACATGTCTTTGATGCTGTAGTAGAGATCTCTGAGTAGGAAAGGAGAGACTACATATAACCTGTGGGTCAAGTAAAGAGTTATTTTTCTGAAAAGATACCTTCATAGACAGGAAGTTGACTCCATTGATCAGTCACTGGTAACTGACGCCCATTGTAGGAGAGAGCAATGCGGCAGCTGAGAGTAAGTGAATCAGGTGGGTGGGAAAGATATCAAGTGGAAGCTATTTCATATGTTCAAAATTTACAGTGACTCTTCCAGTGAACAAGATACTGAGAGAGGGAACTCAGAAAAAAAACTGCACTGATGGTGATGTTCAGGTAAGATAGATCCTATGCATTTTAATAAGCTGACTTCCTTTACTCAAGCACTTTTTAAAAGAGAGTAACCTGGTTTCAAAAGAAAATTAAAGGTAATGTTTTAATAGTGTTCGCATTACTTGTGAATTTTATGATTGTCCCTGATGTTTTCCCTTGACTTCAAGCTAATCTCCATTCTCAACATAAGGAGCACAAACATTTTTCTTGTTGTACAAGGTCAGAGATATTTGTCTCACTTGTATTCCAGTTTTGTTTAGGAGGAAAACTATAAGGAGAAATAGAGCTTATTATAGACAAGGTAGACTTGTTGAGTGTGACATCTGCCCTAGGTATGTACTGCAGAGTGTTATGGGGCTCAGTGTCATGGAAGGCTGTGAGCACGAGGTATTAGGGAAAAAACTACATGGTGTCAATATCTCAAAGTTTGCGTAAGAACACCATCCCTGCCACTAATTCATTATTTTACTGATCTGTAGTTTTTATTAAACTTGAACTAATAATAGAACATTTGATCTTTACATTTACCTAATCTATCATCTATCCATCCATCCATCCATTATCTATGTGTCTGCCTGTCTGTCTATCCTTCCATTCACATATCTACCTACCTAACTCTGCTCTACCATTATCTATTCATAGAAAGAAACACAGAGATGTGTTCATGCACATGACCTCTAACTTTTGTTAGTTTGAGTTAAAATTTCTAGATGTTGGCAGAAAAGTGCTATACAATCTGTACAAGCACCATTTTAATTTTGAATGTTGACCTTTTCCTAGGTGAGCAATATAGTATTTTTTGCAATTCTTGACAGCAACAATGAACTGTAGTTTAAAAGCAGCCCCATGATCTTTAAGGAAAACTACCAAAATTCTACAATGTATGCTGTTAACAATATAGAGTGTTTAGTAAGTCAGATTTACTAAATAAAATTTTAATTTGCAAAATCTTTTTTCTTTTTCCTTCTTTTCTCTCTCCTCTTTTGGCTTTTTTTTTGTTTTTTAGACATGATCTCATGTTGTTCAAACCAACTTAGAAGCTGTGAAGTGGATAAAAATGACCTTGAACATCTGAATCCCTGACTCCATATCTCAAGTGTTGACATTACATATTTGGGCCACCATCCCTTAATTTGTAATGTCTTAATTTAGCACTAGCTTATGTTTTTAACACCATTGTATGATGAGGAACATCTGTATGTATGCAAGTATTGATTTGCCTACCTTCTCTGTTTTTCCTGAAGCATCTGTCTGTGTATCTGTATCTCTCTTATGTGTAGATACACATCTATAATCTATCTATCATCTACAAATATTCCTGCATCACTTTTCTCTACCAGAAATGTATCATTTATATCTTTCTCTTCCTTTCATTGACAACCTTTTTAGTGCTGAGTACAATGAAAAGAAATATAGGAAGTGATGAAACAGCTCCTGACATCAAAAATCGCTTAAGAGTCTTGCTTGGCAGATATAAAGAAGAGATGATCTTTGGGGAAAACAATGAGTTTTATGTGCTATTAATGGGAGAATTACCTATTGTTGTGAAAAAGAACTAAAAATTCCAAAGTCATAGATTTTTCTCATCAGCAACTCTTCTCCAGATTTATAGAATTTAGAACATCCTCTAATCTACTAGAAAAAAGCACCCTGAGCATCCACAAAACAGGCCACACAATGTCTGCAATTATTCTGGAGTACGGCTGTCTGGTGAATCTCTGCACAGCTCTCCTATAGAAGCTGCACCTGCAACCTCAAGAGAAGGTTGCCTGTGTTGGCAGCAACTGGGTTTCCAAATTACTTGTCCTCAAGTAACTGATTTATTTAAATGGAATGCATGGGTACATTGTCAGAACTACATTGCTTTACAGAAAATATCAGCAATATCATGTGTCAGACACAGAGTTTTAGCACTGTTGGATGGCTTGAAAAATATAAATATGAAAACAGTTGGGTAATACTGTATGTACTCAGTCAGTTGGGGATTTTTGCATTTAATTTCAAAGTGATACATAATAAAAGAACATCTATTATTTTATTTACCTCGATGAGTGCTGTTTTAGAACATGCACACACACACACACAATATTGTGTACTGCTTTTCACCAGAATTATATCTTAGAAGCCCATTTCTGTTGTTGTTTCCATTTTTGTTGTTGTTTGAACATAGAATAAACTTACATTGGATAGGTGAATCACTCTCTTGATTAATGATGAGACATCAAATATATGAAATACGTGAAGCTGCTACCAAGGTTACATAATACAATCAATACTTTTTATCAGTGCAGTGATAAAATTCATAACAACGTCAGTTTAAAGAAAGAAGGAAATGCTTATTTTGGCTCATGTGTTTAAGGATGAAGGCAGAGAAGGAATAGGTGTAGGCATATGCAGCAGATAGATATCACAGACACAGAAGAAGGCTTGCTTTCTCCAGTTTCCTTTTATATCTAGTGTGGATCCCACAGGATAGTGCTACCCAGAAGATTTAAAGAGTAAGTCTTCCATCCTCATCTAAACCTCAAAGGAAATTTATTCAAAAACTCATACAAAGATTTGTCTTACAGGTGGCTCCAAATCAACTCAAGTTGACAATGAAGGCCAGCCATCTCTGTGACATATTGCTTGCCTTAGTCACTGTCCTATTGCTTTTGAAAAGACACCATGACCAAGGGAACTATATATGAGAAAGCATTTAATTGGGGACTTTCTTATGGTTTTAGAAGTTTAGTCCATTATCATTATTTGCACTTAGGCAAACACTAGAGCAGTATCTGAAGGCTATAACTTGTTGCATATGCAGAGACAAAGACTCTTCTGGAAACCTCAAAGCATACCCATACTGGTATACTTACCTCAATGAGGCCAAACCTCCTAATCTAATCTTTTCAAATAGTCCCACTCTGACTCATTGCAATGACCAAGCATTCAAATCCAGGTCTATAGGAGCCATTCTTATTCAAACCTCCACACTACTCTACAATTGATCACTGTGAATAAAAGTGCAATATAAATGATGAAGAACAGTGGTGTAAACATGTAGCCTCCATCACAGATTTGCTTATGGAAGTATTTATGTACTCTGCACATTGCAGACACTATGCTCTCACAAGTCAGCCAAACAGTAGGCAGTAGTGCTGTTAGCACTGGGTGTCACCCAGTGACACCCATAATGTGTTTCTCACTGATTGGCCAATAGCTACAACTTCACAGTGGCCACCATCAGATATGCTGTCAATTGTTGATAATAATGTAATCTTAACACTTAAAGTGGGATCTGAATAAATCCTCAACTTAAAGGCTTATTACACTATGGTAGAAGTCACAAAAGCAGTGGTACAGAACCACCTGAAATAATGTATATCGAATGGAAGACATGATAGGTAAGGAAGCACAGCTCACAATGTGGTCAATGCATGATAGTGACTGTTATAAAAAGGAACTCACAGAGATACAGGGGGAAACATATGCCAAAAGAAGGCTTATAATTATAAGAGATTGGCAAACTTATTTACTTCTTATATTTCATTTTAATTTTACAATTAATGTGCATACATTTCCAATGACTGTACTTTAAAAGAGAAGTTGCTTATCACTGTCGTAAAAACATGCTATATTTGCGTTAGACAAGTAATCTCTCAGTAATGCATTCTGGGCATGATGCTACCATTGCATTCAAGAAATCACTATAGTTCTAATTACCTGAAAAAGACCTGAGCAATATTGGGTCTATCATCATTCCAACATTCATGAGGGAGGGACTCATGAGACCTTACTCTTCACTGCAGGAGTATGGAAAGCTAGTGGTGCTGTGCTGAGGAAAAGGGCGCCATGTGCTCTCTCGTTTATACGTTGCCCATGTCCTGGTAATAATCTCATACTCAGGTTCACACAAGCATACGTTCCACTAAATAACTTCCCATCCAGGACCACATGAGTATCCACAATTATATTTCAGATTACATAAACAAAATAATAATCTAAGCTGGTCAGGGGAACCTGCTGGGAAGAACAGAGATTTCTGTTGGAGGGGGTGTGACAAAGAAGGTAACAGGAGCTTGAAAGATGCCTGAATTTTATCACTTACTGTTATGGGACTGTCAAATGAGAAAAAGGAAGGGAGAAAGAGAGACAGACACCCAGATAGACAGACAGACAGACACACACACACACAGAGATCTCCTTATTGTCTAGATATATTACATAACAGATCATGAAACTGCATCATAAACTAAACCCTGAAAGGGGTAGCCCCACTGGTGCTGAAGATGTAGCCCAGTGGTGTCTGAAATCAGAGTGGCAGAAAGGGAATGATGTCTTGTGAACATTTCTATTTGAACCCTATGTCAGATAGATCCGCTTATGTGGGCATTCCCAGAAAAGGGCTCACAGCCTAGGGCAGCTTCCCCTGACATGATTGCAGAAATGGTCAGGCTGGGAGTACATGGTCTGATGTTGGAGAGTCTGCCCGGAGATGAACAACCAATGGCAGACTAGGAGATGCTGATGAGGAATCTGATTGGTTGCCTAAAGCTATATAGCATGCTCTGTCTTCCAGAATAAATGAGTCTGCAACTGTGTGGCCTTGGTCAATGTCTGTGTGATAACTATGGGACACTCACCCCCTGGCCTGAAACCCTTGTCCTCACCCACGGGCTGGAACCCTTAGGAGAAGGACCAACACATTTATGTCTGATCATATAAATACTGCATTTCCTACTCCAAGACTGACTATCTGGGAAAAGAGTACTGGTTTTTCTCTTTTGCACTGTTCTGTCCCTGTCTGTGATTCACTGACTTTACTGTTCCCCTTGATACAGGCCTGATTTGATGATGAATGGAGACCTCAGGGCATTGTAGATGTTTCTAGTGTGTGTGAGAGGAAGTAGGCTTTTAACTTCTAGGAGATATTTGAGATGCTCTTAACTGTAATGGAATGTTCTAGAATTTAAAATTAGCTGACCATTCATCTCTTGGCTTGAGACCTCCCAGAGTCCAGGAACTAGAAATGCCTGAACACTTTATGCATAAGTAAAGACACATTCAAAATGTCTCCTGGCTGCACAACTACTAAGCATGCCAGACACGTGAAGAGTTCAAGAAAATCTTCCGGCATTGAATAAACTGAGCTGTGAGGGTCAGAAGAGCCACAGGCCCATTTTTGAAAAATCTAGGCTAAAAAACCACATGAAACCATTTAAAAAATTTTTTGTTGCAGTATGAAACCTTCCATGTGGTAATTTTAAATGCATGATTACTTACAAATAACCTGTTTCATGGTATCAAAAGCATAATGAGCCACTAATTACCAGAATAAATTGTGTAAAGTATTTATGTAAAATGTAATCACTACACAATGTTGATAATATGTGAAAATAAATTTTATATTTTAGTTTACCAAAAGCTGTAGGATTTTGCTGCTTTGGGGATGCAAACAATTTGTGTAGGTCTGTCTTCTAAGAATCGGATCAGCACATGTATTTACTAAGCCTCTGTAAGGAGCCAGACCTGTCTTGGATGCTGAGATGAAAAATGAGGGCTGAGTCTGGGCTGCTCTTTTCATGCACTTCACGATGCAGCATTAAATTTGAAATCCTAGCAGCTGATTTCTCCGAGTCCATTTCTAATAGTGTTAGTGAGGCTAAATAAATAAATAGAGCTTTCTAATAGCAAAATTAATCTCTCTGTGTGTCACCAAGCATCTTGTTGATGGTATCACGCTCTAAGAAATAAATTTATTCAACGGATTATTGAGTAGCTAGTTCCTCTTGGAGGTTGGCATTTGTGCTCACAGGACCATGTTGTGTTGGCTGCAAGTCAAGGTGAGGAGGGGGACTTCCAGGGGGCTATGCTTAGCCTTCACTGACACGCAGCAGAGTTTTCTGGAGGTTTTCAGGTGTTTGCTTTTCCCAGGGAGGTGATGACCTGCTTTGCATCGATACTAACATTTGATTTTATCTAATGGGTGGATAGCTCAATGAGCAAACATTTATCTATTACTCAATTTTCAGGTGTATGTATTTTTCTCTTGCTATATTTCTCTCTCTTAGTGGGACATAGGATCCCCAAGTCACTTTTACCAGGTGTGTCCAATAACATATCTCAAGTTGCTAAAAGTGTATGCGACCATATGCCAGCCACATATGAGTCTCTATCCCTTGCTATCCTTTTCAGCTTTCAGTACTGTGCAGCTTTTGGAATTTGGTCAGTCTAATATTCACAGTTTTATAGTTTTTCTGTTCTCTTCTTTCTATATCTTCCCATCCCCAATACTTACAGTGACTAGTAACTCCACTATACTAGCTCTAGGCCACCTTTCTTTCTCTTCTGTCACAGAATGGGATAGGTAATGGCCAAATATTTACAAAATTTCCACAGAGAAAATTAAACCTGAGATTATTTTCTCCATTAGGCACTGAGGTTGCCCAGCTCATCCAGGTAGCATCAAACCACAGGAAAACAGTTCTTGAAGAATGGATAATGAGAATACTGTTCTTGGGCTTCACTTGTTATATCTTCAAAAGGCTGATGACAAATTAAAATGAAAGAAAGAAAGCCACTGCATTCTCACAGCTCAATGAAAGCATCTTAAACCACGACTCCTCTATCAAAACACTCTTGCCACAATCACTGTATGAGAGGTGGATACTGAATCCTAGAAAACTGAACTTACCTTTCAGGAGTGTGTTACTTTTAAAATAAGTAGTGTCTCTGTAAGGTCACTCTAAAGAAAAAAAATATTCTTTTGTTTGTTTCTGTTTTAGTCTACTATTTTCTATTCTGGTTCAGTGGTCTCCTTGATTTCTTATGTGAAGAAACAGCTTGTGAGTGTTACCAACTTAATTAAATACTGGCGACTTACTGTGATAAACAACTATACATAATGTCCTGTAAGAGCAGTCATGAAACATAATATATACAATTAAAATCAAGCAGCAATATAGAGCATAATGTTTGTGATTTATAAAAATATTGAAATCATTGCCTTAACTTGGTAAGAGAGGAAAAAATGATAGCAGGTAAATATGAGAAAAGAATGTTAAATGGCAGTTTATACAAAACAAAAGTAAGATCAGTTAATATGGAAAATCTTTGGGAATATCAGTAGTCTAAGGAAACCACATGAAAAGGCAGTTGAGAACACAGCTTTTATAAGCATGAATTGGCTTCATCACTGAAGAAACTGATAGCAGCCCTTAACTGTCAACAGTCATTCTCAGCCATCCATGATGAAATATTGATGGGCCAATCATGTATAGGTCATGTACAGGTAATCACTATCATGGGTACATTATTTCCATGGATGTGCCATGGCCAGAAAACATTCTTTGCTATGCATCCTCCCATCTTCTGGTTCTTGAGTCTTTCCACTGCCTCTTCCATAATGTTCCCTGAGCTGTCGGGTGGGTGATATGCCTTTCCTACACATATGCTATATGCAGAGCACTCTAAAGTCACTTACCTCAGCACTTTGGCCAGTTATTGGTTTTTGAATTAACTCCACCCTGCTGCAGGTAGAGTCTTTTCTGATAAAAGCAGGGCACAGCATCTAGAAGTACAAACATGCATATATAGAAGGCATTTTGACAAGATGACAATGTAAATAACCTTCCATCCACTCTCTGGCAGGAAACTCAGTGGGGTGGGGGGGAGGGGGTCACACATGAAAGGAACATAAGCAAGTGTGTAGGGTACTTGGGGAAAAAAGGTTCCATCAGGAGGTGAAAACGACCAAAATCCACCAGATAAATGTAAAAAACTGTCAAACAGTTAGAAGCATATTACAGAACACTGGCTGCTCTGCCAGAAAACCCAGGCCCAGGTACAATTGCCAGTACCCACATGGCAGCTTACAACTGTCTGTAACTAGAGTTCCAGGGCATCAAGAGCAGTTGGCCTCCAAGAGCACTAGACCCACAAGTTTTGCACAAACATACATGTAGGCAAAACAATTATACACACGAAATAAAATAAAACAAAATATTTTAGAAAACATTATATTAAACAATATCAGAGAAAATAAAATGGTACTGGCAAAATGAATCAAATATTTATAAAGTAAGTACCATTAAATAGATGGTGAAATACAGAAATCATCTTGGCAGGCGAGGCACCCCAGTTTTAATGCTTGCATCACCTTCTCCCCTCAAAGTGTAAAGAGGGACGCAGAACAGGTGTTGATTTTCACTTTGGATAGATTTGCTCCTTGATGGTAACTGGAAGGAAGCTACACTCTCATGGATCACCATTTTGGTAAAGTTAGGTTATTCTTAACTGCTTAGATATAGATTTATGGAGAACTAACTCACATACCTTTTAAAGCGTATGAAATTTATCGTATTAACAGAGCTAAGCAAACAGGATCACTATGTAATCTTGGATCATTTTATTTCTGCCAAAAGAAACCGATCTTTGTCTGCAGCTCCCTGGGTGAGCTTGAAAGAGAAAACACAAATCCTCTCGTAAGCAGCTGAGTTAAAGACTAACTTGAAAGTAAAACACAAACGCAAAAGAAAAATCCAAGCAAAATAAGAAAAGCAGAAAGAGAACAAGAATAAAAAGATGTTTTAGACTCCAAAGATTCATATATTAGAATTACAACAAACATACCTTCGAAAAATGGGTTATACATGTTTAAAAGGTGGGCAATTAAAAACTACAGGAAAGAATACAGATTATTATAAATCAGGCATGTTTAAGAATAAAATTTTAGTGGCAGAGTGTGGTGGCGCACGCCTTTAATTCCAGCGTTTGGGAGGCAGAGGCACATGGATCTCTGTCTGAGACCAGCCTGGTCTGCAGAGTGAGTACCAGGACAGCCAGGGAAAGATACATAGTGAGATATCAAAGACAACAAAAAGAATGAGAGTTTAGAAAGAAAAATATAAATATGAAAATAAAAATTTAAGTGTATTTAGGTCAAAAGCAAATTAGGCATAACTTAAAAAAAGAATAAATTAAAAAATATTTTGAAAAGTGTCAAGGAAAAATGCAGAAACTAAAACAGATCTGGAGATTTCCATGACCAGAATACTAAAGACAAACAAACTAGCTTCTTTCTCTAATTTCAGTGGCCAGGGCTGCAAGCGAAGCCTGTAGATGCAATTCTGGATGTATGTATACTCCAGCAAGACCTTGATATGCCGCAGCAGGGAGGAAGAGCCCTGTGGAAGAATAGACATTCCCTTTATAGCAAGCAGCCTAAAAATACCACCAGACCTCAGTGAGAGAGTATCACCTGGACAGTAGAAAACTATTCATCTATGACTAACTTCCACTGAAGGGAAGACAGATAAAATGAAAAATACAGATTCATTCATCTTTGACTAGAGTCATATGCAGATTTGGTTTATGGAACAGGTAAAAATGAGGTGGCTAATACGTGCTCAAGCACAGAAGTTTGTAATATATTGCTGATCACAAGACACACTTTAGAGCTTTATGGAGATCATGCCTCTGTACTCAAAACATATATATTCGTCCTCTGTATATTAAGTCTCCTGAAATATCCCTAGAAATTATGAGCAAAATTATTATAATCATACAGGAGACAAAATGAAAAAGGAAGTTGAAGGACACCATGTTTTCTCATACTTCCTTCATTTTCATGAAGACAATATACAACAACGTGAAGATTTAATAAAACTATTTCTAAAAAAAGAAACAAAATATCTAGTAGGGTAGACAGAGTTTGAAATGAGAAAATTAAAGACAAACAGAAATGTCAGGTTTACATCTTCTGCCTTCTGCCTAGGCTGAGCAACTTTACACTCTGCTTAACTTTACATAGGGACCAGATGTAAGCTGCGTTCACCTCTGTGTCCCTGGCTCCTTTGAATTTAACATACACCTAAACACATACTAGGAAAGCAATCTTACACCTCAGCATTCCTTTGTGTGCTCTGGGAACTGAGAAGACTGGCACTTTGCTTGATTCATAGCACACACTCCTGTGCTTGTCAAGTTCCCATTTTTGTATAAAACCAGAAGTTGGTTTGACTCAGTTTTTGACCTTTCCATTTATGGGCAGTTGACCTCATTTTCTTGGGTCTGAGGAGGAGCACCATTTTGGAAATAAAGAAATTGTGTGACTAATTCCTCACATGGATAAAGGTGACAAGAGGAAAGCAGCTTAAGTGGAAAAGAAAATGGGTGAACAGGGAAGAAGGGAAGGTCTCGCATATCATTTAAGGCACATCCCAGTAATGGGAAGAGATACCTATTAAAGTTTCACTGCTTCCTGGTGCTGCTGCAAAGACCAAATTTTTAACATGTTGAATAAACTTTGAGAGACAGTCCAGATCTGGACTACAACATCGCCCAAATACTGATTCACTGTGCATTTGTGAAGATGAACTCTCAAGTATCTGTGTAGGCATTACTTCACTTGTGCTCTCTAAAAGTGATGTACTTGAATCAATACCTGCCTTCTTCCTCATTTTTTGTCTTGATTATCCTATTATTCACAGTCTGAATATGTCTCTTTGTTGTTTTCCCTAAGATAAAATGCCAAACAAACAAACAAACAAACAACAACTTAAGTGAGAAAGCCTTTATTTTGGTTTAAAGACTAAGAGGTAAGCAGTCTGTCATGGTAGTGCAAACATAACATTAGGGCAGAACTAATATCCAGGCAAGGGTAGGAAGATCTCAGGACACAGTGACTCCACATTTAAGACCCAGAGAGTGAATAAGAAGTGGAGCTGTGATGTAAAGCCTCCCCAGAGACCTACTTTTTCTTACAAGGCTTCACCTACTGAGCAGTTCTACCAACTGGGAACCAAGTATTCAAAGGGGTGAGCCTAACAGGAACATTATATATGCCAGTATTGGTCAAGCGATGTCCATCTCTTTTCCAGATCATTTGTTGTCAAGTTACAGACTTTAGATTTTAGAAATATCATTCAAATTGTGTCTAGATTGGGAGAGACCACCTGCATCCTCTCCAGTGGCAGAATAATCTCAAAAGAAAACCATATACAGGGATGCCCAATGCAGACATCATGTCTCCATTACCATAAAACAGGAAATAGTGCAAGTTATGGGTTTAGGAAGATATTTCAAGGCTTGGAACCATTGAGAGGTAAAAGGATTTACCAGCCATGCTTGATGTCAATCCATAGTACTATTAAACTAAATAGCCAGGAAAACATAATAGAAATGTAGGAGGGTGTCATCTACTCTAGAAATTTGGTGCCATGTATTTTATGTTGTCAAACAAACATGTAAATAGAAAAAAAAAGGTTTATAAATATATTTTAAAAGTTGAATTTTTATTTTTATTATTTATAGTATATTCACTTTGTATACCAGCTGTGGTCCCCTCCCTCATTCACTCCCAATCACACTCTCTGCCCCTCACCTCCTCCCATCCCTAACCCAAGTCCACTGATAGGGGAGGTCCTCCTTCCCTTCCCTCTGACCCTAGCCTACCAGGTGTCATCAGGACTGCCGGCATTGTCTTCCTCTGTGGACTACTGGTAACACTGCCCACCCTTAGGGGGAAGTGATCAAAGAGCCAGCCCCTGAGTTCATGTCAGAATCAGACCCTGTTTCCCATATGAAGGAACCCACTTGGAGACTGAGCTGTCATGGACTATATCTGTGCCGGGGTTCTAGGTTATTCCCATGAATGTTCCTTGGTTGGATTATCAGTCTCAGAAAAGACTTCTCTGGTCAAGTTTTTTGGTTCTGTTGTTCTCCATGTGGAACTCCTGTCCCCTCCACCTCTTTCTATTTTCCCTACTTTCATAAGATTCCTTCCAGTCTGCCCAAAGTTTGCCTATGTGTTTCAGCAGATGCTTTGATACCCTGCTGGGTAGAGTCTTTCAGAGGCCCTCTGTGGTAGGCTCCTGTCCTGTTCTCTGTTTTCTCCCTCTTCTGATGTCCATCCTGTTTACCTTTCTGATTGTGGATTGATCATCTTACCCAGGATCCTCTTTCTTGCTTAGCTTCTTTAAGTGTACAGATTTTAGAATGTTTATCCTATACTATATGTCTAATATCTACTTATGAGTGAATATATACCATGTGTGTCTTTCTGCTTCTGGGATAACTCACTCAGGATGATCTTTTCTAGTTTCCCATTTGCCCCCGTATTTCATGATTTCCTTGTTTTTAATTGCTGAGTAGTATTCCATTGTGTAAATGTACCACAGTTTCTGTATACATTCCTTTATTGAGGGATATCTGGGTTCCAGATTCTGGGATTATGAATAAAGCTGCTATAAACATGGCTGAGCAAATATCCATGTTGAGTACTTGAGCATATTTTGGATATATGCCTAGGAGTGGTATAGCTGGATCTTGATGTAGCACTATTCCTAATTGTCTGAGAAAGTAACAGATTCTTTCCAAAGTGGCTGTAAGAGTTTACAGTCCCACTAGCAATGGAGAAGGGTTCCCCTTTTTCCACATCCTCTCCAACATGTATTGTCACTTGAGTTTTTTATATTAGCCATTCTGATGGGTGTAAAGTGGAATCTCAGAGTCATTTTGATTTGCATTTTTCTGATAACTAAGGATGTTGAGCATTTCTTTAAATGTTTCTCTGCCATTTGATATTCCTCTATAGAGAATTCTCTGTTTAGTTGTGTACCCCATTTTTTCATTGGATTACTGTATTTGTTGCTTTTTGACTTCTTTATATATTTTGGATATTAGTCCTCTGTCGGATATATGATGAAGATCGTTTCCAGTCTGTCATTTTGTTCTGACAACAGTGTCTTTTGCTTTACAGAAGCTTTTCATTTTATAAGGTCTCATTTATTGACCGTTGATCTTAGAGCCTGTGCTGTTAGTGTTCGGTTCAGGAAGTTGTCTACTGTGCCAATGAGTTCTAGGCTCTTCTCCACTTTTCCTTCTAACAGATTTAGTGTGTCTGGTTTTATGTTAAAGTCATTGATCCACTTGAACTTCAGTTTTGTGCAGGGTAATAAATATGGATGTATTTGCATTCTTCTACTTGTAGACATACAGTTAGATCAGCACCATTTGTTGAAGATGTCATTTTTCCATTGTACGATACTGGCTTCTTTGTCAAAAAATCAAGTATCCATAGGTGTGTGGATTAATTTCTTGGTCTTCTCTTCAATGCCATTGATCCACCATTCTGTTTCTATGCCAATGCCATGAAGTTTTTATTATTATTGCTCTGTAGTACAGTTTGAGATCAGGGATGGAGATACCTCCAGATGATCTGTTGTTGTACAGGATTGTTTTAGTAAACCCGGGTTTTTTGTTTTTCCATATGAAACTGAAAATTGTGCTTTCAAATTCTGTAAAGAATTGTGCTAGTATTTTGATAGGAATTGCATTGAATCTGTAGAAAGCTTTTGACAGTATGGTCATTTTCACTCGATTAATCCTACCAATCCATGAGCATGGGAGATCTTTCCTTCTTCTGATATCTTCTTCAATTTCTTTCTTCAGACACTTGAAGTTTTTTTTCAAACAGGTCTTTAACTTGCATGATTAAGATCACACCAAGATACTTTATGTTATTAGTGTCTATTGTGAAGGGAGTAGTTTCCCTAATTTCTTTCTCAGCCCTTCTGTCTTTAGTATAAAGGGAGCCTACTGATTTTTTTTTTGTAGTTAATTTTGTATCCAGACACTTGGCTGAAGGTGTTCATCAGCTGAAGTAGTTCTCTGGTTGAATATTTGGGGTCACTCATGTATACTATCATATCATCTGTAAATAGTGATACTTTGACTTCTTCCTTTCTGATTTGTATCCCCTTGTTCTCCATTACTTGTGTTATTGCACTAGCGAGGACTTCAAATACTATGTTAAAGAGATATGGAGAGAGTGGGCAGCCTTGCATTGTCCCTGATTTCAGTGGGACTGATTTAAGTTTCTCTCTGTTTAGTTTGATATAGGCTTGGTGTATATTGTTTTTACTATGTTATGTATGTGCCTTGTATCTATCCCTGATCTCTCCAAGACGTTAAACATGAATGGATGTTGGAGTTTGTCAAATGCTTTTTCGGCATCTAAGTAGATGATCATGTGGTTTTTATCCTTCAATTTGTATATGTGGTGGATTACATTGATGGTTTTCCGTATATTGAATCACCCCTGCATGACTGTTATGAAGCATACTTGGTCATGGTGGATGATATTTTCTATGTGTTCTTGGATGCAGTTTGCAAGTATTTTATTGAGTATTTTTGCATCAATGTTCATAAGAGAGATAGGTCTGAAGTTCTCATTTTTTTGTTGGGTCTTTGTGTAGTTTAGATGTCAAAGTGACTGTGGCTTCAGAGAATGAGTTTGGTAATGTTCCTTCTCTTTCTATTTTGTGAAATTGTTTGAAGAGAATTGGAGTTAGCACTTCTTTGAAGGTCTGGTAATATTCTGCACTATGGCCCTGGGCTTTTTTGGAAGGGAGACTTTTGATAACTGCTTGTATTTCCTTGGGGGATATAGGAATATTTAATCTATTTACCTGATCTTGATTTACTTTTGGTAAATGGAATCTATCAAGAAAATGGTCCATTTCATTTAGATTTTCAAATTTTGTGGCATATTGGCTTTTGTAGTAAGACCTAATGATTGTTTGGATTTCCTCAGTGTAAGTAGTTATGTACCCTTTTTGTTTCTGATTTTGCTGATTTGGATAGTTTCTCTCTGCCTTTTATTTAGTTTGGCTAAGGGTTTGTCTATCATGTTGATTTGTCAAAGAACCAGCTCTTGGTCTCATTGATTCTTTGAATTGTTTTCTTTGTTTCTAATTATTTAAGCTCTGAGTTTAATTGTTTTCAATCATCTACTCCTCTTCGATGTGTCTGCCTCTTTTTTTGTAAAGCTTTTAGGTGTGCCATTAAGTTGCTTGTAAGGGATGTCTCAAACTTCTTTCTGGAGGCACTTAGTGATACTAATTTCTGTCTAAACACTGCTTTCATTGTGTCCCATAAGTTTTGGTAAGCTGTGCCTTCATATTAATTTAATATGAATTTATCTCTAATTTCATTTTTAATTTCTTCCCTGACCAAGGTATCACTGAGTAGAGAGTTGCTTAGCTTCCATGTGTATGTAGGCATTTTGTTATTTCTGTTGTTGCTGAGGTCTAGTTTTAGGCCATGGTGATCTAATAGGATACAAGGAATTATTTCAGTCTTCTTGTATCTGTTGAGGCTTGCTTGGTGCCTGACTATATGGTCAGTTTTTGAGAAGCTTCCATGAGGTGCTGAAAAGAAGATTTACTCTTTTGAGTTTGGGTGAAAAGTTTTGTAGACATCATTAGGTCTATTTGATTTAGGACCTTTGTAAGGGTCATTATTTCCCTATTTAGCTTCTGTCTAGATGATATGTCCCTTGCTGAGAGTGGAGTTTTGAATTCCTCCTCTATTAAGATGTTGGGGTCAATGTGTGATTTCAGCTTTAATAATGTTTCATTTACAAATGCAGGTCCTCTTTTATTTGGGACATAGATGTTCAGGATTGTGATATCCTCCTGGACATTTTGCCTTTGATGAGAATAAAGTGCCCTGCCTCTTTTTTTTTTTTGATTAATTTTGGTAGAAAGTCTTTTTTAATAGATGGTAGGTTAGCTGCCCTAGCTTGTTTCTGGGTCCATTTGCTTGAAAAGCATTTTTCCAGCCCTTTACTCTGAGGTAATGTTTATCTTTGTTGAAGAGGTTTGTTTCTTGGATGGAGCAGAATGTTAGATCCTGTTTCTGCAACCATTCTGTTATTCTGTGTCTTTTTATTGGAGAGTTGAGTCCATGGATGTTGATAGGTAATAGTAACCAATGAGTGTTAGTTCCTTTTATTGTAGAGTTGGTAGTGTTACTGTATTTCTATTAATTGTTTTCTTTTAGTTCTTTGTTGTGAAGTTATCCATATCCTGTGTTTTCTTGGGTGTAGTTGATTGCTTTGGATTGGAGTTTTCCTTCTAGTATCTTCTGTAGGGTTGCACTGCAGTGTAGAGATTGCTTTAGTTTTGTCATGGAATATTTTGTTTTCTCAATCTATGTTGATTAAAAGCTTTGCTGGGTATAGTAGTCTAGGTTGGCATCTGTGGTCACTTAAAGACTGTATGACATATGCCCAGGCCCTTCTGGCTTTAATAGTTTCTGTTGAGAAGTCTGGTGTGATTCTGATAGGTCTATCTTTATACATTTCTTGGCCTTTTTCCCTTGCTACTTTTAATATCTTTTCCTTATTCTGTAGATTTATGGTTTTGACTATTATGTGACATGAGAAGTTTCTTTTCTGGTCTAGTCTATTTGGTGTTCTGTAGGCCTCTTGTATGTTAATGGACATCTCTTTCTTTAAGTTGGGAAATTTTTCTTCTATGATTTTCTTGAAGATATTTCCTGGACCTTGGAGCCTGGAAATTTCTTTTTCATCGATTCCTATTATTAGATTTCATCTTTTCATTGCGTCCTTGATTTCTTGGGTGTTTTGTGTTTGAAATTTGTCTGATTTTACATTTTCTTTGAGAGATGTATCAATTTCTACAATTGTATCTTCTGCACCTGATATTCTTTCTTCCATCTCTTGTATTCTGTTAGTGGTGATTACCTTTGTGGTTCCTGATCTTTTCTCTCAGTTCTTTACCTCCAGGGTTTTCTCTGTGTTTTCTTTATAGATTCTAATTCTGTTTTCATGTCTTGCACCATTTCCTTCATTTTTTAAAACGTGGATTCCTGTCTTTCCATGATGGCCTCTATTTTTTTATTCGTGTGGCTATTTCTTTGAGAGTTGTGTTCATTTCCACTTTATGTGCCTCTAATAACTCGATAGGCATAGCTTTAATATCATTTTCCTGTGATTCCAATGAATTAAAATATCCATTTATTTGTAGGGGTTGCTGGTGAAGCCATGATGTCTTGATTTTTATCAGATGTGTTTCTTATGCCATTCTCTAGTCATCTGCTTATCTGTAACCTTTGCAGTTTGTTTCTGAACTCTGTGCTTCAGACTGGGTCTGGAGTATTCTTCAGCAAGATGAGAGAGGTTCACCACTTCAAGAATGGATGTTGGTGTTTCAGATGTAGTTACAGGAAGAAGGTCACAAGCGCATGTGCACAACATGAGAGTGTGTGTGGAAGTGTGCCTTGAGGGACAAGGTGCTAGAGCTTATAGACACCTGGAAAGGTGAAACTTAAATGCAGGAGGAGGTCCTGGCTCTGTTTGTGGGTGCAATGTACATGTGCAGGTCCCTGAATACCTCAGTGGCCTACAGGCCTGTCTTACTCTCCTCCTGATATTCAGATCTGAATGGGCTCAAGGAATTGTTTGCCTGGCCTCCACTGGTAGACTCATAGAACAGGGCTTCAGTGTTGAGAACACTGTCCCAAGGATCCTTGTGTTGACCACAGTCAGGATGTAGGTGGGAGAGATCTGATATCTGGCTGCTAGTGCAGAGGGACCCTGGATCTGGGTCATGCACTCACTTGAAGTGAGTGCTCTGTATGCACTAACTTGACGGCACCCTCACTCACTTGGAGGACTAATTGGATTCACCAAAGTTTTTCTTGAGAGAGACTCTTCAAAGGGAGTGAAATCTCAGTTTAAAAAGAATCAAAGGATTGGATGTAGGAGAAAACAAGTAGCAGGACAAGAGCCTACCACAGAAGGCCTCGGAAAGACTCTACCTAGCATTGTATCAAAGCAAATATTAAGAAACATAACCAACCCTTTGGCAGAGTGCAGGGAATCATATGAAAGAAGGGGGAGTTAGTTTGATCTGGAGAGGACAGGAGCTCCGCAAGGACCAAATATATCAGGGCACAGGGACCTTTTATGAGACTGTTTCTCCAACCAAGGACCATGTATGGATATAACAGGGAACAGGGACTATTTCTGACATGAACTCAATGGCTGGCTCTTTGACCTCCCTGCCTGCTGAGGGAGGAGCAGCCTTGTTAGGCCACAGAAGAGGACATTGCAGCCATTCCTGAAGAGACCTGATAAGCTAGAGTTAGATGGAAGGGGAGGAGGTCCTCCCCTATCAGTGGACTTGGAAAGTGGCAGGGAGGAGATGGGGGAGGGATGGGGGTATAGGGAGGGAATGCAGGAGGGGGCTAAGGCTGGGATACAAAGTACATAACCTGTGATTAATATAAAATAAAAATGTTATAAAAAATAAAAAGAGTCAAAGGAGGTGAGTGCTTTTGAGACCCCTACTTGCAAATTAGTTTCACCATGTCTGTAAAATTATTGTATTCTTTCACATTAGTGAGGGGGTCAACTGATCTTTCCACTCCATGGCTAGCAATGAAAATGCCACACATGTCATTTTCATTTGTTTTCTTTAATTCAAAAGACTGGAGGAAAAAAATGAAGTCAAAAGCTTTTCAAAAGTTTCTGACCCATTTATATTGAATCTTAGAATTGTCTGTCTTTTGTCATTTCATTTGTGGACATTGGTCTTTTCAATTATTCATTTATGTACAGATTATTTGAATGTTCAAAGTAATCCCCTGTTTTAGGGTTTTATTTCTGTGAAGAGACACTATCATAAAGGCAACTCTTATAAAGGAAAGCATTTAATTGGGACTTGAAGTTTCAGCAGTTGTGTCGGTTATTGTCATGGTGGGAAGTATGACAGCATTCAGGCAGACATGGTGCTGGAGATGGCGCTCAGAGTTCTACATCTGGATCTGCAGACAGTAGAAGGAGAGTGTGTGCCAAGAGTGTCACGCCCACAGTGGCACACTCCCTCCAACAAGGCCACACCTTCTAATAGTGACATTTCCTAGGGGCCAAGCATTCAAATTCCTGAATCTGTAAGAGTCACACCTACTCAAACTACCACATTGCCCATAGTGTATG
Organism: Pachyuromys duprasi; assembly: GCA_028658305.1. Lineage (NCBI taxonomy): Eukaryota > Metazoa > Chordata > Mammalia > Rodentia > Muridae > Pachyuromys > Pachyuromys duprasi. The sequence goes on from CM053754.1 coordinate 3,626,993, forward strand.
TTTGCTTCCTCCTTTTGATGAAATTTACTTTTGTTCATAGCATTTTATCATATGCATGTTTTATGAAATGTTCTAACAATATGGGTGTTTTTGGCTATTTTATTTACTTTGCATTATACAATATACTGTGCTTCCTGAAAAGCAAACAAAGATTAATTTCAGCTTTGGGGTTTTTTTGTGACTTTTTTGTTCAAAATCTATTTTGAATTTGATTTCAACAGGGATTTAATTTGGTGACATGATGGCTGAGTTTTTCAGAGAAGTAGTTTTGTCCAGTATGTTTCTGAAACAGCTCACATTCTCTCCATTGACGTCGGATGCTCACTTATCAGTTATTAACTTTTCTGTGTACTAGGTCTGTTTCTTCGGCTTCACATTCTCAGTTATTGATCTGTTTATCTCATCTCTCAAAATGTCTTCAGAGTCATAAATACTATCAGGACTTAAATGAGTTTTATTAGTTAGTAAGTCAAGTCTTACCATCATATTTCTGTATCAAAAATTTTGTAGCTATTTTTGTTTCTGAATAAAACAGATTAGGAATTCACAAAAGGGGCACCAAGTATAAATGCAGGGGGAAAGAAAGAAAACAGCTTGAATAGTAAAGAATTTGTAATAATCTATTGTTCAATGAGTGCTGGCTGGCAACTTTTGCCCTACTTCCAATCACTGCTGAGCCAAGTGGGATCAGTTATAATTCTGAGGCTGTCAGGCATTACCCTCATGCTCTGATTTGTAGCTAAAGCTCAAAGCTGTCTTTCATCTCTGCCACCTTCCTCTGAGCATGCAAAAGAGAAGATTGCTCCAGAGATTTGGCAACTCACCCAAGGGCAAAGAAGCTCCCATCCTCTTTGCAAATGTTACAATTACAGAGCTGAACTCAATATAGAAAGTAATCCCACCGCCGACTCCTCCCATCCCCACCCAACACACGCCTTTCCTCCTAATCCTTCACAGTGATCTACATAACACTATTCAAAAAGTCAGTTTGGAAATGACTGTCTCCAAGAGGGAGTAGCCATAAAAATCGTTGGGTTTCTGATTGACTAGAGCCAGACTCCTGAAGTGTTCTAAGACAGCCCAATCATCACTTTCACTTTTAATGCTTTTCATTATTCAGTCATGAGAATCTCAGCCCTTTAGATGTGTGCTATTCAAAAGACAAGCAAATGTTATTGTTCATATGACAAACATTTATAATGTTCACAAACAAAAATGAAAGCTTCAGCTGAATTAGGATATTGGCAAGTAGCTTAAGTCCCTTTAGATGGAATTGGTACTGCCAGTCTACTCAGGTTAGTCATGCAGCTGAACTTGGCTAGCAGTCAGGACATTTGAGAGTGGTGTTGAACCAGAAAACCAGCAAACTGAAAGTGTCCAATCAGAGGACAATCTGAGGGACTCTGAGAAGAGAACTTTATTACAGGGTTCAGTTAGCACTCTTACTCTGACAGTTTTGCATTAAAAAATTTAGGAGCTGAATGCGGTGGTTCACACCTTTAGTTTCAGCACTTGAGAGACAGAGGCATGTGGATCCCTGAATTCAAGGGCAGCCTTCACTAGAAAGTGGGTTACAGAACAACCAGGGCTATACAGAGAAATCCTGTCTCAGAAAGAAAAGTGAAATAGGAGCAGAGAGAACAGAATGTGAGATGGGAAAAGAACTAGTGCAATCCATAGTCATGCAGGGCTGACGCGCCTCACTGTTGCGCGCTCCACATTAAGATAATTTTTATTATTTCTTTTATTTTTGGGAATAATATAATAGCATCATTTCTCCCTTCCCTTCTCTCCTTCCAGTTACCCCCATGTGCCCCTCCTTGCTCTCTTTCAAATTCATGGCCTCTTTTTTTTCATTAATTGCTATTACATGCATAAAAGTATATGGATATACATATATATTCCTAAATATAACCTGCTCTGTCTGTATACATTACTTATATGTACATTTTCAGGGATGACCACTTGGTAATGCATAGCCAATGGGTGCCCCTGGATAAAACAAACAAACAAAAAACTATTCCTCTCATTCTCAGAATTCTCTGGTTGCCTGTAGTTCTTTGTATAGAGTTGAAGCCTCATGGTCTTTTTTCTGTCTACATTGTCATGTCTAACATTGTCCTTGTTCAGTTCACATTTAGGTAGTCAAGGTAGTCATATAATTGAGACTTTATGAGAGCACCTTCTCAGATTACTAGGAGACACAGTCTCACAGCAAACTCTTTAATCCTGGGACTCTTCAAATATTTATACCCCTGCTTTCTGCAATGTTCCTTCTCTTTGAAACAGAGGCCATTACAGAGCACCATAACCAAACAAAATACAGAGTTATGGAGCCTAGTCCCAAAGACCACACCTTCAAAACAATTCCAGCACCTATGGCTCAGGGAACATAGCAGAAGATGGGGTAGAAAGATTAACATATAATTTTGACCTTAGCCATAGCCTTTTTTGTGACTACTTTTTTTCTGTGTCTTTCTGAAGGTGTGTTACCTGCGTGCTAAATCATTCCAGGCAATCAAAATCATTACATGAATAATAAAATGGCACGGAGCAGCGTAGCACAGTGTAGGGTTCGTTTTGTACTTGTGCTCAGAAGGATTTGAAAATTGCAATTCTGTTTGAACAATGAAGGTATTGATCCTTTCAACTTCCTCAGAGTAATAACAGTCTGCATTTTAAAAATAAATGTACACTTACACAACAGCAACATACACATCTGAGAGCTGCTCATAGAGGCCTGTGGCTTTGTTTGCCTGGATCTGTGCTGATTGATCTCCTGCATACAGGTGCCGCTCACCTAGCCCCTGCACTGGGTCTTCTTGGTCTCTCTGTCCTCACACATAGATGGCTGCACAGACACAGGAAAGCAATGAAAGTCTGTCTCCAAGTGTGAAGGATAGTCAAAACCTTACACTTATTTTAGAGCCACATTCCTTCTCTGACATTATTTCTCATGATGCTCCTCTTCACATGTCCATATTCCTCCTAAGTCTGCTTGAGAACCTCGGGTCATGTCCAGTTCCCACCTTTCCTGGAACACTTTTAAATCACAAGGGTCTTTTTAGTTTCTTGTCCTTCCCTAAGAGTACAGATAACCTCTTCAATGTAAAGCTGTCTGGCTTCTCCACATGCCCCTGTTTAGTGGCACCCTGCGCATGCATTTTCATCAGGAGCATGTGCAACATGCACACCTTCTTTCTGCATATCTGCTTCTCTCGAAACTGACTGGCTCTGTACATGGAAACTCCGTTTTTCATTCTCTGAGTACATTGTTGACTTTGCATATCAAAGAACTGTGTGATGAAGTGCAGGATGGTTTTATTGTGAGGATGGCTTCTGATTATGTTCTGTCCACACATCATTAGTTTTGATATTAGAATGACTAGAAAGAGCCATTTGCAAGATAAATAGATGTCCCTACCTCAGGCACTGCAAGATAAGTCATGCATATTCATAAGGAAAACTGGCTGCTCCCAAATATTTAGCTGACTTTCTTAATGCTACCAGAAGCTCAGAGAATAAGATGAAGTGATGGATTACTAGGTATCTTGGACATGAAGACAGATCTTTGGCTTCTGTACAATCTAAGAATGAGGCACGGTTTCAACACCTTCCAAGCATTAACACTTGTTAATAGCCACTGAGAAAATAAAGTAGTATGATGCTTATAACTCTTCCATGCTCAGCACAGAGACTGGCACAAGTTAGGCACTTACTTTGTAGGTTTCCTTTCCCCGAGTAGCTTGTATTTATTGATATTGCTACCTGAAGATGAAGAAAAGCATTATATGACTCCTTTTCCATATAGGAGGGATTCAAACGTTGTGTTCAAAATATGAGACCAGGATGAAATTTCATCTTTTCATGCACACAGCCCTGAAAGTTTTACTTGCAAGTGATACACTCTTGGGGACTTAATTGGGTTTAACTACTCTGTCGATTTAAGAATTTAAAGGCAAGAAAATCAAGTGCATCAAGTACAGCAGAGAAATCTCAGACAGCATGGACAGAGAAGATAGGTGTTTGTTGGAGGCGAGGAAACAAGTGGACACAGCAGATACACAGAGAAAAAGACCCCATGCAACGTGGGAGGTCTCAAGGGCTACTGTGATAGACAAAGAAATCCTGTCTCAAGACTTTTATTTTAAGTCTCTGAAGAGTTTTCTTCCACTAATTTAGGCTTGGTCGGTTTAAAGAAAGGAAAATTGATCTGCCCACAACTATTGTGTAATATGTCCTGGTCCCACCTTGAACTTGTTAAACCAGTCCATCAGTGGGGCGTGCTAGAAGGAGACAAAAACCTAGAAGGCCATTGTTTTAAGGTGCCATGCTTTTGTTGCCAGTCAGGAGAATTAGAAAGAAGCAGGCCATCTCAGAAACTTGCCACCTTTATTACCCAGCCATGACCCTTCTCTCTGTCTTTCTACCTACCAGGGAAGGCACAGAATTTCTAGTCTCTCATAAGAATAGTATTGGTAACAAAAGTGCTTAAATAGATGTCTCCATTAAGACCTCATCAACTGTCACCACCTCTTCTTTGCCAGCAGAGTTGATAATGGTTCAGCTTCATGGTCTACTTTGACATTCTGGTTTTTAAGTCTGTTCCATTCCTATACATTTTAATCAAGATATTACTATACGAATGAGGCACCATCACTTGCTAACTTCATAATTTGCTCATGTTTTTCAATTACAAGCCACGTTTGTGTTTCTATTGCAGCTGTCAACTATCTCTCTGGATTATTTACAGATTAAAAGGTTAGCTTGTAAAGAGAGGCTCAAATTTTTGTGCTACAATTATTCAATTATCAGAGCCTATCAATATTGCAAATAACAGACTTGCAAGCAAAAATTCCATTTTTTACTCTATTCTCCTCTTCCCATCACAGGAGAATATTCAGTAAGGTCCTTGCCAGGCATACCAGACGCCCAGCCTCCCCATCTTGAACTTCCCAGCTTCCGGAATCATGAGCCACTATGTTTCTGCTCATTATAAACCCCTTTATTCTGTGTTATTCTGTTACAGTAATATAAAATCCACCAAAACATGCTGGTCACCCTTCAGCCAAGCTCCCCAAATCTCCAGCCTGAGCTGCTGGAGCAGCTCAGCTCCCAGCATTACTGTGAGCAACTATTTCTATCACATGAGGCACACACACAGACATTCCCTATTTCAAGCCCGATTAGTTTGCTCCTCTGCTTGCAATCCACATTTGCTACAGGTAAATCCATGCCACCGAGCCCAGCATGAACGACTGTGTCAGGGCCAGACCTCCAACTCCTAGTGTCACCCCTAGACAACCCCTCTAGGCGGGAGCAGCAGTGCAGGAGCTGGTAGCACTGCCAGCACTAAGCAGCAGGTGAAGTCAGGCATGGAGTCCTCAGGAAACCGTTAACAGATTGATGGGAAAGGGTTAGATCTCATTACTTTCATATTTCTTGATACGATCTTTCATGTTTCAGAAGAGGTAGTGAGTTGACAGCCTGGTTTCAGATGATATTCTCAGCACCTTCTTTGTGCTCCCCAAACAACTTCCCGTATGTTCTTCCTTGGAAGGAGAGAGGAAGTGAAGAGGATGTAGTTCTCTGATCTCTCTTACAACTGACATTGCAGAGGAACATGCAGTGTTTTCCCTCCAGCTCATTTCTTGGGCCCTTTTCTTACCTCCTTTCTGATACTAGAATCACTTCATTAATTTCCATTCTCTTAGCCATGATTCTAATATGAAGGTAGCAAATCTGAGTGTTTGTGTTCCCAGCCTTCACTGCAGCCCCCAGAGTCAAGCAATGTGTTTGCAGGTAGCACAGTATCAGCAGATTCCATTTCCTTCTCTTCCTCTTTGTCCTGCCTTGGTTTCAGGTGTGAGGTTAGAACTTTAGCAGGGAAATTCAGAAAGACCACTACCTAACATAGTTAAGATAGCACACAGGGACGGGCCGCTTCACAGTCCTTGTCCAACTGGAACTGCATCCCTGTGTGTCAGTGGTGCGTCCACCAGTGGCAGTGTCTGCACTCCATACCTCTAAAACCAATTTTCTGATACTGTTTTCCTCAGCAGCAGCAGCAGCAGCAGCAGCAGAGTAAAATGATTCTCAGTTTATAAACACCTTACAGCTTGGAAAAGTTGAATGACAGTCTGGTCTGCCTTGGAGCTAAAGATAAATCTTCCAGTCTGAAATGAAAGAGGCCATTGTTCAAACAGTGTACAAACAGACAGTGTTTTTGTTTCTTCTTCTGGAGAAAATCGAAAGTGAGGCATAAAGAGGCTCTGAGATTTACATAAGGCTTGATTCTTGTTATGTTCTGCCTCTTTGACCTATTCCTATACCATATCATTCTCCTCAACCGGAAAGGCCCCTCTCCAGCTTTATACCAAGGAGTTAGCTGAGGGTTATAGTTAGGGTTTCTATTGCTGTGAGGAGACATTTAACTGGGGCATTTAGTCCAATATTTTCATGGTGGTGTGCATGCAGACATGGTGCTGGAGAAGGAGCTGAGCAGTCTACATCTGAATCTACAGGGAGCAGAAGTGACTGCGAGCCACACTGGGCATAGCTTGAGCATAAAAGACCTCAGTGTCCATCCCCAAAGCGGCACACTTCCTCTCACAAAGCCACACCTCCTCCATCAAGGCCACACCTCCAAATAGTGCCAGTCCATTCTGGCCAAGTATTCAAACACTTGAGTCTATGGCGGCCATTCAAACCACCACATTGAGATAATAGAGGGAGGTTTGAATCACTGAAATTTGAATATGAATGTGGAGTCCTTCCTCTGTCTTCAAAGACTCTTGTGATCATCTCTGAGGTGTTAAGGAAGGATAGGCTATTTTCCTGTCCTTCAAGTTGTAACACCATAGTAAAAGTACAAGACAACACCTTATACTTGTATTTAATGCCTGCTTCTGAAAGCAGTGATTAGATTGTTTTAAAGGTTTTTTTGTTGTTTATTTTGCTTTGCTTTATATTGTTTGGTAACTGACACAAAAAGGGTCCGGGTATTCCAAAGAGGTACATATGTTTCACTTACCAGTGTAATGAAATAATAGATCCCCAAAGCTGAAATTTCCCCTGAGGAATCTCATGCTGGGAGAATAGGAAGCCTAAAGCCTGGGCTAAGCTTTTCTCTCCAGAAAACTTAAAAGTTGTTTATCTTCCTTTCCCAAAAGACAGTGGTGGGTTGCCTTGTGGGTTGTCAGGAGTGTGCTCTGACTTAGAACTGCTTAGACATACACAATTCTGTCCCTCTACTTACTTACTTTAATATCATTTGAGGACACCAAGTATGGGCTTGGAGTAGGGATTGAATAAATCTCCTTTTTCTGCTATTTTAATTGGCTTATTAAGGACAGGTAGCTAAGTCTGCATGATCAGGGCATAGGCTCTGCCCCTAAGTCTGTTAATATAAATGAGCTATATCTCAAGTCCCTCCAAGTATTTTTTTTCACATTTCAGGACATTCTCATCACATATATGACAGGTAATTTTCTATCTGTTTTTATTTTGTTTTATCTTTCAACACCTAAAATATGTTACAGCACTCTCTTCTTGATTACATGAGTTCTGATGACAAATGTGCTATAATTTTTACTCTTGTTCTTATATAGCTAATATAGTTGACTCTTCTCTATGTTAAAGATCTTGTCATTTGGTTTTCAGAAGATTAAATAAGATGTGAGGTATATTTGTGTGTGTGTGTGTTATGTGTATGTGTATGGCTTGTATATATGTAGTTGTGTGCATGGGGTTTGTATGGGCTGTTTTCCATATGTCTATAACTTTTTCTTCATCTTTTCTTATTTCTTTCTTTTTACCTCACATTTTAGGCTTCATTATACTTTCTCTGATGCTCCTCCATTTCTTTTTTCACCATGTGGCTGATTGTTGTAGGAATTGTTGTTTGTTTGTTTTTGGTAGTTAGACTGCTAAAGGTTAATATTCTATAATCCCCCCATACACACACGCACACACACACACACACACACACACGCTGTAGAGCCTTCATGGAAACCTTTTTATCTCCCACCCTGGTAAAATTTTTATTTATGCAAAGGTCCTGCTGTGTTCCTGGAACTTGATAGCCTCAGAACACCTTTCTCCATTTTAAAATTAGCCAGTCATAAAAGCCTGTGAAGTCTGACCCCAGCCAATGGGAAAAAGATTTAACAACAGCTTGAGTTAAAATAAAACCTGATAAACCTCCCCACCAGTGTTCTTGCTAGCCTGGTTTGGATAATGACACCCCCCTTTTACAAAACAAAATTGTCTTGCAAAGTTACTTTTGCTTTGTGCATGTGTTTCTTTATGCAACACCAAGAGGATTTATTTCCAACATGTGCCATATGACTACTTAACAAAAAGCATGCTCTCTTCCAAAATATACAGCTAACCTGTTGCTTTCCTCTTTAATGCTAACAACAACAAAAAACGTCTCCAAGTTTCCTTCTGAGTCCATTTTTAAATTATTTTATTAACGAGATCAAGAACTCAAAGAGGGCACCCCAACTTCCTTGTTGACCTTATCTTTACTTCTCTGTCTTTGTTCTCGCCTATACCAAGTCTATTAAAGTGCCCATTAAGTTTTCAGCATCATGACTGAAAACTTTATTCCCAGCATCCTTGCCCTCACCCTCTTTTCTTCTAATCTCCCCCTCGATAGCTACTGAAATTACACATCTGTCTTTGTATAGTTCTTGTATCTTAGCTCCTGTTATGCCTATTAACATATTAAACACATTTTCCCGTTTCTGATTCCAAGATGATATATATCACATTTTATCTAACTCTGAGGACCTCTTTGCAACTTTGGATGAGGTTTTTCTTTCCTTATCCTTTGATACATTATTTGTTACATTTTGATATATTATTTTTGGTTAACGCTATTTGTGTGAGGAATAAGAGAAGTAAGATTTAGCTAGGTTAGAGAAAAGTGTGAGTGTCTTCCTTGGAGGCTTAAAATCCGGAGATTGGTGCTGATTTCTAATCCAGCAAAAACCGGACTGCCGTGCTATGGCAGGATGCACACAGAGAGGCATCAAGGTCAACAAAGGCAAAAGCCAGCCGGCAGAGAAGGCCTGGAAACCTTTTCTTACTTGGTATACATATAACAAACAAGCAATGTTTGAGAAAAGCCCATATTATCATACAAAGGAGGGCAAAGGTGCTGCAACAACTACAAACAACAACAACAAAAGAGCTAGAAAGGATCAGAACTCACCTGGAACTGCACAAAGCATCCATTTCCAGCTCAGCAGCTCACCTACAGCAGGGGAGTACCATATTTTCCCCATTAAAACTAGCCATGTACTCCTGGCCTTGTGTGTATCCAGGTTCTACTACACAAGAACCTTGAGATCTCAGCTGGTCCACCACTGGCCTCTGATTTGGATCTGCAAAAGGTGAACTGTCAACCAAGAGGAAACAGGAGGTGCTTTTGAGTGCTTCTCTGCTCCCCAGTGAGGGCATCGAAGCACTAATGTTCCCTCCTTCCTTAACGCTAGGAAACTGTGGGTAGATTTCTGCATGTGAATCTGATTATAGACACCTGGTATTGACACTGAAAATCCTACGGAGACTTTTGAAGTTGGACTAATGTATTTTGCATTATGATACGGCTAGAAGCCTATGGAGGCCAGGAAGAGAATGTGGTGGTGTGAGTAAGAATGATCCCCACAGGCTCACATATTTGAATGCTTAGTCATCAGGGGGTGGCACTGTTTGAAATGGATTACCTGGTGTGTTCTTGTGGGAGAGAGTGTGTCACTAGTGGTAGGCTTTGAAGTTCCAAAGTCCCATGCAAGGCCCAGTGCCACTCTCTTCGCCTGAGAATCAGGAATAGCTCTCAGATACTAACCCAGCACCATGTGTGCCACTATGCTCCTTGCCAGGATGACAATGAACTAAGTCTCTGAAACTGTAAGCAAGTCCCCAATCTATTGTAAGAGTTCCTTTG
>CM053754.1:3637447-3652461 GCA_028658305.1 Pachyuromys duprasi
GGGTCTTGTATGAGATGGTTTCTACAATCAAGGACCATGTGTGGAATGTGGCCTGGAACCCCTGCTCAGATGGGGCCCATGATAGCTCGGTGTAGGACTGAAGACCCTAGTGAGGGAAACCGGGACTGTTTCAGTCATGAACTTGGTGGCTGACTCTTTGACCCTCCCCCATACATGCTGGGGATTGACAGACTGGCTAGATCCCAGGGGAGGACATTGCAGCCAGCCCTGAGGAGACAGGATGAGCTGGGGTTGGATGGAAGGGGAGGAGGTCCTCCCCTGTTGGTGGACTTGGAGGGGGCGGGGAGGAGATGAGGGAGGGGGAGAGGGAATGAGGGAGGGGGCTATGCCTGGGATGCAAAGTACCTAATCTGTGATTGATATAAAAATAAATAAATTAAAGAAAAAAAGCTTACTGAGAGGTTCAAAAACTTAGAGTTAATTCCTGGGACTGGGGCAAAATCACCAGATCACAGTCCTTTCAGAGCGGGGGAGGGGGGGACCAGCAGCAGTCCCCCACCCAGATTAATGTTAGGGTGTGACTAGGGTCACTTAGCCCCTAAGAAAGCCCATGGGATGTGTTAACCCCCCCCTCTTGCTACAGCCTAACCGTGTTACAGTGTAACAGGGCAGTACGGGGGGGGGTCAGGTGTCCCCCAGGTAGCCAGACTTGACCATTTGCAGTTTTGGCACCTGAAAACAAACCAATCATTTTAAAGGTCAGCTCCTCTACAGACCCTTTCACCCAATCCTGTAATGCCAAGACTTGCACTTCCCTGCTAGCATTTTGTCCCCTTAAAAACCCTATACCCCCAGAAGGGGTCACTTGCCCCTTTGTTCTTGTAGAGGGCAGCCATACAGCTTCAGTTTGTAATAAAGGACCCTCATGTGGTTTACATCAGACCCAAGCCTGTCGGTCATTTGGGGACTCGAGATCTGGGTATTTCACTTACAGTTTCACAGAGTGGGCTCATGGGCATCATTGTGGGGAGCATAACAGCAGCAAGTGAGCCTGGCACTGAAGCAGTAGCTGAGAGCTTACATCTTGAGACATATCCACAAGGCAGAGAGCACTAAGTGGGATAACATGGGCATGCTCACGCTCCAGGGGAACAAACACCTCCTCCAATAAGCTCACACCTCCCAATCCTCTCTACACAGTGTCACCAGCTAAAGATCAAGCATTCAAATATATGAGCTTATGGAAGACAGGGATTTTCAAAGACTGTGAGATTTTTAAAATTTGGAATGGCATAGCTTGTGCTATCCATACTAATGTGTGATCTTGGCAATGAGCAAGAAAGGAAAGGTTTAGGCTTAACAACGATGTGTTTGTATGCCATGTTGAAAAGTTGTCAGTTGTACTAGCTAGTTTTTATGTTAACTTGAAGCAAGCTAGAGTCATTTGAGAGGAGGGAGCCTCAATTGGAAAACTGTCTCTTGTAAGAGAGTGGTATAGACAATTCAGTAAGTCATCTTCTTAAATACTGATTGATTTGGGAGGGTGTTAGAAAACAGCAGGCTGAAAAACCCATGGAAAGCAAGACAGTAAGAAGCATGCCTCCATGACCACTACATCAGCTCCTGCCTTCAGTTTTGTAATCTGTTTGGGCTCCTTCCCTCACTACCTTCAGTGGTGGACTGTTACCTGGAAGTGTAAAGGAAATAAACCCTTTCCTCCCCAGGTTGCTTTTGACCTTAGACTTTTATCACAGCAATAGAAATCTAAACAAATATGTTATACAGTAGATTTATTTATAGATTTCTGAAGAGCTACCATACTGATTTTCATAGTGGCTAAACCAGTTGAATACCCACTAACTGTGTATAAGGGTTCTCAGTTCCCACATTCTCTCCAACACTTGCTCTCTGTCTTTTGTTTTCTTAATCTTAGCCATTTGGCCAGGTGAGAGGAATTCTCAAAGTAATTTTAATTTGTGTTTGCCTGAGAGCTAAAGATAGTGAACACTTTTTAGAATAATACTAGCCACATGTGGTTCTTCTTTTGACAATGTTCTGTACAAGTACGTTGCCCACTTTTAAATGCAGTTGTTTCCTCTTTATTTAATCCTTTGAGTTTCTTGTGTATCATAGACACTCATCTTTCATCAAATATACAGCAGGCATTTTTTTTTCTCTCATTCTATAGGCTGACTCTTCAGATTCCTTTGCTGTGTAGAATTTTTAATTTCATGAAGTCCCTCTTGTAACACTGAGATCTTTGATCCACTTAAAATTGATCTGCGTTCAGAGTGAGCTAGAAGGAAAGATTGTCTTAGGGTTTTTTTGGTTTTGTTTAGTTTTTTTCTCTTTCTTTCTTTCTTTCTTTCTTTCTTTCTTTCTTTCTTTCTTTCTTTTCTTTTCTTTTCTTTCTTTGATAAAACTCCATGACCAAAAACAAGTTAGGGAGGAAAGGCTTTATTCCGCTGCCTTACATTTCCAGATCATAGTCCATCACTGGAGGAAGTAGGACAGGAACTCAAGCGGGGTGAAATTTGGAGGCAGAAGCTGATGTAGAGGCTATAGAGGCTTCCTGGCTAAATTTATAGACTGGATTGGTAATCCTATCAGCCCATGTGCATGGAAGGTGCCCTACCTGTATTTTCTTCAATTTTAGGTCTTTTGTTTCCTTGGTTGTTTATTCCAAGATGAAATATTAAGCTATTATGAATGAAACTTTTTTCCTATCAATTTGTCTAAGTTATATATAAAGGCTACTAATTTTAGTATATTACTATTGAAGCCTGACATTTTGATGAAATCATTTATCTACTCTAGAAGTTTCCTGGTGAGGCTACAAGTATATATATATATATATATATATATATATATATAAAGAGAGAGAGAGAGTCATGTCATTTGCAAGTAGTGATATTTTTACTTCTTTCATTCCTGTTTATCTTTTTTATTTCCTTTTCTTATTTATTGTTCCTGCTAAGACTTCAAGAACTATGTTTCAAAGGAGTAGTGAAAGTACATACCCTGTCTTCTTCTTAATCTTAGTGAAAATGCTCCCAGATTTTCTTGATTAAACATGATGGTAGCTACTGGTTTGTTATATTCTTTGTTGTATAGAGATATGTACACTCCATCTCTACTATCTCCAGGGTTTTTATTATGAAGGGATGTTGTATTATGAAGGGATGTTTTTATTATGAAGGGATCTTTTTTGTTGTTTGTTTCAATTGAAATGAATGGTTTCTGTACTTGCATCAATTTATATGGTGAATTATGTTTCTTGATTTACATGAATATCCTTATATCTTTAGAATAAAGCCAATTTGATCATGATGAATAATCTTTTGGATGTGTTCTTTAATAAGATTTGCAAGAATTTTAATGAGAATTTTTATAAGTTCATCAGGGATATTGGCCTATAATTGTCTCTGTGTTTTTGTTGAATCTTTGCCTGGTCTAGGTGTGATGGTAAAGCTATCTTTGTAAAAAAAAATTGGAAGTGTTTTTTTTTTTCTTTTCTATATTATAAAATATTTTGTGTAGTATTGTTGTTAGCTCTTCTTTGAAAGTCTAATAGATTTCTACACTCAATTCACCAGGCCTTGGGTTGTTGCTGTTTTGCAGTTTTTAATTACAGTTTTCAGGAAACTTTTCTTCTATAAGGCCCCAGAATAGTTAGCAGGTAGGTTAAATACCCTGTGTGTGTGAGCCTGGGGTAGATGTTAGAACACTGTATTCTATGATGCCAACTGTAGAATCCCATAGCCAGAAGATTAAAAAATGTCAAGTCAGAGCCCTGGATTTCTCCAAGAGTTGGAAATTGCATGAAAGTCATAAACTAAAATGACAAAAAAACTAGCTGCCCAGAGGAGCTAGACATAATGGGGATTGTTGAAATATTCCAAGAGCTAAGACATGCGAGTGGAAACATTTACAAAAGCTGTGTCCCAGACCCAGAGACAGGGAGGCCCTTAAAGAAATGTACCCACTGTCTTAACCAAAAGCAACACTGTGATTTTGAGAAAACAATATAAAGACCAGCATAAGAAGCAAAGTTCCAAAAAGTACATACTTTCATTAGAAGGTCCCAACACAAGCACCAGAGAAAGAGAAGCAGGATGATGTAGAGACATGTTCTTATGTCCACTGAGGGGACCATACAGACATAGACCCTGTACCTGTGCTACTAAGTGGACTCCTTGGGAGCAGACTGTAGCTCAACCCATTTCTTTTTCCTCCACTTTTACGAACCTTATTTAATACATAATGTTTAGACCAGATTTATTAACTCTTCCTGCCCCCCTTCCTCCCCTCTCTCTTTTGTATAGTGGGTATAGGATGGGGTAGGACTCAGAGATCTCTGTAGAAAAGGGGGAACCATTATATACTGCTGGTGAGAGTGTAAATTGGCTCAACCACTAGACATCAGTGTGGAGGGTTATAAAATCTAGAAAATGTAACTTCCATGTGATCCAGGAGTAGTACTCCTCAGAATACAACAAAAGAAGATAAGTCAGTTCACTACAAAGTCTCCTCACATCCAATTCAAAATAGCAAAACCATGGATAGAGCAAGTCTAAGTATACATTAACAGATAAATGAGTGAAAAATGTGGAGTTTGACTCATTTATAAAGCATTAAAGTGTGTCATTTGCTGGGAAATAAATGCAAATTGAAATCATTATACTAGACACAATAAGTCAGACTCAGACAAATACTGTTTTCTTACATGTGGACCCTACTATAGCTAAAACATATATGATATGAAACTATAAGGAAGAGTGCCAGAAGAAGAAAAGGAACTAGCAAAGGATGCTGCAGAGAAAAGGAAAGTCATGAGTACATGAATATGATCAAAGTACGTGTCACACTTGAATGAAAATATCTTTCTTAAACTTGTCCCTGATAAGTAATTTAAGCACCTATGTCATTTTAGAGTTAATATAATTGTATAACTTACCCTCTCTGCTGAGGATAAAGGCAAAGTGATAAACATGAGGTTAATAGAGCCTGGGGTCAACTCACTGTTCCCTAGGAAAGGATTGATAAAATGTGTCACTGTGAAATCTGCATATCTACTTGCTTTTTTTTTTCCTTATGGTTTCTATAAATTCCAGAGCTTCTACAGGCATGGGCAATGTCAGGGCCTTTTCTTTCTAATGTGGCTCAATTATTAATAAATCAACATTCTTCTACACACTTCTATTTTCTAATTTCTTTGAGACTCAAGAAAACCAAGGTTCCAGGTTGTAGAACTAAGTGTCCAGTTACATATACTGATTATCCTTTCTTTGTTGATGTTCGAAATTCAGCTTGAAATTTCTCCTTTTTCTTGTTTTGATACATGCATGAGTCCTGTCAGATAAGACAGCCCAAACCAGGATGGTCAGGTATATTCTGAGATGTTGATGGTTCAAATTTTGGAGTCAGGACACAATTTAGCCTACCAAAGCACTGTCATACGATCACCCCATTAATATGATGTTTAGGGTTTATAACAAACATCCAGTTGTTTTGCAGTTATTGGTTGCTGAGTAAATGAAGACTCTTCTAGCTGGATGAATCACTTGTCTCTGAATCATGTCCTGGACATTGCATTTGAGTCTCCATTCCTCCGAAGGACAAAAATACAAAGATGGATTTCTGTTCTGAAAGGTTTCATTTTGGAAGTAACATAGACAAGAATTGAAACTTGGGACACTCATGAAGAGGTAGGCAGCTTCTGGCCTGGGCAAGGTATGACAACAGCCTCAACAAAAAAAAGTATAGTTTTAGAGAAAGAAAAAAGCTCTAGGCAGTGTTTAAGAGAAAGCCCATTAGTCCTCAAGGTAGCAACCCAGTGAGCTCCTGAGGTGAATGGCTGCAATCAACAGTCAAACTAAACAAACAAAACAGTTTTCTTGAATAAGGCTGGCACAGAGCTGAAGTTTTCTTGAGTGAGCCTTGTTGTCCTCATCATAGTTCTCTTTAACAGAAAAATCATGTGTGAGAACCCTCCTTTTATTCATGAGGTTTATGGGGACATTTGCCAGTATTTGATACAGGTGGGCTTTTTTTTTTTAATCTGACAACGTTTACAGGGCCATCAGGAATATGAACACACTTGTAGGTTAGGATACATTTTTTTAAGGATACATTTTTAAATAAGGAAAGGTTTTATGAACACTCTTGATTAGAGGTTTAGGTCTGTTGAAATTCATCCTTATTTGATTAAAATAGTCTATTACTAATGAGATAAATAAAAGCAATATCCAGAAATTCTGCATATTGAAGATATGTGATTCTATGTCTTCTCTATTCCATCTTGTCGCTCGCATGAAACACAAGCTGAGTTTGAAGGCAGAAAGTTCATGGGCTAACAGCTTCAATTAAATTGATAAACAACAAAAAAAAACATATCAACAGCATGCTTGTGCAAGCTAATATATAAAAATCTATATTTTAAAAGGTAGTGTTTTTTTTTAATTAGTTGGAAAGCTTCGTATTGTATCAGAAACATAAGTGTGTTTAGAATCCAAATGATAGCATTTTTACTATAATTGGGCCTTTTGAATGCAAGCAGAGATTTAACTGGAAGAAGAGTACATCACGGCTGACCCTTACAGGCAATTGCATTTTATCAAATGAAGGAATGTGCAGGAGTTGCAACAGCTGAGTGCTGCAATTATTTTTATTAATTTATCCTCTCAAATATTACGTCTCCATGGTAACTGCTCCCTCCCTCTGCCCTCCATTTTTTCCATCCCCCATCTTGTCCTTCACCATCCACTCCTCTCCCATCTTCCTTCAGAAAAGGGTAGGCCTCCTAGGGATATCAACCAAACATGGCATATCAAGTTGCAATAAGATTCGGCATCTCCTGTCATATTAAAGCTCAAATAAGCAACCTAGTAGGAGGACAAGGGTCCCCAAAACAGACGAAAACATTAGAAACAGCCCCTGCTCCTTTCTTCATGTTGTAATGACCCCATCCAGAAAATTATTTTTTATTGCTACTTCATAACTGTAATTTTGCTACTGCTATGAACTTTATCTGTGTTTTCCATTGGTCTTAGGTGACCCTTGGTTGAGAAACACTGTTCTAGCTTCTTCCCCAAATCCCTGTCCTACTCCTGATCATGCCGTCTTCCTCCTGATCAGTTTCTTCTGTTTTCATGTCTTATGTGATATTTTGATACCTGTTTTTTCATCTCCCCTCCCCAAATCCTCTTTATTTGAACATTTTTGTTATATTAGTTCTGCATATATATTTATACATATAGTGTGTGTGTTTGTATGTGCATATATATGAATATTCCTTTGTATGCCTCAGGAGAACAGAGGCAGAAGTTTCATTCCCGGAAGAGCCACAGTCTCTAGGTATTATGAACTCTCTGAATGGAGAGCTAGGAACCAAAGAAGTGCTTTAACTGCTCAGCTGTTTCTCCAGCATCCCCCATTCCTCTTTTCTTAAACAACATTTATTTATTTATTTATTTATTTATTTATTTATTTATTCACTCACTTTATATCCTGATTGCAGCCCCCTCCACACTTCCCAGTCCTCCCCTTATATACTCCTTCTTTCTCCCTCATTGTCCTGTCTCCTTTTCCTCAGAGGAGGGGAGATCCCCCGTGTTCTATGGATTGTAGCACGGTTATCCTATACTTTATGGTTAATATCCACTTATAAGTGAGCATATACCATCCATATATTTTTGTGTTTGGGTTACTTCAAACAGGATGATATTTACCAGTTCTATGCATTTGCCTGCAAATTTCAATAGTTTTTTTAAAAATATATGAGTAGTATTCTATTGTGTAAATATATTACATTTTCTTTATCCATCCTTCAGTTGGGCTCTTTCCAGTTTCTGGCTATTACACACAAAGCTGCTATGAACATAGATGAGCAACTATCCTTGAATATTGCAGAGCACCTTTTGGATATATGCCCAGGAGTGGTATAGTTGGGTTTTGAGTAGAACTATTCCCAATTTTCTGAGAAAATGCTAGATTGAATTCCACAGAAGTTGTACAAGTTTGCACTCCCACCAGCAATGGAAGAGTGTTTGCATTTCTCCACAACCTGGCCAGCATGTGCTGCCACTTAAGTTTTTTTTTTTTTTTTATCATAGTCATCCTGTTGGGTATAAGATGGAATCTCAGGGTTTCATTCCCTGATGACTAAGGATATTGAACATTTTTTTTAATGTTTTTCTTGGCCATTAGAGATTCCTCTGTTGAAAATTCTCAGTTTAGCTCTGTACTCCATTTTTAATTGGGTTATTTGGTGTGTTGGTATCTTAATTTTTTGAGTTCTTTATATATTTTGTAGATTTTAGATTTGTGAAGATCTTTTCCCTTCTGCAGGCTACCATTTCATCTTATTGACAGTATCATTGGCCTTACAGAAATTTTCAGTTTCATGAGGTCCTATTTATTAATTGCTGATCTTAGAGCTAGGGCTGCTGGTGTTCTGTTCAAGAAGTTATCTTTTGTGCCAACGAGTTCAAGGCTCTTCTCCATTTTCTTTTCTAATATATTTAGTGTATCTGGCTTTATGTTGACATCTTTCATCCACTTGGACTTGAGTTTTATACAGAGTGATAAATGTGGATCTATCTGCATTCTTTTACATGCAGAAGACATCCAATTAGACCAGCATTCTTTATTGAAGATGCTTTTTTTTTTTTTGGAACCATTGTATGGTTTTGGCTCCTTTGTCAAAAGTCAGGTGTCCATAGGTATGTGGGTTTATTTCTGTGTCTTTGATTTGATACCATTGATAAACCTGTCTGTTTCTATGTCAATGCCATGAGTTTTTATTACTGTTGCTTTATAGTATAGCTTGAGATCAGGGATGGTGATACATCCAAAAGTTCTTTTATCTTACAGGATTGTTTTGCCTATTATGGTTTTTTTTTTCCTATATGAAATTGAGAATTTTTCTTTCAAGTTCTGTAAGAAATTATGTTGATACTTTGATGGGAATTGAATTGTGTTGGAATCTGTAAGCAGGCACTTCTACAGCCAGCCATAGGGGTCCTGACAAACAGGTACCCCGAAGACCACCCGCTGATCACCTGGAACCACCTGCGCATGCTCTGGGTCACCTTATAAGAACTCGTAGAGCTCCTCCCTCTCTCTCTCTCTTTTCCACCTCGTCCAGAGACTGTCTCTGCGACCCCTTCCCTTTTCCTTTCCCTAAAAAACCTCCCACGTGGAACTGGTCGTGTGGCTGATTTGTGAACCCGCCGTGCAACCCTTATTCTGCACGATTTCTAACAAATTGAATCTGTAAATTGCTTTTGGTAAGGTGGCCATTTTTACTATGTTAATTCTACCTATCCATAAACATGGGTGATTTTTCCATCTTCTGATATTTTCCTCAGATACGGAATATTCTTGCCATACATATCTTTCACTTGCTTGGTTTGAGTTACACCAAGATATTTTATATTATTTGTGGTTATTGTGAAGGATGTTGTTTCCATAATGTCTTTCTCAACCTGTTTATAATTCGTATACAGAAGGGCTACTTTTTTTTTTTTAGTTAATTTTGTATCCAGTCACTTTGCTAAAGGTGTTTATTAGGTGTAGGAGTTTCCTGGTGCAATTTTGGGGGTTAGTTACATATACTGTCAGATCATCAGCAAATAGCAATACTTTGACTTCTTCCTCTCCAATTTGTATTTCCTTGATTTCCTTTAGTAGTTTTATTGCTCTAGCTAGGACTCTAAGTACTATGTTGAATACATACAGTGAGAATGGGCAGCCTGATTTCGTGAGATTGTTTTGTTTTCCCCCATTTAATTTTATTTACTGTTGGCTATAAGCTTCCTACTATATATTGCCTTTATAATGTTTAAGTATGCACCTTGTATTCCTGATCTTTCCTAGACTTTGAACATGAAGAGGTGCTGGATTTAGTCAAATCCTTTTCGACATCTAATGAGAAAAATCATTCCTTCTTTTTCTTTCTGTTTATTTATATGTATTATTTTGCAGTATTTTTGTATGTTGAACCACCCCTGAATCCTTGGGGGGAAGCCTACTTGATCTTGGTGGATGATAGTTGTGATGTGTTCTTGCATTTGGTTTATGAGTACTTTATTGAGTATTTTTGCATCAGTGTTCATAAGGGAAATTGGTCTGAAATTCTCTTTGTTGAATCAGGGTGATTGTGGCCTCATAGAGTGAATTGGGTAATGTTCCTTCTGTTTCCATTTTGTGGAATAGTTTGAGGAATATTGTTATTACCTCTTCTTTGAAAGTCTGGTAGAATTCTGCACTGGAACCATCTGACCCCGATTTATTTATTTATTTATTTATTTATTTATTCATTTATTTATTCATTTATTTATTTGATGTTGTTTGGTTTTGGTTTTGGTTGAGAGTAATACTGCTTCCATTTCCTTACTGATTATAGGACTATTTAAATTGTTTATCTGACCTTGATTTAACTTTGGTAAGTGGAATCTATCAAAAAATTATTCATTTCATTTAGATTTCCAATTTTGTGGAGTACAGGCTTTTGAAGCAAGATCTAATAATCTTAGGATTTCCTCAGTGTTCCTTTTCATTTTTGATTTTGTTAATTTGGATATTGTACCTTTTACTTAGTTTTGCTAAGAGTTTGTTTTTCCTGTTGATTTTCTCAAAACCTACCTTTTGGCTTCATTGTTTCTTTTTATTGTTCTCTTTGTTTCTAATTTATTGATTTCGGGGGAGTTTGATTATTTCCTACCATCTCCTCCTCTTAGGTGTGCTTGTTTCTTTTTGTTCTGGAGCTTTCAGGATTGCTACTAGGAGACATCTCCAATTGCTTTCGGAAGGCACTTACTGCTGTCAACTTTCTCTTAGCACTTGCCTTCATTGTATCCCATAAGTTTGGGCATATTGTGCCCTCATTTTCACTGAATTTTAAGAAGTCTTTCATTTCTCTCTTTATTTCTTCCCAGACACAGTGATCATTGAATAGAGAGTTGTTCAGTTTCCATGAGTACACAGGTTTTCTCTTTTTTCTGTTTTTGTTGAAGTACAGCTTCAATCAATGGTGATCTGATAAAATACAAAGGATGACTTAAATTTTCTTACATCTGTTGATGCTTGCTTTGTGACTGACTATATGGTCAGTTTTTGAGAAGGTTCCATGAGGTGCTGAGAATAAGATATATTCTTTTATGTTTAAGTGAAAAATTCTGTAGATACCTGTTAGTTTCATTTGCTTAAAAATATGGAACACTTCATAAATTTGAGTGTCATCTTTGAGCAGGGACCATGCTAATGTTTTCTGTATTGTTCCAATTTTAGTACAAGAACAACCAAAGCAAGCCCTAAATCTTCTTGTTAATTTTTTCATTATTATTATTACCATTATTATTTCTTATAATTTATTCTTTGTAGCCTGGCTGTAGCCTCCTCCCTCATCACAGGAGCTTCATAAGGAGACGAACAGAGACAAAAAATCTTGTCCCAGGGAGGCCTGCAGAGACTTATGAGTCAACCAAGGACCATGCATGGAGAGGACCTACACCCCCTGCTCAGATGTAGCCCATGGGCAGCTCAGTCTCCATGTGGGTGGCTTAGTAAGGGGAGCACGAGCAGTCACTGGCTACAAATCCTTTTTCAAGACTTCTTTTGTTGCTTCATTTATATCTTCTAGTTATATGGCACAGTCACCCCCCCCCCCACACACACACACATAGACATACATAAAACTTTAAAGATCAGCATATAAAAGTAAAAACTTGGTATTTGTTTTTAAGATATTTCACTGAATAAAAATAAATAAATTAAAAAAAAAGATATTTCACTGAGACACTTTTCAGTTCTGTAATTTCCCCATGAACATCATTTCATTTTTCTTTGCTCTTGGATAAAATTTCACTATGTCTATATATCCTAATGCCTCTTATTGATTTTCTTATCCATGAATCTGCTGAGAGATCTCAGCTGCCGTGACTTCAATTAGTCAGTCATTTCAAAGCTTATACACTTTTTAAAGCCCTTAGTTGCTGGCCCAGAGAGGAGCACACAGCTTCTGGCCCAGAAGGGGACACAGCTGCCAGCCCAGATCGGAGCCAGAGCTTCCGGACCAGAGCTACACCCCTAGCCGCCATCCCAGACTGGGACACACAGCCTCTGGCCCAGAGTGAGGCGCCCAACCTCCAACCCAGAACAGAGCAGCCTCCTGTCCAGAGTGGAGTCCCCAGGTGCCATTCCAGACCCGAGAGTAAAGGGCTGGAAGACAGTTTTCCAAGCAAATGGACCCAAGAAGCAAGCAGGAGTAGCCATTCTAATATCTAATAAAATAGATTTACAACCAAAATTAATCAAAAGAGATGGGGAAGGTCATTTCATACTCATCAAAGGAAAACTCCACCAAGAAGACACCATATTTCTGAACATCTATGCTCCAAATACAAGAGCACCCACATTTGTAAAAGAAACATTAATAAAACTGAAACCACATAAAGATCCCCACACATTAATGGTGGGAGACTTCAACACCCTACTCTCAACAAAAGACAGGTCAACAAAACAGAAATTAAGGAAACAAACAATGACTCTAACAGAGGTCATGAATCAAATGGACTTAACAGACATCTACAGAACCTTTCACCCAAACACAAAATAATTTACCTTCTTCTCAGCACCACATGGAACCTTCTCCAAAATAGACCATATAGTTGGTCACAAAACAAGTTTCAACAGATACAAAAAGACTGAAATATTCCCATGTATCCTATCTGTCCACCATGACTAAAGCTGGATCTCAACGACAACAGAAATAACAAAAAGCCTACACACACATGGAAACTGAACAACATGCTACTCAATGACAGCTGGGTCAGGGAAGAAATAAAGAAAGAAATTGAAGTCTTCCTAGAATTTAATGAAAATGAAGGCAAAACATACCCAAACTTATGGGACATGATGAAAGCAGTGGTAAGAGAAAAGTTCACAGCACTAAGTGCCTTCAAGAAGAAATTCGAAACATCTCATTCAAACAACTTAATGGCTCACTTAAAAGCCCTAGAAAAAAAGAAACAGACACACCAAAGAGGAGTAGATGGCTGGAAAGAATCAAACTCAGGGCTGAAATCAATAAATTAGAAACAAACAAAATAATTCAAAAATCAATGAAACAAAGAGCTGGTTCTTTGAGAAAATCAACAAGATAGACAAACTCTTAGCCAAACTAACTAAAAGGCAAAGAGACATAATTCTAATCAGCAAAATTAGAAATGAAAAGGGGGACATAACTAAAGACACCAAGGAAGTCCAAACAATCATTAGGTCTTACTACAAAAGCCTATATGCCACACAATTTGAAAATCTAAATGAAATGGACAATTTTCTTGATCGATTCTACTTACCAAAGCTGAATCAAGACCAGGTAAATCAATTAAATAGTCCTATATCCCCTAAGGAAATAGAAGCAGCAGTCAAAATCTCCCACCCAAACAAATTCCTGGACCAGATGGTTTCAGTGGATAATTCTACCAGACCTTCAAAGAAGAGCTATCTCTAGTTCTCTTCAAAGTATTCCACAAAATAGAAACAGAAGGAACACTACCAAACTCATTCTATGAAGCCACAGTCACCTTGGTACCTAAACCTCACAAAGACCCAACAAGGAAAGAGAATTTCAGGCAAATCTTCCTTATGAACATTGATGCAAAAATACTCAACAAAATACTTGCAAACTGAATACAAGAACACATCAAAAATATCATCTACTATGACCAAGTAGGCTTCATCCCAGGTATGCAGGGGTGGTTCAATATACGGAAATCTATCAATGTAATCCACACTATTAACAAACTGAAAGAAAAAAGACACATAATAATATCCCTAGATGCTGAAAAGCATTTGACAAAATCCAACATCCATTCATGTTTAAAGTCTTGGAGAGATCAGGGATACAAGGCACATACCTAAACATAGTAAAGGCAATGTACAGCAAGCCTATAGCCAACATCAAACTCAATGGAGAGAAACTTAAAGCAATCCCACTGAAATCAGGGACAAGGCAAGGCTGCCCCCTCTCTCCATATCTCTTCAATATAGTTCTTGAAGTCCTTGCTAGAGCAATAAGACAATTAAAGGAGACCAACTGGATATAAACCAGAAAGGAAGAAGTAAAAGTATCACTATTTGCAGATGATATGATAGTATACCTGAGTGACCCCAAAGATTCTACCAGGGAGCTCCTACAGCTGATAAATACCTTCAGCAAAGTGGCTGGATACAAAATTAACTAAAAAAAATCAGTAGCCCTCCTGTATACAAAAGACAAAAGGGATAAGAAAGAAATTAGAGAAACAACACACTTCACAATAGCCACAAAAGGCATAAAGTACCTTGGTGTGGCCCTAACCAACAAGTCAAAGAGTTGTATGAAAACAATTTCAAGTCTCTAAAGAAAGAATTAGAAGAAGGTATCAGAAGATGGAAAGATATCCCATGCTTGTGGCTTGGCAGGATGAACATAGTAAAAATGGCTCTCTTACCAATAGCAATCTACAAATGCAATGCAATTCCCATCAAATTACCAGTACAATTCTTTACAGACCTTGAAAGAAAAATTCTCAACTTCATATGGAATTACAAGAACCCAGACTTGCTAACACAATCCTCTACAATAAAAGATCTTCTGGAGGTATCTCCATCCCTGATCTCAAGCTGTGTTATAGAGCAACAGTAATAAAAAGTACGTGGTACTGGCATAGAAACAGAATGGTGGATCAATGGAACTGAATAGAAGACCCAGAAATAAAACCACACACTTATGGACACCTCATTTTTTCACCAAGATGCCAAAACCGTACAATGGAAAAAAGATAGCATCTTCAACAAATGGTGCTGGTCTAACTGGATATCTACATGTAGAAAAATGCAAATAGATCCATACTTATCACCCTGCACAAAAATAGAAAAATGCAAATAGATCCATGCTTATCACCCTGCACAAAAGTAAAGTCCAAGTGGATCAAAGATGTCAATATAAAACCAGACACACTAAACGTGTTAGAAGAAAAAGTGGGGAAGAGCCTGGAACTCATTGG
>CM053754.1:3661166-3708466 GCA_028658305.1 Pachyuromys duprasi
TTATTCTCAATGGACTTAGATACGTTTGGGATGACATGCCCAGGTCATTCTTATCTTCCTTCCAAGACCAGAAAGGCAGTGACCCCGGGCCTTTCCAGCAGAAGCCTAGGTTTGTGTTCTTGCAATGTCTAAATTGTTCATGAAGTAGTAGTGCCAGACTCCTTGTGCAGAATTATTCTGTAGGTGTATAAGCATTTTGTGGATTAATCTTTACGAAGAGATACTGTTCTCTCATTTGTAAACTCAACAATAAAGATATACAATAACATTTTGCAGACTTTTTATGAACTGAAAGTTCATGTCTCACTTCAATTCATGTATTGAAATCTTGACTCATGATATAAAGAAATAGGCCACAGGGAGATGAGTCACTCATAGGACAGGGAGCCCACCTATCTGGGGTTATTGCTCTCTAAGAAGAGACACATATTCAGAATTCTCTCTCCTCTCTCTCTTTCCCTCTCTGTCTCTTTTGTTTTGCCTCTTTGAATACTTGGTCAGGTGAGCCCTACCAACATTGGATCATCCTCAACCTCCATGTTCCTAGCTTCTAGAACTATGAGCAACAAATGTCTATTGTTTTTAAGTTATCTGATAAAACATATGTATGTTGACGACCCATGTCTTAGCATTTTTTAATATTTTATTTTTCGATTTATTCACCTTATATCCTGATTGTAGACCCCTCCCTCATCTCTTTCCAATCCCACCTTCCCTCCCTCTGCTGCCTCTATCCCCTTCCCATAGTCCACTGAAAGGGGGAGACATTCTCCCCTACTATCTGACCGTAGCTTATCAAGTGTTATCAGGACTGCCCGCATCCCCTTCCTCTATGAGCTGGCAAAGTTGCCCTGACAGGAGGAAGTGATCAAAAAGTAGGGAATCAAGTTCATGTCAGAGACAGCTCCTGTTCCACTTTCTGGAGGACCCACATGAAGACTGTGCTGCCTATGGGCTACATCTGAGCAGGGAGTCTAGGTCCTCTTCATGCAGGATCCTTGGTTAATGCATCAGTTTCTGCTGGCCCCCTTGGGCCCAGATTTTTTGGCTTTGTTAGTCCTCTTGTGGAGCTGCTGTCCCTCCATGTTCTTCTCTTCCCTCCCCCTGTGCCCCCTCCCATCGCGCACTCTTCCATAGCACTCCCTGTGCTCTGCCCAAAGATTGGCTGTGGATCTCTCTATCTACTTTGAGCCCCTGCTGGGTGGAGTCTTTCAGAGAACATCTATGGTAGGCGCCCCTCATGTTAGTAACACTTCTTGATGCTGGGAGGTGACAGACATTTTGCTAGATGAATGGAACTTCGGTCACCTGAGCTGTTTAACAGTGGAGATATTCCACCTTTACCTCTTCTCTGTCTTTCTGTTTGCTTACTGGTGAGCAAGCCATCCTTGCCAGGTAGTCCTGCTAAGACGCTGCAATAGGCTTAAGGTAGAGGGGTGAAGTGAACACAGACTGAAACCTGAAGCTGTGAACGAAGCTAAACTCTTTTTATTTTTTATTTTTTAATTAATTTTTTGTTTTTTAATATTAATTACAGTTTATTCACATTGTATCCCAGCTGTAGCCCCTCCCTCACCCCCTCCCAGTCCCACCCTCTCTCATCTCCTCCCATGCCCCTCTCCAAGTCCACTGATAGGGAAGCTCCTTCTCCCCTTCTATCTGAACCTAGCATATCAGGTCTCATCAGGACTGGCTGCATTGTCCATCCATGTGGCCTGGCAAGGTTGCTCCCCCCGGGGGGGGGTGATCAAAGAGCCAGCCACTGAGTTCATGTCAGAGACAGTCCCTGTTTCCCTCACTAGGAAACCCGCTTGGCTGGAGGACCCACATGAAGACTGTGCTGCCTATGGGCTACATCTGAGCAGGGGTTCTAGGTTTTATCCATGAATGGTCCTTGTTTAGAGTATCAGTCTAAGAAAAGACACCTGTGCCAAGATTTTTTGGTTCTATTGTTCTCCTTGTGGAACTCCTGTCCTCTCCAGGTCTTACTATCTCCCCCTTCTTTCCTAAGATTCCCTACACTCTGCCCAAAGTTTGGTTATGAGTCTCAGCATCTGCTTTGATATACTGCTGGGTAGAGTCTTTCAGAGGCCCTGTGTGGTAGGCTCCTATATTGTTTCCTGTTTTTTCCTTCTAATGCCCTCCCATTTGTCTTTCTGAGTGAGGATTGATCATCTTATCCTGGGTCCTCCTTCTTGCTTAGCTTCTTTAGCTATACAGATTTTAGTATGTTTATCCTATATTATATGTCTAGTATCCACTTATAAGCGAGTATGTACTGTGCATGTCTTTCTTCTGCTTCTGGGATACCTCACTCAGGATGATCTTTTCTAGATCCCACCATTTGCCTGCAAATTTCATGATTTCCTTATTTTTAATTGCTGAGTAGTATTCCGTTGTGTAAATGTACCACAATTTCTGTATCCATTCCTCCTTTGAGGGATATCTCGGTTATTTCCAGGTTCTGGCTTTTACAAATAAAGCTGCTATGAACATGGTTGAACAAATGTCCTTGTTGTGTACTTGAGCATCTTTTGGATATATGCCTAGGAATCGTATAGGTGGATCTTGAGGAAGAGCTATTCCTAATTGTCTGAGAAAGCACCAGATTGATTTCCAAAGTGGTTTACATTACCACCAGAAATGGAGGAGGGTTCCCCTTTCTCCATATCCTCTCCAGCATGTGTTGTCACTTGAGCTTTTGACCTTAGCCATTCTTATGGGTGTAAAGTGAAATCTCAGGGTCATTTTGATTTGCATCTCCCTGACTAAGGACATTGAGCATTTCTTTAAGTATTTCTCTGCCATTCTATATCCGTCTATTGAGAATTCTTTTTTTTAGCTCTGTATCCTGTTTTTTAATTGTATTACTTGAGTTGCTGCTGTTTAACTTCTTGAGTTCTTTATATATTCTGGATATTAGCCCTCTGTCAGATAGAGGGTTGGTGAAGATCCTTTCCCAATATGTAGGCTGTCATTTTGTTCTGATGACAGTGTCCTTTGCTTTACTGAAGCTTTTCAGTTTCATGAGGTTCCATTTATTTATTATTGATCTTAGAGCCTGTGCTGTAAATGTTCTGTTTAGGAAGTTGTCTCTAGGCTCTTCCCCACTTTTTCTTTCTTTTTTTTAAATTAAATTTTTACCCACTTTTTCTTCTAACTGATTTAGTGTGTCAGGTTTTATGTTGAGATATTTAATGCACTTGGACTTTAGTTTTGTTCAGGGTGATAAGTATGGATCTATTTGCATTTTTCTGCATGTAGACATCCATTTGGACCAGCACCGTTTGTTGAAGATGCTGTCTTTTTTTCCATTGAATCGTTTTGGCTTCTTTGTCAAAAATCAAGTATCCATAAGTGTGTGGATTTATTTCTAGATCTTTTATTTAGTTTCATTGATCCACCATTCTGTTTCTATGCCAGAACCATGCAGTTTTTATTAAACTCACCTTTTTATGGTAACAATATCAAATAATTTTTACAACAATACAAAGCTGAATAACACATTGCTCCAGAGTTATATCTATTGGTGAAACACTTTTTTTGAGGAAACATTCTAGAAATGATTGAGTGCAGTTTTGACCTAAATCATGACATATATTGTGTGACAATGCCCAGACTAATAGTGAGCAAAATATTCTACAAGCAAAAGGTCATACAGCTAGCCTGATACTTTGGTATGTTCCAGCATCAGAGAACAGACAAACTGTGCTTTGTTTTATTTCTTAATATAATTTTTTATTTATTACAATATACTCACTTTGTATCCCAGCTGTATCCCCACCCTTATTCCCTCCCAATCCTGCCCTCTTTCCCTCTGTCACCTCCTTTCATTCCAGTTCCATAGTCCACTGACAGTGGAGGAACTCCTCCCCTTCCATCTGACCCTAGCCTATCAGGTCTCATCATAACTGTCTTTCATAGTCTTCCTCTGTGTCCTGGTAAGGCTGCTCCGCCCCTGAGGGGGAGGCGATTAAAGAGCCAGCCACTGAGTTCACATCAGAAGCAGCCCCTGCTCCCCTTATTAGGGAGCCCATTTGGAGACTGAGCTGCCATGCGCTACCTTTGTGCAGGGGTCTAGGTTATCTCCATGAATGGTCCTTGGTTGGAGTATCAGTCTCAGAAAAGAACCCTAGGCCCATATTTTTTGTTCTGTTGTTTTCCTTGTGGAGCTCCAGACCCTTCCAGATCTTTCTATCTCCCCCTTCTTTCATAAGGTTCTCTGAACTCTGCCCAAATTTTGGCTATGAGTCTCACTCAGCATCTGCTTTAATACCCTATTGGGTAGAGGCTGTCAGAGACCTTCTGTTGTAGGCTCCTGTCTTGTTCCTTATTTTCACCTCCTTCCAATGTTTTGATCTTGTCCTTCACTGCTGTCTGGCTCTTCCTCTTTTCTCTACCCTTCCTATTCAGGCTACATTCCCTCTTGAATTAAATCTTCTCTTTTCATTTTAGCTCCTCATACTGTTTAAATACATAGAAATACTCACTCCTAGGAAGCTATGCAGCGATTCATACTGTTTTTCCAGAAGTCTCAAGACCTGATTGCTGATGCTGCAGCTTCACCTGAATTCCATGTGCTGCACTGAGCAGGTGCCGGAACCACCTGCTGCTGAATCATTTGAATCTGCCCATCCTTTTACCTAGAGCAGTAGCTCTCAACCTTTTTAACGCTGCAGCCCTTTAATACAGTTCCTCATGTTGTAGTGACTCCCAACCATAAAATTATTTCATTTCTACATCATAACTGTAATTTTGCTACTGTTATGGATCATAATGTAAACATGTGATTTGCCCAATAATCTGATATGTGACTGCAAAGGGTCAGAATCTACAAGCTGAGAACTGATGACCTAGAGTATCTCTAACTCTCAGCTAGTCAGGACATTAGGTCTTAGGACAGCTCACCAGAGACTAAGGAAAAAAGATCTACTCTTTCACAAGTCTAATACAGTTTAGGTGATCACAGCTGTGCAAGTAACTTTTGTGAGTTGGAGCTGACAGACTCCGGGTGACCTAGAACAACAAAATTTTATTCCTCTTGATCTTGGAGGCTGGGAGTTCAAGGCCAGGGTACCAGCATGATACTATTCTTGTGAAGGTTCTCTCCTGTGCTGGACAGTTCCCTCCAGAAATGTATAGGCATAGATTGTTAGAGGGCACCAGGACCACCACAAGACCGTACTTAAGACCTCACTAGCACCTACTCCCACAGGTTCCACTTGAATCACACGAGAATTAACGTTGTGGACTGTAGAGTAAAAACAGCATTAAGCACGGCACATACTGTGGCTACTTACTGAGTAACACATTTCTGTCCTGCCTGCCATCAAACAGTGTTTCAGTGTTTATACTACTGTGGATGCTCAGCTTCTCTTATTCATCTTTACCTCTTGAGTAAAATTCCATCGAACTGAATCATGAGCTTTGCTTTGTTCTGCTTTGTAGTAGATTTTGAAAAGCATTTTCTCCTGTAG
The DNA here is from genome assembly GCA_028658305.1 of Pachyuromys duprasi. Classification (NCBI taxonomy): domain Eukaryota; kingdom Metazoa; phylum Chordata; class Mammalia; order Rodentia; family Muridae; genus Pachyuromys; species Pachyuromys duprasi. The sequence continues at coordinate 3,666,644 of CM053754.1, forward strand.
CACATCCCAACAGCTTCCTATTTCCAGTCTACCCATGTATTTCATTTCCCCATGGTGTTTTTCTTTTTCCGCTTGTCAAGAAGTGGTCTGTGCATTATTCATGGGTAGAGGCTTGTACAACAAGGAAAACATCAGTAATGTCTCTGCCCCAACATCAAAGTCTATCATGTGATTTGACTTTGAGATTCATTTTACTGACTCAATAATCTCCCTTCAAAGTTCTTGTCTTAAATTATCGGTGATGTATCCAGCATGTACACAGGCACTCTGCACAGAGTACCTAAACTTGGAAAACCTTTGTATTCAAAGGCTTAATTCAAAGGTGGAGTTTATTATACTTTTTTGTCATTTTCTGGGTAAGAGTGAAGTTTTCACAAAACTTCTGGAAATAGAGAATCATATCCAAATGCAGACTGCATTTTAATGATTAACAAACAGAAATGCCAACAATAGCTAAGGTACACAGTTGGTAGCATTTGTCATAATGATCCTTTTTGCTCTTGAAGTATGTATATGACATTGCACTGTTCCTTGATAACATTCTCAGATCACGTCAGCCTGAAAGTTTGAGGATTAGGAAGGGTCAAAGCACGTGAGAAAAATAGCTAATTTTTTTCTCTTGAAAACCCATGGAGAAATGAGATAAAGTAATTATATTAAATAAACAAACAAACAATAAAATGGCCACATTCTTAAACAATTGAAAACAAAAACAAAAACAAAATTAAGCTTGGCTTGTAGTATATCCCTTTAATTTCAGCAATCAGAAAGAAGAAGCAGTCATATCCCTGAGTTCAAGGCCAGCCTGTTCTACATAGAGCGTTCTAGGCCAGCTAGGTCAACATCGTGTTTCCCTCTCCAAAAGAGATCCAAATCCTGGAAGTGACTAGAATGAGCTCACACTATACTCTATAATTAAGTTGACTCAAAGCTTTACCTGATAAAAGTCTTCACAAGCAAATTAGTTTGTTCCAAAGTAGATCTATAGTTCTCCACAAAGGAAAAAGTGTGTGTATGTGTGTATGCGTATGTGCACACACATACATATATACTAGGAGCACATATTCCAGAATTTGAAATTGAGGCAAACGAGTGTGCATAGTTTGTCAGCTTTGTTGAAGAGATGATATGTATGCATGTGTGTGTGTGCTACGTAGAATGCCGATTTGCATAGATGGGAATGTGTGATTTTTATGCAGAAAAGTCCAGATTCAGACTCCATATGTATTATAAATAGACAGCCAACTTTTAGAGTCAAGTATGTGTAGAGAAATTTTAATCCAGCAACATGGCTACTCTGGCAAGGGATTATCTCCAAAGACCCATGTCTGTGTGATCTGGCTGGAATACATATACTCCCTTACTATACACCTTTAATCTGGCTGGCTAAACACAGACATGACACCTTTCGTATACACTTTTCATCCCAAACAATGGCTTCTAATTAAGGGGCGGACAAAGTGATGAATCACAGAATGACCTGACAGAATGAGTCAGAGGTAGGATATCCCCAACTCTCATGAAAACAGACAGGAAGGAAAGGCTATTTAAAAGCACTGTAAGAAGAGAGAGGAGAGCTGAGTTTGGTGCAGTTCAGATGAACACAGCTGTGCTCTATTCAGTTTGTACAGTTCCATTCAGTTTGTGCATTCGGTGCAGTTCAGTTCGTGGAATTTACAGATCATTTTTCCAAGCAGAACAATTTGGTCAGAAGTTGAGGGAAGTAAATTTGAGTTAGTCAGGTTGGAGAGGAGTTTAAGTCAGAATATCTGAGTTGAACCAGCCAGCCAGAGTTCAGAAAGAGCTATTAAGGGCAAATTCATTCAGCAGTAAGTATCGGAGGCTGAATATATTGTAGGCCTAGGTTAGCAGGCAAAGGCTGGAAGCTGAAGCCTTCAAGGTATAGGCTTGCAGAAGAATAAATTTTAAGGCAGCTAAAAACTTCCAGGCTTAGGCCTAGGAATAGTTAGAACAGAGACAGAAACACTCTGCACTCAGTTTAGGCCATGTATTCGTAGAGCTTCTGTATGACATTTATATCTTCTCCTCAACTGAGGATATAAGAACAACATTTACTGTCTGGGTGTGAGTTACAAGAAAGGATTTCCCTTGTGATTTATATATTTGAATTGTTTGTATTTCCTACCTTTACCTAGGACTTTGACTTTACTCAAGTATCTTGAAGGTTTCTTCAAAGTAGCATTAAGGATTGATTTTCTGTTTGTTATTCGTGTTTGTGTGTTCCATATTAAACGGACTCAAAGAAGAAATGATCGCCCCTAGGATAAACTGGCATTATTTCAAAGACCATTGTTTCAGATCACCATGTGAGGTGTGCATTGCAGAAGGATATGTGGGTATTGATGTAGTAGTGTTTATATCTGGCAGCTGCAGTCAAGATATGCTCCATAGAATTTCTGACCTTAGTATTGGAAAGTACTTTAACAGCTTTCATTGTGTACTGAGGATATGGATTTCAGATTTGAATTCTTCCTAGAGAATTCACTTCTTCATCTGGCACAAGACATAGTATCTATGATTAGTTTAAGCTCAGACATTCAAAGATGTTTTGGAAGTTATAAGAAAGCCATAATTCTTTTTTAGTCTTTACTAAAGACAAATTGTTTCTGCACATAGTAAGAGGATGTTGATATAGATGGGAAATTGACATTGTTAAAGGAATAAAGCTAAAATGAATTTCTCACTTCACTAGAGAAGTATATTTAGAGAGATTGGGATACAATGGAGGAAATATTAAACCAGGAATTAGGCAAACTTGGGGTATCCCAGTCTTTGCCCTAGACTGACAATGTGAACATGACATATACCCTTTGTATTTATCATGCTCCTTATTCTGTAATGAGAACTAAAATAATTGCAAAGAAAAAATGGCAAAATGACCGACCAAATAATACAAAATAAAATATTATGTAAAAGTCAATGGAGTTATGAATGAAAAATTATATGAACCAACATTTCTTGATTAAATTGAAGTTTTAAAAACCAGAAAACATCTACATCATTCTAAAATACCACAACTGAAATATTTCCCTCAGTTGAATTTAGTTTTGCTAGTCATGCCAAACTCTTTTATTCTCAAATATCTCAAAGATAAACCAGACATCTGCCTCCCCAGCTCTTTTTTCCTGCTTTACCTCAATATCTTTCACATTACTAGAAGTTAAAGCAGAGGAAACCTCAGAGTTTTTAGTCTTTTTAAAAATCCTACCCACACTGAGTCTCAACCTCACCACTAAACCCTATCTATGTTCCTGTTCAACCAGCCATCTCTCAGCAGCCTTCCTGACTTCCTGACCCTCCCCTGGCTGATCCTGTCATTTCCATCTCAACTTGTAGCAGTAAATTCTCACTGAAGCCACATTTTAATCTCCACTTGACCATTGACACCCCCTCCCTCTTACCCAGGGAGGAGAAATGTTTCAGCCACTGGCAGGAAAAGATTCCTTTTCCTAACTGTGGTCACTAGTGAAGTATAAATCCTTAATTATGTACTATTCCAAGATTTTTCTCAACAGAAAGCATTTTCTCTGTCATTCTAGGCCTATTTAGCTCTCAGTAAAGAGCTATAGGAATATGAATCCCAAATAATAGGACTGTGTTTTATTCTGGAGTCTTCCTCTTCTATCATATTTTCCATGTCATCTGCAATTTTTCACTTCCCATTTGAGAGTGACAAGTGTTGGTTACTATAGACATCTTTTAAAGGTAACTTGCCTGGGAAAGAGCTTCTTTAACGGGAAGATCTGACTCACACAAACTAAAGGCAAAATATTTTCATCAAACAACTAATCATTCATCTGAAGTATTTAAGGACATACCCCAGAGAAGAACAGTCCTGTTCAGCATTCTTCTTTACTCATCAGCAGGTACACATATATAGTCACTGTCTCCAGATCCAGCAGCATCAGTAAACAGTCCAGCAAAGGCTTTTCAGTCAAGGTAACATTTATAAATGCACAAGACTGCAAAATGTGTTAAAAATGGGTGGAGTGGTTTTGGAAATTAACTACTGAATGAAAAGGCCATTCAAAATTTGGAGAGTGCCTGGAGTCTGGAAAGACAAGGAAGAGGGGGCAGGTAAAGGTGTTCATAATTTAACTTTTGAGAAAGTTCTGTGGATAGGACACAGTGTGATAACATTGGTTACTTCAGTCTGCAGTTTTAAAACAGGACATTGATGAGGCAGGATTTGGGCCCTCAGTAGATGACTTGATGCATCCTTTTTTGCCTACTCATATAACCATCACAGACCACTTCTGTGCTAAATCCGAATAGGTGCTCAGATTCCTGATTCTTTCTGGTAAAGTTTCTAGAAGTCATCTCAAAAGGGAGGATGAAATCCTCACCTACAGCTCACAGAAGATACTCAGTTAAAGATCGTTAGGTATGGAGTAAAGTGATGTGCCTCCTTCCTTGAAAGCTGCAGGGGAGTGAGTGAAGGTCCAAGCTCCTTCCTTAGGTGAAGGTAAGAATTATCCTTATTTAGGATGGCATCCTTTTTAGTGGCTTCTCATTCCTGTTCCTCCTCTCTGTGTTCTGGAAGAGCAATGCTGTAAGGAAACTACAATGTATTCCAGGGAACTCTTCTCTAAGAGGTCTGTTCATATATGGATTCTCAGTGATGATTACAGGTCAAGAAATGACTGTCCACAAGCCCAGACTCTCTTCATGCATCTTCACGTGTCTTCTATGGATGCACCCTCTCGTGTCTTTGTGATATTCATCTTTACAGCTGCTTCAAGTCATAATTGGTACATGAGATCATATAGGTAATAATCCACTGGATGAATGCTTTATAGAATAAACACACATTTTGAATAATTAATAATAATTTACTATATTCTAGATTGTGCCTATGGTTAGTAGTGCTATCACAAGCGTTCTTATCCATGAACTGATGGTCATATTCCTGTCTAATGACCAAGTTAATTGTTGTAACATGTATGTATATGTTTCTAAACTTAAGTCTGCTGACTGATACAATATTCCTGGCATCATTTCTCACTCTTTTGGTCATGTTTTCACTGTTTCAGAAGTGGCATCCCATGTAGAGAGATTTCTAATTTTGATATAATCAATCATCATGTTTATGATTAAGGTATTATTTTGTGCATTATTAAAAACCATTCTAACCGCAAGAGCATGAGATGACTACATAAGCTTAATGTTTTTTGTTTGGTTGGTTAGTTGAGGTCTTTTGCTTTTGTTTTTTGCTGTTTTTATTTTATAATGTTAACTCTAGGATCCACTGGGAGTTGTTTGTATATATATATATATATGAGTTAACAGTAGCACCCTTTTATTTCCTTTTCTGAGTGAGATTTAAGCATTCTCTCTTGGGTCCTCCTGATTACTTATCTTCTTTGGGTTTCTGAATTGTAATATGTTTAATCTGTACTATATGACTAAAATTTGCTTATAAGTGAGTACATACTATGTGGGCTTTTCTGGGTCTGGGTTACTTCACCCAGAATGATCTTTTCTAGTTCCACTAATTTGCCTGCAAATTACATGATTTCCTTGTTTGTAATTGCTGAGTAGTATTCCGTTGTGTAAATGTACCACAATTTCTGTATTCATTCTTTGGTTGAAGGACATGTAGGTTCTCTCCAGATTCTGGCTATTACCAATAAAGCTGCTATGAACATAGTTGAGCAAGAGTTCTTGTGGTACAGTGGAGCATCTTTTGGGTATATGCCCAGGAGAAACACAGCTGGGTCTTGAGGTAGAGCTATTCCCAAATTTCTGAGAAAGCACCATATTGATTTCCAAAGTAGTTGTACATGATTGTATTTCCATCAGTAATGGAGAGGCTTTCCCCTTTCTCCACTTCCTTGCCAGCATGTGCTGTCACTTATTTTTTTTTTTATCTCAGCTATTCTGATGGGTATAAGATGAAATCTCAGAGTCATTTTGATTTGTATTTCCCCGATGATTAAGGAATTGAGCATTTCTTTAAGTGCTTCTTGGCCATTTGACAGTCCTCTCTTGAGAATTCCTTTATCTCTGTACTCCATTTTTTCCTTTTTTATTTCTTTTTTGTTCAAAATTTCTTACAATTTATTACCTTTGTATCCCAGCTGTAGAACCCTCCCTGCTACCCTCCCAATTTTGCCCTCCCTCCCTGTTTTCCTCCTATGTCTCTCCCCAAGTCCACTGATAGAGGAGGTCCTCCTCCCCTTCCATCTGATCCTAGCCTATCCGATCTCACAGGACTGGCTGCATTGTTTTCCTCTGTGGCATGGTAAGGCTGCCTCCAACCTCAGGGGGAAGTGATCAAAGAGCCAGCTACTAAATTCATATCAGAGACAGCCCCTGTTCCCCTTACTAGGAAACACACTTGGACAGTGAGCTGCCATGGGCTACTACTGTGCAGGGGTTCTTGGTTATCTCCATGAATGTTCCTTGGTTAGACTATCAGTCTCAGAAAAAAAACCCTTCGGTCCAGATTTCTTGGTTCTGTTGATCTCCTTGTGGAGCTCCTGTCCCCTTTAGGTTTTACTATCTCCCCTTTCTTTTATAAGATTCCCTGCATTCTGCCCAAGGTTTGGTTATGAGTCTCAGCATCTGCTTTGAGACCCTGCTGGGTAGAGTCTTTCAGAGGCCTTCTATGGCTTGTGTTCTGTTCCTTGTTTTCTCTCTCTTCTGATGTCTGGACTCCATTTTTTAAAATTGGATTATTTTGTTCGTTAGTGTTTAATTTCTTGAGCTCTTTACATATTTCGGATGTTAGCCCTTTGTCAGATGTAAGGTTGGTGAAGATCCTTTCCCAATCTGTAAGCTGTCATTTCTTTCTATTAACAGTGTCCTTGTCTTACAGAAGCTTTTTAGTTTAAAGGTATCTCATTTATTAATTGTTTATTTTAGAGCCTGAATTGTTGGTGTTCTGTTCAGGAACTTGTCTCCTGTGCCATTGAGTTCAAGGCCCTTCCCTATTTTCTCTTCTAATAAATTTAGCGTATCTGGTTTTATGTTGAAGTCTTTGATACACTTGGACTTGCAGGGTGATAAATATGGATCTATTTGAATTTTTCTACATGTAGTCATATGGAAGAGTGAGAATAGAGAGAAATGATGGTGGAGATCAGATCTTGGGAGGGTGGGGCAGAAAAGCGGAAACCCTACAGAGAGAAGAGAAACCATGGAGTAGGCATCTCTGTGGTAAGCTGGAGACCAAAGACAGGGTAGTCTTCTTGGAGGATATGTGGGTGAATCTAGCTGAGACTCACAGTAGTAGGGGTCATGGAGATTGAAGAAGACAGCCTCTTTTAGTAGAGAGAGAGGAATACCAACTCACCTTCAAAAACTTTGACCCAAAGTGCCTACAATTTGTTCAGGTAATAAGATAGAGCAGAGATGGAGGGAATGTCCAATCAGTGCATGGCCCATCCAACCTGAGACCCACTCCATGGGAGAGAGGATAAAATGTGGCTATAAAGTGAATAAAAATTAATTAATTAAAAAACAAAACAGGGCAATAAAATCTACACTACTAACAAAGAAACAACTCGCAAGACAACCAAAAAAAACAAAGCAAAAACCCAAATGAACAAAGGAAGAAGATATACTTTTTCATATGTCAACATCTATCAAAACTCTACACATTGCATCATTCACACAGTAGTATAATCAGAGGCTACTAGATCAGTAGAACAGAATACAGACTACGAAATCAGATTCACATTCCTGTGGACATTTCATATATGGCATAGCTTTAACTCCCTGAAAACACAGATAAACACATACACACATGTATCATTGCTGATGCTTTAGAAATAGATACCAAGGTTGCTTGAAAAAGAGTACTGTCATTTTAATTAATTTATTTATTCACTTTACATCTCAACCATAGCTCTCTCTCTCCTTTTCTCCTGGTCCCATCCTGCCCCCTTCTCCCACACCTCTTCCTTAGAAAAGGGGTGCACCCCTCCCACTAATGCACCCCAGCTCATCGAGTTGCATCAGGACTGAGCAATCCTCTTCTCCTTTGGCCTGGAAAGGCAAACCCACTAAAGGAAAGTGATCAGAAAGCACACAAGGAGAAGAAGGAGGGAGGGCAGGATTGGGAGGTGATGAGGGAGGGAGCTATAGCTGGGATACAAAGTTAATAAATTATAATAAATTAAAAAATAAAAATAAATACCTAATGTTCAAAACAAAAAACAAACAAACACAAAGCAGACAACAGAGTCCGTGTCAGAGACAGCCCTGGCCCCCCTTAGTAGGGAGCCCACATGAAGCCTGAGCTGCCCATTGACTACATCTGTATAGAGGACCTAAATCCAGTCCTTGTATGGTACTTGGTTGGTGCTTCAGTCACCAAAAGCCCTTCTGGACCCTGGTTAGTGGGCTCTGCAGGGCTCTTGTCACTCCCCTCCCCTATTCCTCAGAAAAGGGTACCCTCCTTTTAGCCCACCTCAGCTCATCAAGTCTAATCAGGACTGAGCATGTCCTCTTCCCCTGTGGCCTGGCAAAGCGGTCCCACCAGGGGGAAGTGTTCAAAAAGCCAGCAATAAAGTCCATGTCCTTACTTGAGGACCTATAAGAAGCTAACCTGCCTATTAGCTACATTTGGGGGGGAGGGGTCCTAGGTCCTTTTTGAGGCTCCTCCCAGCAAAGAATAGAAACATGCTGAGACTCAGCTAAACACTGAGAGATGTGTAGGGAGTCTTGTGGAAAAGTAAGAAATAAAAGAAAAGGACCTGGAGATGACAGGAGCTCCAGAAAAAGAACAGAGCCAACTAACCAGGGCCCAGAGGGTCTTGATGAGGCTAAAGCATCAACCAAAGACCATGCATGGACTGGACCTAGAGCCCCATGCAAATGATCAGGCAACAGAGTCCATGTCAGAGACAGCCCCTGCTTCCCTTTCTAAAGGACCCACATGAAGACTAAGCTGACCATGTATAGGAGGCCTAGATCCAATCCATGAATGGTCCTTGGTTGGTGCTTCAGTTTTACCCCATACTCCTCTCCTGTCAACAGGCTTAACTGAGTATCATTCACAGTGTCAGGGGTTGGCACTCTCCCATAGGGTGGGTCTTTGGACATTCCCTCAATTTCTGCTCTATCTTTATCCCTGTACTTCTTGTAGGTGGGGTAAAATTTGGTTTAAGTTTTTGTGGGTGGGCTGGTGTTAGATGTGTTCTCTATGGCCTCTACTGCTAGGAGTCTCTGCCTGAGTCCCCTCCGTAGGAGCACATGCCTTTAATCCCAGGATTCGGGATGCAGAGACAGATGGATCTCTGTGGTTCAAGGCCAGCCTGATCTACAGAGTGAGTTCCAGGGCTGTTACAACAGAGAAACCCTGTCTCAAAAAATCAAAACAAATGAAAAACACCCACAAAACAAAACAACAACAACAAAAATCTCTGTACTTCACCAAATAGGAAAATCTAAAAGAAATAGACATTTTATCTGACACCTTGTCCTTTGCTTGGGGACATTAAAGAACAATGGCTTCTTAGGTTTCTGTTCTCTCCAAGAACACCCATTTTTTGCTTTTGGGGGCTTGCAGCACCTGGGGCTGGGCCTGAGCACGCTTCCTGCTTTTCCCATGCTTTGTTTTGTTTGTTTGTTTTTGTTGTTGTTCTTGTTTTTTGATTTTTGTTTTTTTAGGTTAATTTTTATTTATTTATTTTTATATTATATTTATGTTTATTTTTTATTTTTATTTATTTTATTTTTATTGATTTTTGGTTTTTAAAGTTAATTTATTTTTATTAATTACAGTTTATTCACTTTGCATCCCAGCTGTAACCCATTCTCTCTTTCCCTCCCAACTCCACCCTTCCTCCCTTATCTCCTCCCATGCCCTTTCCCAAGTTCACCTCTCCCCTTTCCTCTGAACCTAGCCATTTGGGGTCTTATCAGGACTGGTTGCATTGTCTTTCTCTGTGGCCTGGTAAGGTTGCTTCACCATCAGGGGGAGGTGATCAAAGAGCCAGCCACTGAATTCATGTCAGAGACAGTCCATGTTCCCCTTACTAGGTAATCTACTTGGATACTGAGCTGCCATGGTCAATTGAATCTTCTACACCTGAGAATTTTTCCCTTCATCTCTTGTATTCTGTTAGTGATGCTTACCTCTGTACTTCTTGTTTTCTTCTCAAAGTTCTTTTTCTCCAGGATTTCTTCAGTTGATGATTTCTTTATTATTTCTATACCCATCTTCACATCTTGAACAATCTTACTGATTTCCTTCATTTGTTAGTTTATGTTTTTCTGTATTTCTTTAAGTGATTTTTTTCAATTCCTTCAGTTGTTTGTGTGTGTTTTCCTATATTTCTTTGAGTGATTTATTCATTTCCTTTCTACAGTTTTCGCTAAAGGCCTCAATCTGTTTGACTCTATCTTTCTGTATTTTTTTTTTTATGGATTTTATTTGTTTCCTCCATTTTCATCTTCGTGAGCATAGATTTAAGGTCATAGTCTTGTGTTTCAGTTGTGTAAAGGTATCCAAGGCTGCTTGTCATGGGATAACTGGGTTCTGGAGATGCCATATTGCTTTGGCTTTTCTTCATGCTGGCCTTTAGCCATCTGGTGTCTCTGGTGTTGGGTGGTAGTTTCTGGTGCCCACTGAAGTTCTGTGAACTCTGGGGCATGTGGGAAGAGTCCTGGGCAAGGACCTGGATGTTCCCATAGAAGCCCTACTCAGGTTGGTGGGTATAGTCTCAGGTTGGTGGGTATAGTCTCAGACTGGCGGGCAGGTGATTCTCAGGGACTTGCCCTAGGCTCTCTTCAGATAAATGATCCTTTAGCCTACTTAGGAGCCCAGGGTTTGTCCTGTCACCAGGAGAAATCTCTGTGACAGCTGCGCCGCTCACTTGTGGGAAACCAGGAACTTTTCTAGGTATTAGCCTGGTGACCTGAGGTTGGACTCACTTGTTTCAATCACCATGGGCTCTGTTTACTCAGAAAACACAGACACTGGTGTTTTGGAGCCCACAGTTCAGTCTGTTGGCCACTCTGTTCTCATGTTCTCACCGCTGTTCTGCTGAGCAGACACAGTGCTGGATCTGTGCTGCCTTCTTGGATTTCTTGATGATTTTGTTTTTAACTGCTGCCCCATCGTACTTGAAAGCAGAAACTGAAATATCCAGAAGAAATCAAAGTCTGGAGATAAAAATCACAAATAAAATTTGACTGACATAAAGTCTCAAAATCCTTATTTTATAAAGTCAAGATTAAAGGCTGGAGAGGTGCTCAGTAGCTAAGAGAGATAACTGTTCTTTTAAAGGGCCAGGAGTCAATTCCCAGCACCCACATTGTAACTACCAACCCTCTGTAACTCTAGTTCCAAGGGGATCTGGTAAACATTTCTGGCCTCAGTGTGCACTGCATGCATGTGGTGAAGAGACATGCCTAGAGGCAAAATACTCATGTGCATAAAATAAAATTTAATAAAACTAATAAAATAAAATGAGTCAGTATCTGTAAAATAAAAAAATATGCAACAGCTTAATCACCTGAGCATAGTCTTTCAAACTGCCACTAAAGGACATAATGTTACCTTTCCTATCAAACTGCTAATCGTCTGAAATTGATGAAGTAATGTGAACTATTTTTGATTTGCCACATAATGTATATGTATTCTTTTAATGATGCACTTGGAGAATGCTAAGTGCTCATTCAAGGTTCTTCAGCATTCATTCACTAGTGATTTGGGAGTAATTACTACCAAAAAACCAAACATAAAAGTAGGTACCTATATTAATTTATAATAATATTATACAGTTTTGACCTGTTATTTTTACGGTTTTGCATTGGTTATTTCTTTTCAGAAAAGGTTAAGGTAGATTATGTGTCTCTCTTAAATAATTAAACACAATAAGGGAAAAATTCCTTTGTAGCACCTGTGTGGGTGGCCCATGACCACATAAAGCTGTATCAGACTCTTGTGACCTCTGTGGCAGCTTCTTTTATGGCATATAGCTACACATACCCCTCCCCTCCTCAGAATTAAAAGCAGATGAAAATCTTTTAAAATCATATAACTTCAATGTCATTATTACTACCATCAAAATAAAGATAAATTTTCTAAGTACCTAATTTATTTAGAAAATAAATATCTAATATACAGTCTATTTTCAGTTCTATATAAACATATATTTGCTAAAAATAATACTGGAGTTGCCACCATTCACAGGTCTATTTAGTGAAGAATACAACCTTTCTACCCAACCACATCTACTCCACACTCAGGTTGGACCAGGAAATATATCCTTTACACCAACCTCGTCTCCTCTGTCCCCCTGATTTCATTTCAACTAAGCCATCTACAACTTCTACATCAACCTGCCTGCACATCCTCTCTTCTGCCTCAACTTGTTATGTCCATATCAGACTTAGTACTAACAAAAGAAGCCCTCATACACAGATCTTATTGTATAAACACCAATCATATGAAATAGCAAACCATTTTCTTTCCTAAAACTTAACACAATCCTATAGAGATTTTTGCCAATGAGAATTTTCTTGATGAAATACAGAATGCAGAATTTAAAAGAACAATCAGAAACTTCATTGAAAAATTCAGGGAGTTTAAATAAGACAAAGAGAAATAGCTAAATGAAACTCAGGGAAGAGGACTAAGGGGAATTAATGCTGAGTAATGCCCAAGAAAACACAAACATAGGGCTGATAGAATTGACAGTTTAGGAAGTAGATTGGAAATCAGTAAGGAGAAGATGAAAAAAACTGACAAGGACTAGAGCTAAAAGAAACATGGAATTTAAAAACTCAACAATTCACTAGAAAACTAAACAGAAAGCTTTTAAGGGAGAATGGATCAAGAAGATGATAGAGTATCTAGAGTTGAATATTAAGCAGAGGATGTCATCTAAACAGACAACATATTTTTATTTAAAATTAAATATTTTAATTTAAAAGTTTGGGAAAGGTTCCAAAAAATAGGGGAGAGAGGATGCAGGAGGGAGAGTGAGACTGGGAAGAGAGGAGAGAGGGATACATGACCGAGACGTAAATTGAATTAATTAATAAAAACATTCAGGAAAGGAACATACAGATAAATGTTGGGCACCATGTAAAGCAAAACAAAACAAACAAACAAACAAAAAAACTAACCTTTGACACTCAGTTTATGTCACAGACAGCCCCTGTACCATACTAGGGAACCTAATTGGAAACTGAGCAGCCAACGGGCTTCCTTTGAAAAGAGGGTCTAGGTCCTCTCCTTGCATGGTCATTAGTTGGAGTATCAGCTCTGCAGCCCCCTCCTGGACCCAGGTATTTTGGCTCTGTTGTTTTCCCTGTGGAATTCTTTTCCCCTCCAGGTCTTTCTATCTCCCTTTTCTTCCATAAGGATTCTGGTACTCTGTCCAAAGTTTGGCTAAGAGTCTCAGTATCTCCTTTGATACCCTTATGGGTAGAACCTTTCAGAGGTCCTCACCTCCCCCTGAGGGATGCAGCTTTGCCAGATGACAGAGGAAGATGATGCAGCCAGCCTTGATGAGACCTGGTAAGCCAGGGTTAGGTAGAAGGGAAGGAGGTCCTCCCTATGAGGGGACTAGAGAAAGGGCATAGAGGGAGAAAAGGGAGAGAGGGTGGGACTGGAAGGAGATGAGGGAGAGGGCTGAAGCAGGTATACAAAGTGAAAAAATTGTAATAAATAAATACATAAATAAAATTAAAAACAAAACTAACTTTTGAATTACAGTCATAGATTAGGGACAGGGATCTCAGGTCAATAGTGTAAACCAGATCTTCAACAAAAGCATAGAAGAAAACTTTCCCAAACTGAGTAAAGACACCAAATAGACAAGACTATAAGCACAAATCCCCCCGGCTAAAATACCAACAAAGAGGGTGTATTGAAAACATCCAAGTCACATACAAAATAAAACCAATCAGCATAACCTCTTTATTTCTCAGTGAATACGGAATAGTGCTTCCTCAAGGTCCAGCTATATACCACTCCTAGACACATATCTAAAATATGCTCAAGTACACAACAAGGACATTTGCTCAACCATGTTTATAGCATCTTTATTCATAATAGCCAGAACCTGGAAACAACCCAGATGTCCCTCAACTGAGGAATGGATCCAGAAATTGTGATACATTTACACAATGGAATACTACTCAGCAATTAAAAACAAGGAAATCATGAAATTTGTAGGCAAATGGTGGGAACTAGAAAAGATTATCCTGAGTGAGGTATCCCAGAACCAGAAAGACACAGATGGTATATACTCACTCATAAGTGGATATTAGATATACAATATAGGATAAAGATACTAAAATCTGTACACCTAAAGAAGCTAAGCAAGGAGGTGGACCCTGGGTAAGATGATCAATCCTCACTCAGAAAGGCAAAAGGGATAGACATAATAAGAGGGAGAACATGGGGAATAGAACAGGAGCCTACCACAGAGGGCCTCTGAAAGACTCTACCCAGCAAGGTATCAAAGCAGATGCTGAGACTCAGAAAAATTTCTGGGCAGAGTGCAGGGAATCTTATGAAAGAAGGGAGAAACAGAAAGACCTGGAGGGGACAGGAGCCCCACAAGGAGAGCAACAGAATAAAAATATCTGGGCATAGGGGTCTTTTCTGAGACTGATACTCCAACCAAGAACCATGCATGGAGATAACCAAGAACCCCTGCACAGATGTAGCCTGTGGCAGCTCAGTGTCCAAGCGGGTTTCCTAGTAATGGGAAAAGGGACTGTCTGTGACATGAACTCATCGGCTAGCTCTTTGATCACCTCCCCCTGATTTGGGAGCAGCCTTACCAGACCACAGAGGAAGACAATGCAGCCAGTCCTGATGAAACCTGATAGGCTAGGGTCTGATGGAAGAGGAGGAGTAACTCCCCTATCAGGGGACTTGGGGAAGGGCATGGGAGAAGACCAGGGAGGGTGGGATTGAGAGGGGATGAGGGAGGGGGCTACAGCTACATCTGGGATACAAATTAAATAAACTGTAATTTATAAAGAATTAATTAATTAAAAACACATTTTAAAAAATAAAAGAAAAGGAAGCTCACAGAATGGAAGAGAATTTTTGCCAGCTATATATCTGACATTTGATTCATATCAAGAATCTATAAAGAACTAAAATATACAGAATTAAGAAAACAAATTACTTATTAAGAAATTGGGCTTTGATATGGCTGACTCTTTGACCCTCCCCCATACATGCCAGGGAGTAAAAGCCTGGCTAGATCCCAGGGGAGGACATTGCAGCGAGCCCTGAGGAGACAAGATGATCTGGGGTCAGATGGAAGGGGAGGAGATCCTTCCCCGTTGGTGGACTTGGAGGGGAAGAGATGAGGGAGGGTTGGAGAGGGTGGGAGAGAATGACGGAGGGGGCTATGCATGGGATGCAAAAAAACCTAACCTGTGATTGATATAAAAATAAATAAATTTATAAAAAAAAGAAATTGGGCTTGATAATTTTTGGTCAAAGTTTTTAATGGTTGGGTTGCTAGGTGTGCAGGAATGAAGATGGGGGCAGAAATAAAGGGAATGCCCATCCAATGATTGGCCCAACCTGAGACACACCTCATAGGAGAGAACCAACTCCTGACACTATTAATGATACTCTGCTGTGCTTGCAGACAGGACCCTAGCATATTTGTCCTCTGAGAGGCTTCACCCAGCAGCTGATTGAAATAGATGGTGAGACCCATAATCAAACATTAGGCGGAGCTCAGAGAGTCTTGTGGAAGAGTGGTGGAAAGGATAGACAAACTGGAAGTGACAGAGACTCTACAAAAAGACCAACAGATTCAACTAACCTAGGCTCATGTTGGCTTACTGAGACTGAACAACCAACCAATGACAGTGCATTGACTAGAGCTAGGCTCCCTACATGTATGTAACTGATGGGCAGCATGGTTTTCATGTAGGTATCCTAGTAAGTTGGAGTGGGGGATGGCTCTGACATGGACTCTGTTGCCTGCTTTTAGATCACTTTCCCCTAGATGGGCTGCATTGTCTGGCCTCAATGTGTTAAATCCTGATGTATCTTGATTTGCCAGGGTGAGTACTAGGGAGTCCCACTTTGGGGGAGGTGAGGAGGGAATACAGGGAAGAGGGTAGGAGGGTGAGATTAGGAGGAGAGATGGGAGTAGGCTTTGATCAGGATGTAAAGTGAATTGATAAATAAAGTTAAGAAAAAATTGGGCCTGGGATCTGAATAAATTTCCCAAAAGAAGGAAATAAAAATAGTTCAGAAATATCTAAAAAAATATCCACCATCTCAAGCAATTAGAAAAATCCAAATCAAAACACCTCTGAGATTTAACATTACCCTATCCAGAATGACAAAGATCAATAAAACAACTATCAATAAATGCTGAATGGTATATGGAAAAAGGGAACTCACTGTTGGTGAGATTGTAAGCTGGTACAGCTACTATGAATATCAGAGTGGACAGTTATCAAAAAGCCAGAAAAATTTGTCTTCCATTTGACCCAGCTATACTACTCTTTAGCATATGCCCAAAGGACTTAGCACCTTACTCCAAAGATATTTGCTCATGCTGTTTATTGCTATTCTTATTCACAACAGGTAGGGAATAGAGACAATGTAAATACTCTTCCACCAACAAATAGTGAAAATGTAGTATATATAGTATGGAATGCTATTCAGCCATATAAAAAATGAAATCATGCATTTTGAAGGTAAATGAATGGAACTAGAAAAGATCATTTTGAGTGAGTTAATCTAGACTCAGGAAGTCAAATGTTTTATGTTCTCTCTCATCTGATGCTTCCAGCTGTAAATTTTCAGATGTGAGTACGTATTGTAGAATGAGTGCAGAAACCACAAAAAATTAAAAAAATGTTAAAAACACCATTGCTGCAGTAATGGGTTAGGAAAACAATGAGAGGGGAATAAAGGTTGACATGTGATCTGATCAGAGAAATGGGGGAAAAGCAGCAATGCTGATTAGTGGAGACAAATAAATACAGACTGAGAGAAAGGGGTGAAATAACAGTAAGCTTATCTGAAAAAGTGTTAGAAAACATACTATTAACTATTCATTTAAAAATTGATCTATAATACATGTAAGCATATATACGCATTGTTTAAATGAACTTCTCTACTGGACTGGTCATGCTCCCTCCAAGAGCCAAAGATTACCTAAGAAAAACCCCAACTTCAGGCCAAAGAAGCCCCTTTGAAGTTGTTGGTTAGGGTTGTCCAAGAGGCTCCTCAAGCATACCACCTACTGTTTTTGCCTTTGGTTGTTCCCAGAAGTAAAAGTTAAGTTTCTATTACTAAAGACATCAGGTATTTCAAAAACAGGACTAAAATATCCCTGAGCTTGAACTGACCTGAATGCCTCTTTCCTGGAGACTAGCTTTTATGTTACCTGAAAGTACCACGCAATCTTTCAAAGAAGGTAAACAACCAAAGACTTACTCATTCATATGAACTATAAGAACCAGAATGAAGCCATAACCCAAAGGACCCAACAGTAGCACACATACCTTGGCAGTAATCAATAGGTCTATAATTTGACTTAAGACCCATAAATGTTTAAAGAAGCTTCTAGTTGGTGCACAACACAAATTCGTTATATATGGGGATGATAGCTTCTTTTTGTTGTTTGATTTTTTATCTTCACATTTCTCTGATGCAACTTATATGAAGATAATTGTTGTTCTATTAAGGGAATATTACTGTGTAATTGCAAAACTGTAGCTTCTTTGATGATAATTCTGAATGCTTTTAAGAAAATACAATTTGTAAAAATTAGTACTGTTGTATTTTTCATAGGTGTAAGTTTTTATTCTTGAGGGGAAGCTAGTCTTTTGCTTTTGCCCATTTTGGGTCACATGGACTATTGCAGTATTTATATTTTTATATAGATAGGTTTAAAAAGCGTTTGTCTACACATTTTGCATATTGTGATAAGGGTAATAACCATTTCATTCATAATTGAAACTCTACAGTCATGATCAGTTGGATAAGAAATATATAAGCCACTTACAAGCTAAGAGGGATCAGTTCTGTCACACCATTGAATTATTAGAATCAATAATCTGGAAGTCTGTCCTTGAGATACAAACAGAAATTTTCAGGCAAATGAATGGAACTAGAAAATATCATCCTGAGTGAGGTAACCCAGAAGCAGAAAGACATGCATGGTAATACTCACTTTTAAGCAGATTATAACCACATAATATAGGATAACCATATTAAAATCCACAGACCTAAAGAAGTTAAATAACAAAGAGGACCCTGGGGAAGATGCTTACTTCTCATTCAGAAAGGCAAACAGGAGAGACACTGGAAGCAGTGGAAGAGAGGGAACAGGATGGGAGGACATCTACCATAGATGTCCTCTGAAAGACTACATCTAGTAGGGAATTGAAGCAGATGAAGAGACCCATCATCAAACTTTGGGAAGAGTGCAGGGAGTCTTATGAAATAAGGGGGGTGGGGAGGGGACTCAGAGAGGACAGGAGCTCCACAAGGAGACCAACAAAGCCAAAAATCTGGACCCAGGGATCCTGCAGAAACTGAATCACCAGCCAAGGACCATGTATGGAGAGGATCTAGAACCCCTGCTCAGATGTAGCACATAGGAAGCTCAGTTTCCATGTGGGTTCCCTAGTAAGAAGAGCAGGGTTGTCTCTTACATAAACTCCTTTGTTGTTCTTTGATCACTTCTCCCTTGCAGAACAGCCTTCCCAGGCCACAGAGGAGAGGATCCAGGCAGTTCTGATGAGACTTGGTAGGCTAGGGTCAGATAGTAGGGGAGGAGGATCCCCCCTTTCAGTGGACTAGGGAAGGGATATGGGGGCGGGGAGAAGGAAGGAGTGTGGGACTGGGAGGAGACTACAATCAGAATATAAAGTGAATAAATTAAAAAATGCAAAAGAAAATTAGGTTCTAATCCTTATATGAGGACTCTATTTTTTAACTTCCATTACTGTATAATATCAGTGATATTCTCCAGTTCACCTAGTGAAGAGTACCTGAGAATGTGTCCTGAAAAGTATTAACTTAAAAATCAAGACTGTCATATTAAACTGTTTGTTGACATTAGTCCCAGTGAAGGCTATGAGAACACTGGCAATAATGACTTTGCTCACTTTCCTAAATATGGACTGCTTCAGAAACTTGACTACTTAAAAATCTTTACAATTAGTTGATCCAGATATTATTAACATTATACCATGTTTAAAATCAAAGTAACATTTTGTCCTATATTATAATGATTTGTACCTTTATAAATAAAAAAAAACAAGGCAAGATGATAAACTTTTTATATTAGTATCACTTGTTTAATTCTTTTTTTTAATAAAACTCAAAGTCATTAACAAGAATCATGTTAATCTGCTTAGCAGTTTAGAGGAAAATTTGACTTTTTATTTTATTTTACTTTTTTGAGATTTTTGTTCTTGTAAAGTGCCAGTGTTCTTGCAATAGTTTTCTGTGGGGTGTTTTTTTTTTTTTGTCATTTAATTTTGACTTGAATTCTTCACATTTGCATTTGCTTATGCAATTTGAGGAGGAATACTGAAATGAGTCCTGGGTGATACTCGTAAACTAATAATTGCAGAGTTCTGAAATAATAATAACAAGAACAATAGCAATGATGGTGATGACGACAATGACAGTGATGATGATGATCTCAGGACTAACCTATATGGTGATTTTCCTTTACAGCTTTTTTCAAACAGAATGCCTACCTTCCTGTATGCTTATCTTCTCCTTCTTGACGTTGAATGAGAGACAGCAGAGTAAAAACAGGTGTTCTGTGCTTCGACCAACCTAAGCCCTCTGAATTACTTCTAAGCAATTATGAATATTAAGAAGTGACATTATACACATGTGAATGTCAGGCATGAATATTTTATGATAGTAAACATTGGTTAATCTACTGAAGTTTTGAAAAAGTTTGGAGAAATATGACATATGGCTAAACTATATTCTAAAAAAGGGGTATATGCTTTTCCCTACTAAAGGAAACACCAACATCAAAGTTTCTATTTAACTGATGAATCAATGTTTATCAAGAACATCAACCTTAACTTTAAGTAAATTTCACTTCATACATAATCAAGAATTATCTTTTGTGTTGAGTAAGAAAATGAATTTCTTTGGTTCTTACATTCTAAAAGGTCAACCAGTTTCTGTAAAATAGCTTTTATATCTTTCTGGATTAACATATTTTTGAAATCAGAAAGGAAGTAACAGAAAGGATAGAAGACTATGCTGATTAAAGGAATAGTGAAAGCGATGCCTGCATGATCCTCAAATAGATTACATAAAGTTAAATTCACCCCAGCAATACTGAAGTAAATATTTTTGGTAAATCTTGTGTGACTGTCCATGTATCTTTGAAAGTGAAAGCTTGTGTCTACTTAATTTACACGAATTAACATTTAATTTTTTATCTTCACTGTCACTGCCAAATTTCTGTACTGTTCTTACAGCAAGGCTTCCTATCATGATGTTTAATATAAAAATCATGCTATCATGCTCAGTATGGGATTAACAAAAAAAAAAGATGAATTCTCACAACTCAGTCTTTTATAGTCTGAAAGAAAAATTCTGTTAGAACTTCTAGTCAGGTCATTCTCTTGTTGAACATTTTTCCATTGTTTTAAGTGAATCAGTACATATTTAGATCTGAATAATTATTTCTGATGCCTCTGTTTCCTATTGAGATTAAATGCTGGTCATTTCTATGAAAGCTCCTTTTCAAAAATGTTTAGACTCTGTAATTTGTACTAATACTTTATTCATTCTGAATTATTTCAACAATTGGATAGCCTTCTGTAACTGTATTGCACTGATTTTAGCATAACATTTATAGAATAACTATAAATTTTCAAACTGCTGTTATTGTTTTTTAATGTCAATCCTTTCTTATTTTAAAAATTTACTCATGAGTGCCTTCTGGGCCAGCAAGCACCTGAACAAGTGAATCTGAATCCATAACACCAGTGCCTGTTTGCCCATTTGTTGCAGTGGTTGATCTGGTAATTCCAATGCCCACTTGTAATCCACTTGCCTGATCTGCCTGACCCACTCAGGGCACCGTCAGCAGAGAGGTATTCCAGTCCGTGCCAGAGTCTGTAGAGCAGCATTCAGCTTAGAGCCCACTCCCTGCTGACTCTTGGTCTTCCTGACATAACAGGGACAAGGACAGCAGAGGGAGCTGCACTCAGGCTCTGACCCACATCACCTGTCTGTCATTCCAAAGAGGCAGTGTGTGGTCCCAAGCAACATTCAACTTAGAGCCCTCTCTACCTACTCCTGAACTCTGACCACCAGAGACCACCAGACCTCATAACACCAGAGACATCAAAATGGGTAGAGGTCAGTGTAAGAAACAAGCAATAAATCCCAGGGCCTTTTGATATCACCTGAAATCAGTGGTCCTACCATAGCAAGCCCTGGAGATACTATCACACACGAAGCTCAAGAAAAATATTTAAAATCTGAAGTTATGAAAATGATAGAGGCCTGAAAGGAGGAAAGTAAATTCCTCAAACTAGAAAAGGAAAATACAATCAAACAGGTGAAAGAATTGAACAAAGGCCTTAAAAATTTAAAGAAATACAGGAAACTATAACCAAATAGAAGAAGGAAATGAATAAAACTGTTAAAGACATAAAAATGGTACTAGAAGCAATAAAACAAACAAACACAATTTGAGGCAATCCAGGAGGTGGAAAACCTAAGGAAGAGGACAGAAACTACAGACACAATCATCACCAACAGAATAAAAGAGATGGAGAAAGAATTTCAGGGGTAGAAGAATACGACTGAAGAAATCAATACACCAGTCAAAGAAAATGTTAAATCTAAAAAGGTCCCGACACAGAACATTCAAGAAAACTGGAACACTATGTAAAGACCAAACCCAAAATTAATAGGAAGGGAAATAAGCGAAGACTCCTAGCTCCAAGGCCCAGAAATATTTTCAACAAAATCATAGACGAAAACTTCCCCAACCTAAAGAAAGAGTTGCCTAGAAATATACAAGAAGCTTACAGAACACCAAATAAATTGTACTAGAAAAGAAAATCACTCCGCCACACAATAAACAAAACACTAAATGTACAGAACAAAAAGAGAATATTAAAAGCTGCAAGGGAAAAAGACCAAGTCACATATAAAGGAAAAATATCAGAATTACACCTGACCGCTCATCAGAAACTCTAAAGCTAGAAGGTCTGAAGAGATATCTTACAGACACTAAGAAACCACAGATGTCAGCCCAGACTGCTACAGCCAGCAAAACTTTTAATCACCCAAGAGGGAGAAAACAAAATATTCCATGACAAAAACAATTTTAAAGAGTACCTATCCACAAATACACCCTACAGAAGAGACTAGAAGAAAAATTCCAACAAAAGGAGGCCAGCTACACCCAGGAAAACATAGGTAATAAATAACTCCACACCAGCAAAACCAAACTAAGGGAACCTCTATCTCTCTTGCACACACATACACAGTACCACCAACAACACCAAAATAACAAAAAGCCAAAACCACTCAACATCAATATCTCTCAACATCAAAAGCCTCTACTCCCCAGGTTTTGGTCCCAGGTGTGAGATATGGGACTGATTCAGATGCTCCCCAGCAGCAGACTATTTGCTTTGTGTGGGGTCTGAGAGGATTTCTTTGCCAGCTGAAGATAGTATAAATCTGAGGAATCTGGAGAGAGAATAAATACCAGAGCTCAGAGAGTGTGTAGCAGAGAAAGAACAATGCTGTATCTGCTTCCCCCTTTGCTGTTCTTGGTTGCTGTTGTGAGACAAGAAGTTGGAGATCTGAAAGCTTCAGACTTCTACCTTCCCCACTTTTGCAGGGCACAAAGCCACACACTGTACAAGGATTCCCATTGCTTTACTAGCTCCCTGACATCTTGTGTTTGTCTATTTACACCTGTCAGGAGCCTACACAAAACCCAAACATTCCTCCCTGGGTAATATTTGATTCCTCTTCTCAGATGCCATCAATGGCTCCCCACTGCCTCTTGAATCAAATGAAAACATCTATCCAAATGATTATCTTCACTCCTAAGTACCTTCATCTTCACTCAATGCATCTTTTCAGCACATATTTGTTGAATAATCATTTTGTGCCTAGTTACATGCTACATCCTATGAGAAATTATAAGATATATGTCACACTCCCTGCCCTTGCAGATCTTAACAATCAATATGGAAAGACAAAACATGCATACATCCAACATTTTTACAACGAGAAAGGGTTTATCTGACTGTGTGCCGGGGAGTCTATGAAACGCATATCAATGCTTATTGGGGCTATGGTGTTTGTATGAGCCAGGACAGCACTAGAAACACATGGAAACCCATGCTCCAGAAGAAATGTCTATGACTAGGCTAGGGACTAGCTTGTTCTGTGCTCAGAGATTAAAACACAAAGCCTGCCTGGCCTCAAGCCTTCTTGGAGCTAGTAATAAGAGCTGAGACTGGGAAGGAGTGGAAGTGGAATGGCAACGATTCTTTATGAGTACACTAAGGAACTCTGAACTCACAAAAAGGTGAAACGGTCACTGAGACCGGTGGCCAGGACAACGTGACTCTATCATGTAACAATACTCAGCACCGAACTTTAGGTAGGAAATTATTAAACCAGTGAAACTCACAGAAGAGACAGTCACTAGCAAAAGGATCTGCAAACAGAAGGAGGAATGAAGCAAGGCCAAGGAGACCTGCTGGAGGTGCCTGGTGAACACGTAGAGTAAGAAAGAGAAGTTGTGACTACGGCGTCCTGCTGAGGTAATAAAGGATAAGGACATTTTATTTTTAGCGTGAAGCCAGGCAGCAGGAGGTGAGACTCTGGTGATGACGGGGCAGACTGAAGAGGTGAGACTAAAGTACAGGTGAAAAATGTGAATATAGTCTACGTTTGTAGGACACCGGCACAAAACTGGTAGCGAGAGGGTGCTGCATGATTTCCAGAGCCTGTTCCTTCCTGACAAGACCCACCTCTGTCACCCACCGGCTCTCGCTTGGTGTTCTCCAGTGGGTATAAAATGGGCAGGATGGATTCCAAGCTAGGACTGTGTGTGTCACCCAGGGACAAGCCTCTATTTCGTTACCTTCTGCCGGCTGATGAAAATGGGTTTGGTGGCCCATGGCTGAAACCCTGTCATTAAGGAGGTGAAGACAAGAGGGCCAGAAATCCAAGATCTCCCTCACATGTACAGTGAGTTGAAAGCTTGCAGTGGCCACATGAGGTGCTTTCTCAAAATTAGCAAAAAAGAAAGATGGGGTAGAGAAAAGGAAGGAGAGAGAGATGAAAGGAGGGAAGAAAGAAAATAAAAATAGAGGAAGGTTCTTAAAACCTGTAAGACTCCTATCATCCAAAACTGCTGGAATAAACATGGATGTTTAACTAACTACAGTAAATAGGAGGGCTGAGCAGAGAGAGAGGAGGGATATGATGTAAAAAGCATACAACTTTGATACCATTAAGTCACTGATACTCAGAATTGCTTGCTCAGCAATTAGCCTGCTGTACTACATTTGAGAGCTCTATGGCTCACAAAAACTCAACCTCACGCTGTTGCATTAAACTTTGTCATTCATGTCCTTCTCAATGACTAGTCCCTTTGTTTCTGTCTGGCTGTCTGGCTGCCTGGTTTGGTTTGGTGTGGTTTGGTTTTCCTTTCAGGCTACTTCCTGAAATGATTCCCACTAAACTAATTTTTGTTCTTCCTGGCTTAGTGCTTCTGCATACATTTCATATCAGGTAGTACAGTAGTTCCTGCCTTTCTCTAGCTGACAACAGCCACTGAAATAATTTTCCTGTCCCCACAGCACTTGTGCAAATATCTCTATCCATCTGTAACTGGTTCTGACTGTTGTTTTTGTTTATTTTATCTGTTATCATGTATCTCCATTTATATTTGCTCCATTAGATTATTAACCCTGATCAGCAGGAAGCAGCTAAGAAAGAACTGTGTCCCCCTCTCCCACTAACCCTTTCTCTCTCCTACCTGGTATTGCAGTGATTGAAGGGATTGGGGTTGAGTAGGGAGAAAAAGATAAAAGAAACTTAAATAAATGAATTTTTAAAAAGTACGACAACAGGTACTTTCTCAGAAAATTGGTAATAGCTTTACCACAAGACCCAGCTATACTACTCCTTGGTATATATCCAAAAGTCACTCTATCATATAACAAGGATACTTGCTCAAGTATATTCATAGCAGCTTTTTTTTTCCAGAATATGGAAACAACCTAGATGTCCCTCAACCAAAGAATGGATAAAGAAACTGTGGCACATTTACACAATGGAATACTATTCAGCTATTAAAAACAAAGAAAGCCAAAAGCAGGCAATAAAGTCCATGCTAGAAACAACCCCACCCCTCACTCACCAGGCAACCCACATGAAGACCAAGCAGTCCTTCTCTTATATGTGTGTGGGATGTCTAGGTCCAGATCATGCATGTTCCTTAGTTGATGTCTCAGTCTCTGAAATAACCCATGAGGCTGTGTTAGTTGTCTCTGCTGGTCTTCCTGTGAGGTTCTTGTCCCTTCCAGACCCTTCCATATTTTTCCTAACACTTCCACAGGACCTCAAGAGCTCCACCCCATGCTTGGCTGAAAGTCCCAACATCTGTCCTGATCAGCTGCTGGCTAGAGCTTCTGAGACTACAGTCAAAATAGGCTTCTGTCCACAAGCACAGCTGAGTATTGTTTTTAATGTCAGGGGCTAGTTCTTCTTAGGGATAGGGTGTGGTGTGACTTGGTGTGCTGGAGAAGGTTGATATGGGGGGGAGGAGGCTCTCCTTTTCTGGGGGTAGGGGAGAGGGAGGAGGAGGGTACCCTTGAGTTGTAGAGTAAATAAAAAAGATAAATTAAAAAATAAAAACAAAGGAATCATGAAATTTGCAGGCAAATGGATGGAACTAGAAAAGATCATCCTGTGTGAGGTAACCCACACCCAGAAAAACACCCATGCTGAGTACTCACTTATAAGGGGATTTTAGCCATATAATACAGGAGAAGTATAGTATGAGGCACAGACACAAAGAAGATAAGTAACAAGGAGGACCCAAAGGAGGATGCATAAATACCACTTGGAAGGGGAGACAAAATAGACAGGGGTATTGGTTGATGATAGGGAACAAGGCAGAAGAGTGGGTGTCGACAGTTAAGGTGGAGATCAGACTTGGGGAAGAAAGGGTGAGAGGACAGAGGCTTGCAGAGAAAGGGGAAGCTGAGGGTGGAGACATCTCTGAGACAAGCTGGAGACCAGAGTCGGCTCCTGAGAGGACATGAGGGGCTGGTAGAGACTCCTCATGGCAGAGACCATAGAAACTGAAGAGGACATCTTCTAACTAGACTAGTCCCCTAGTAAAGGACAGAGAACACCAACGCATCCACAAAAGCTTCGACCCCAAATTTACCCTGCCTACAAGATGTGCAGGGATAAAGATAGAGCAGATAGAGCAGAGATTGAGGGGAATGTATAACCAATGCCTGGCCCAATGGAAGACCCACCTTATGGGTGAGTGCTGACTCCTGCACTATGACAAATACTCTGCTAAGACTGCAGACAGGGACCTGTCAGAGTTGTCCTCTGAGAGACTAGACCCAGCAACACCTCAAAACAGATATTGAAACTCATAGTCAAACATGGTGTGCCGAGAATCTTATAGAAAATTAGGAGGAAAGAGAAAAGGACCTAGAGGTGACAGGAGCTCCACAAGAAAACCAACAGAGCCAACCAAACAGGGCTCAGAGGGGATTGCTGAGATGGACCCGGATGAACTGGACTTAGGCAGATGCACAGCTTAAGCTTCATGTGGGTCCTCTAGTAAGGGAAGTGGGGACTGCACTGGACAGGGACTCACTTTCTAGCTTTTTGATTACTTCCTTCTGGTGGAACTGCCTTGCCAGGCCACAGGGAAAGAGAACATGCTCAGTCTTGATGCAACTTGATGAGCTGGGGTGGATGGGAAAGAGAGTTTCATTTTTCTGAGGAATAGGCAAGGGAGGATAGGAAAGGGAGGTAGAATGAGGCTTGGAGGGGAAGAGGGATGGGGCTATAACCAGGATGTAAAGTGAATAAAAAATAAACAAATTTTTTAAAAAAGAAAAAATAGGTATTTATTTTATGTCTATTGGCTGATTTTTTTTTCTGCATATATGTATGTGCAAGTGTCTGGTACCTGCAGAGGTAGGATGAAGGTTTAAACCCTTTAGGATTGGAGTTATGAATGGCTGTGAGCACACTGTGTGGGTACTGAGAAATGACCTGTGTCCTTTGCAAGAGCAATATGTAATCTTAACCACTAATTCAGCTCTCTAGCCTGCTAATCCTGTTTTTGAATTTCTGAACATGTACACTCGTAAAAGAAAAGCAGAAGTAGAAAGAAAGGAGAGAGAATAAAAGAGAAGCAATGCCAACAGCCAATAGAGGCTGACAGCTTGACTCTGAGGGAGTGTGGCTTTGACAGCACGCTGGTTTCAGATGGGGAGTGTCCAGAATGAGGGAGGATCCTGTGTGTGGCTCTATGACTCCAAGTGCATTTCTAACAGAGACATTCCTGGTGTTACACTGTTCTTGTTTCACCAGTTATGCTGTTTGTCTATAACAGAGTTGTGGCTCAACCTCATCTATATTCTATAAAACATTTCAATTGCCTAAAAAACAGACATTATGTTAGATAACGAGGTCAGCGAGGATGACAACAAATAAAACTAGACTCTAAGTTGTACAGTTTTTAGTGGCAAAAAAAAAACAAAACAAAACAAAACAGACAAATCCAGTTCTTGTACTATAGCCAAGACTTTGGATCCATGGAAAGGAATGCAGAGTGCTGAAGACCATTACAGTGTGAGACAAAATGAAAGACAGTCCATTTAGCTTAATTTCTTTAAAAGCCTACTTCTTTAAAAGACTATTTAAAGGGACTATGATGTGCTTTGAGCTTTATAATTTATCTGCAAGTAAATCATAAGTCAATGATACAGTAAAATATAAGAAAGTAAAGGGCCAATGATCAAAACTGGAGAAAAAGCAGGATTTTTATTTACCTTATTGAAAACTGAGATCCTAAATAGGGTTAATGTTATATCCTGCTAAATGATTAAGAATGAATTAACAACAATTTAAAGACCTAATTTTAATTAGGAAAAAAATATGGCTTAATACATAAAAATGAACAATGAGCAATTAGAAATGAGTTCATAACACGCTGATCCACAACAGCTTTAAATATGTATGGTTTTAGAAACAAATTGCAGTATGTACAATACCTACGGTTTCCAATATTTTACTAAAGATAAAGACAGACGTAATTCCTATGGATTAGCAGACTCAATGGACTTAATACTACAGTTTCTCTAAGGAGATGTATGTGTTCACTAAAGCCTTATTTAAAATCCCTGTCAATTTAGGTCTGAAAGTATCTTATTTTATAGTATCTATAAAAATATAATCAATACAGCTAAACAGGCCATGAGGCAAAAACATATCAAGAAACAGACTCATACATGCAGAGTTTGAACCTTTGTACCATCATACCAAAACAGTTAACAATCAATATGCCTTCTCAATGAGCTATCATTTAAAAAACAGACATCAAAATGGTTAAAATGAAAAGGTGAGCATCATAGATGAAAGCCTATGTTCATCAAAACAACAGATTACAACCGCATACAAGCTGTAGCTAAGAACATATTTACAGTCCGTGTATGGCATAGGGCTGAGATGTAGACCTGCGAAACATGTTGACAACTGGTTGATAGAAGAATCTACTCCATGGGAAGAAGTCACAAATCTACTGCCAAACCAGGTGGCATGGGAGGGAAAAGGTGTGACTTATATTCTATCAGTCATAGCACCAGGTGTTGGGGGTTGTTGATGCTAACCCTCAATATCTGGTTAAACCTATCTTTGTGTAAGCCTATCCATATTGAGTAAACCTGCGTAAATTATTATATCTGATTGGTTGATTAAACAGCTTATACCTGGGCAGGGCAGAATGGGGTAGGTGTGGCTAAGATTCCTGGCCTTGGGCAGGAGAATCATCAGAGTCAGATGGATGGGAAGAGAGGAGGAATGTTGATGCCACAATGGTTAGTGTGGAAAAGAAACCACATGGGTGAGAAGAATGGACTTTAATAATGGCGTGGAAATTTCTTACATTCTTGTGTCATGCTAAGAACTAGAAAACCTAACCACCATGGTTTCAAAGGAATAGGCCTGATAGATCATAACCAACATAAAACCATGAAAGAAGATAAACCTTTTCTCTACCAAAGTTGATTTTTTTAGGTATTTTTTTTCTCACTGATGCATAACTAACACAGAGATTTTGAAACCAGAACTAAACTAGACCAAATCCAACTCAACACACACACACAAAAGCAAAGATGACAGATGTGTGAACTGTTGAAAGATTTACAAAAAGAGGTGACTTAGGAGTGATTAAGAAAGGAAGGATGAAGACTAGAAGCCAGATGAGAACCAAGATTCAGGGAAAGTAATGTCTGCATGGGGCTGTGCTTCCTCCTGGATTTATTCTGGAAGTGGTGGCTAAAGAGACAAGCAAAAAGGATGTCTATGCTGAAGAGAAGTCTTCAATTTTCCTTAGGAAGGAAACCCAAAATCTTATTGATGTTTGGAAATTTTTTACAGTTTTCATTAGTTCTTTACAAAAAAAAATCCATTATGGTCTATTGTATTCTGAATTGATGAGCTTTTCGCTTGTTCTTGATATTTACTATTTAAAGATGGCTTGTTTATGGGTTACAGAATACAATTAGTTACTTCCTAAATTTTTAAAATGAAATCAATATTGTGATTTGGGAAATTGATTTTCAATTTTTAGGGACTATTATCTTAAAAGTAAATACATGAATAATTGAAATAACTATTTTTATAGATTAACTTTGTTCCTGACATTTTCATACATTTATATAAAGAATGCTGAAGAATTTCAGATTTCTGAAATTCTGACTCCTCTTCCTTACTCTCGCTTTACCTCTTCCTGCCTTGTCAGGCTCCGTTCTTCTCTACAAAGATCTTGCCCATATTCGTGTCTTTTGTTTTGTTTTGTTTTGTTTTCTAACTCACTTTATCCAAAACCCTCTGTGTGACCCTAGCTTTGGGACTTTTCACTGAAACCCAATTTAAGTGGAAAATCAGAGAAAAGAGATAGAAAGGATGAAAGAGTCAGATGATAAGGATAAGGACAGTGAGATACCATTTTCTGGCCATGATAAACTTGTAGTCATGAACTTGCTGCCCCATAACTCCTGTACTATGCTTGCCCATGCCTGGCTTTGTCAGTATTGGTGGAAGGAGAAGGCCTCGAGGCTTTCCACTGCTCCGCTGTGAACTCTTGTCCACTGATGCCTGCTGGGGAAGGGAAAGTCATTGTCTTGAGCTGTGTGTCCACTGGAAAATCCACAGGGCTCTGATGGACAGTTCCAAACCCTCGTCTCAGAGACAGCCGTGGTTAAATTCCGTAGGTCACAAACCGAAGGATGTGATCATGGGCAATGGAGTTATAGGGAGGAAGATGAGCTGATGGGCTGACAGGGAAATAAGAGATGGTGGGAGGGCGAGAGCAATCATGCAGGAAATGGTCAGAGAACAAGTTTAATTTTTAAAAGTTTACATTTTAAAGCACATTTGACTTCTGTGTGTTCCATGATGAACGGGCAAATCTCCAGGGTGGAAAGCAGAGGAACATGAATTTGGTTTCAGGTAATAATCATTTATAATTAGAGCTGTATTGGTCCTGGAAATGTGATCCTGAGAAGCCGCAAATCACTGATGAACACTTAGCACCTGACTGGATAGGCTAGCCTTCTAATTAAGCAGTTTTATTGGTTTATAAATCTTTTCCATTGATCTGCTTCTAGCTTTTAAAAATTGAAAATTTTATTTCAACTTAACTCCTCTGATGTGTTTGTTAATATAAATTTTGGGCTTCTTGCCAGCCAGGTGACTCTAGTAGTATACAGTTTTAATTTAATTTCTCTGACTTCAGTTGTGAATAAGCCAGAGTTTACTGAAATTATTTTTAATGTCAGAGGTAGATGACACTGTATGCTGCTTTGGAATTGTGTTGGATTAACTTATGTTTCTCAAACTCAAAATCCACAGCGCCTACACAGGCCATCTGAAATTGGTGTCTGGATTCTAATTACAATTGTCTCCATGCCTCATTCTTACCTTTTGGACTCTGAGGACTACAACAAGGGGCGATTTTATTTATCTTAGCTTTGTGGATCAGTAAACATTTATCAAATGCTGGGCATTCCCCCACTTCATGATCCCTTGCATGCAAACAAAAAGTTGGAGGGCATATTTTATTAGATCTGAAAGCAGGTGATTTGCATCAGGACTTTAAACAATAGCCACAGGAACTTGGTGGGAGGCAGAGGAGTTGGCAGAGATCAATGCAGAGCCAAATCCTGCAGTGTCCGAGGAAGGGTTACATAATGTGATGAAATGGGAAGAGGCACAGCCTGAGGGACCTCCATTCTCTGTTGCTTGGATGTTCAGCCATACCAGGAGCCAGTCCCAAGCCCTAGTGCTCTGGAAGGTGTGACAGCTACCGTGGTTCCAAGCTTCAGGACTCTGTTTAAATCCAGCAGGCAGCAATTGTGACAGCCACTGAGAAGGCCCTTCTCATGAAAGTCCTCTGTTAGACAAAGATCCTGTTTTCTGTATCTTGAACTACATTCAGTTACCTCAAAGAAAAGCAAAGAACCAAACCACATATATTGGGTTGTCATGTAACAGTAACTGTGAAAAAGGCATGCTGTGTGTGAATTGCGTGGGTATGCCATGTGTGATGGTGCATTTAATGTGGCCACTTTAGGAGACGGGAGAAAAAGACATCAGTTAATGTCCCCAGGCTCATAATGAGTTCTAAAGTGAGAATAAAGTTTAAATAATGGTCAAAACTATGAACATATAAGCATTCCTTGTCAAGGTGTGCTGATACTGACCATGAACCCTTAACTGTCAGGACATCATTATCAACCCTAAATATGGCATGACAATCTGTTATACCTGAGAAATCTCTTTCCTGGTTGCTAATTTTCCATTTTCCTTTTCCCAGTTTAAGCTCCAGGAGAAACTCTCATTCATTATGGGTACACTGTTTCAATAATTTCAGATTCAGGGGGAGAGCCTCAGGGGTCTCCTCAAAATATCTTCCTTTCTGCCAGGCCAGTTACAGTGCCTTCAGAGTTACCACCAAGGCCAGTTATGACACCTTTGCTGCTTATCAGAAAACTTAAATGGCTCCTCCAGGCTCTTTAGAGGAGTCAATAGTGAAGCAGAGACTCTGCCAGATAGTTTGTTATGACAAACAGCCCCAACAGCTTGTCTCCAAAGCCATCCTTCTCAAATTGTGTCCTGTGCTGTTTACTGTTCAGCAAATGTATGCACACATAATCATCTTTGCTGAAAGGTGGTTCTGAATACCACCCCCTGCCCAACTCCAGAGCAAACGAGGGTCCAACTCACCTTAACCTGGTCAATTGAAATCAATGATACCTTCAGTCTTCCTAATCCTCTGTGTGTGTGGACAATTGCTCCTTCTGGGCATCTCTCCTGGTGTTTTCAGATTGTAAATTGTTTCTCTGTGAGTGTTTTTCTGGCATTAGTGAAGTGATTGATGATAAGGAAAGGTGCTTTTGCACTTTGTTGTGTTAAATTTTATGATCTCTGTGGATTACAGGATATGCTTGTTGAATTCATTTATCAGTGCTTATTTTCTCACTGTTCCAAGGTAGAGTAGGTAAATTGATTAATTAAATGTATCATGTTAATTCTTGTTTAGAGAGATGATTATTCAAAAGGGGCTCACCTTTTCTAAGCAAATGTACAGTAAGTTCTTGGCTCACAGATCCTATGGAGTTGTAAAATAATATTCGCACTTACACAGAGGAGAAGACAAATGGAAGAACAACAAAAGTGTCATGCCAATGAGACTCAGGTGGGGGCTGGCTATGGTGTGTTGTGGAGGAGAATCAGTTAAGAACAAAGTATTGACAAAGTGTTCAGTGAATCACATGACTTTGTACTGTTTGCTTTTACACTAGCATTGTTTTTTTTTTTCAGAAGAAAATGCAATCTCTAGATCTTTGTGTTTAAGCTGGAGTACAAAGGTGGTCAGGAAAGTAATAATGGCGCAAGGCGGGATTTGAAAGGAGGAAAGTTAGGATGTACCTGGTATAAGGAAGGAATGAGGAATAAAGGGGCAAGCTGAGTAAAGCAGGTAAGGGAGGCAATGGTAGAGTGGAGAGCATGTGGAAAGACAGCCAAATAGAAACCTACTTCCCGGTGAATATTCGTGTGTGTGTGTGTGTGTGTGTGTGTGTGTGCGCACAGGCTGGGCACCAAGTTTCATAATCTCTCTCTTTTTCTCTGTCTCACACATGTATATATTACACTCTTCAATTTCACTTTTACATTCTTTAATTCAATTACATACACCTCCCTCTGAGGAGTACTACCTGTGGAGAACCTAAAAACAGCTCACAATCATTTACAAATATAAAGGCAAATATAATTTTCTCCCTTGGCATCTTAGACATTTTTATTC
This sequence comes from Pachyuromys duprasi, assembly GCA_028658305.1. Classification (NCBI taxonomy): domain Eukaryota; kingdom Metazoa; phylum Chordata; class Mammalia; order Rodentia; family Muridae; genus Pachyuromys; species Pachyuromys duprasi. Next base: position 3,700,225 of record CM053754.1, read on the forward strand.
TGATTATTATTGTTATTATTTATATATTTTGCAGGTGAGAATGTGAGAATAGAAAGTTCAAGATCATCAAACTGAAGAACAGCATCTAGTTGCTGAGAAGCATCCAGAACATTGTAGGTTCTAGTTTGTTATTAAATAAAAAACTTTAATATTGTATTTTTAAAAAATTTTTGTGTATGTATGCCTGTATGAGTTAAGGCATACCACTCATGTGCAGATCTCATGGAGGGCAGAAGAGGGCACTAGATTCCCTGGAACTGGAGCAACAGGAACTTGTAAGCCAACATGTGGTTGCTGTTGAGTGGTGAATCTGGTTCCTTTGCAAAAGCATTAAGTACTCTTAAGCCCTGACCATCTCTCCATTCCTGGTCCCTCATTTTATACTTTTTCAGAATCACAACAAAGGTTTACAGATAGTGTCCTGATATTTTATCACTTCTGTTTAATTTCATTTAATTTTTTTGTATTTCTTCATGCTGACTTCTTCACTCATGACTCCTGTTGAACCCCTTGCCAATATGGGAAAGTATATGTTACATGCATTTGAGGTGATTCTGATAAATCCTGGCAAGTATTTATTTTTATGAGTCCCACACTCATGTCACTAAATTGTTACATAACAAACAGTTTTACTATAGAACCATAGTCTCATAACTGTAGAGTGAGAAGTTACTTGACTCAAAGAGCATCTATGCTAAGTACCTAATTTCACAGGTGAAGGAGCCAAAAACCTAGTGGTACATGTGTTGCTCAAGGTTACAAAATTAATTAAGAAAACCTCAAGGATTGAAACACTTAGAGTTCAATAACCCGAGTTTTTCTCAAGTCATTTGAGCTTCACATGCTAATTCACACAGTCTTTCCATTGAATATTCTCATGTGCCTGGTTCCAGTTTCTCTATCCAAGACCTCTGGATAAAGAAAAAGGCATACAGAATCAGGAACAGACATGTTCAAAGCTTAACTATATATTTTCTAAATTTATGATCCTCCAAGTTAGCTAACCTTTCTATGCATAATTTTATTAACTACAAAGTGAATATTGTAATACTTGCACGGCAGGGCTGTTGGGAAGCAAAGTGAAAGAATAAGAAGAAATTATTTAGCTTATTTCCCATGAAAAAATGTAATTGAACAAACTTTACCTTTCTTTATTCATCCCTCTTTTGGTTAGGGATATTAGAATCCATATATCCAAATAGGCACCACCTAAGTGTTTTCAAATGAAACTTTAATGACCTAATAATATTTGTAATGAAAGAAAATTGCCGTTTCAAATCGTAAAGTGATTTACTCTGGGGAGGGAGCTCATATTTTATGTTCAGTATAGCAGAGTAAAGCCAAGTGCGCCCAGATCAGATTGCTCTTGTTCCTTTAGCACAATTTTTGCTTATCTGCTTGTGTCTTGGCTACATATTTATAAGCAACTTTGAATACAGTATCCTAAGCAGCAGACATCACAATTCCAGCTGGGTGTTTCGTCCACCCTTCTAAGCTTCATATTTTATGTTTTCTCATTGATTTATTCTATTCACTTTACGTCTGTAACCCCTCTTCTCCTCCGGTCCCAGCCTCGTTCTTTCTCCCTTCCCTATCCCAAAGGGAAGCTTCTTTTTCAAACAAACGCAGCTCATCAAATTGCATCAAGAATGAATGTGTCTTCTTCCCCTGTGTCCTGTCAAGACAGTTCCTCCAGGGGAAAGTGATCTAAAAGCTAGCATGTGTGTCCATGTCCTATGCAGGCTCCCGTTCCCTTATTGGACACGTGAAGCCTGAGCCCAAGCCTAAGCTGTCCATCTGCTACATTGTTGTGGGCGGCCCAGGTCCAGTTCATGCGCAGTCCTTCCTTGATGCTCCAGTCTCCGCAAACTCCCTGGACCCTCCTGTCTAGTCGGCTGTTGTTTTTCTTGTGGAGCTCCTGTCTCTTTCTGGTCCTTTTCTCTTTCCTTCCACTATTCCCCAAAGACTTGTTACACATCGACCAATGTTTGGCTATGAGTCTCAGCACCGTTTTTTTTTTTTAATTTTTTCCTTGTATTTTATATTAATCACAGGGAAGGGAGGGAGGATCAAAGAGCCAGCCATTCAGTTCATGTATGAAATAGTCCCTGTTCTCCTTACTAGGATATCCACTTGAATACTGAGCTACCATTTGCTACATTCGGGCAGGGATTCTAGGTTATATCCATACATGGTCCTTGGTTGGAGAAACAGTCTCATAAAACACCCCTGTGCCCTGATATATTTGGTCCTTGTGGAGCTCCTGTCCTTACTAACTCCCACTTCTTTTGTATGATTTCCTGCACTCTGCCAAAGGTTTGGTTATGTGTCTTAATATTTGCTTTGATACACTGCTAGGTAGAGTCTTTCCAAGGCCCTCTGTGGTAGGCCCTCTTGTCCTGTTACTTGTTTCCTCCTACATCCAATGTCCCTCCCATTTGTCTTTTTAAGTGAGGACTGATCATGTTACCCCACGTCTTCTTTCTTGTTTATCTTCTTTAGGTGTATAGATTTCTGTATGTTTATCCTATGTCATAGGTCTTTATAAGTGAGTATATACCATGTGTGTCTTTCTGCTTTTGGGATACATCACTCAGGATGATTGTTTCGAGGTCCCACTATTTGCCTGCAAATTTCATAATTTCCTCATTTTTAATTGCTGAGTAGTATTCCATTGTGTAAAAGTACCACAATTTCTGTATCCATTCCTCAACTCAGAGACATCTGTTTTTTTCCAGGTTCTGGCTATTACAAATAAAGCTGCTACGAACATAGTTAAGCAAATGTCCTTGTTGTGTACTTGAGCATCTTTTGGAAATATGCCTAGGAGTGGTATATAGTGATCTTGAGGAATCACTATTCCTAATTGTCTAAGAAAGTGCCAAATTGATTTCCAGAGTGGTTGTACAAGCTTGCATTCCCACCAGCAATGGAGGAGGGTTCCCCTTTCTCCACATCCTCTCCAGCATGTGTTGTCACTTGAGTTTTGGATCTTAGCCATTCTGACGAGTGTAAGGTGAAATCTCAGGGTTGTTTTGATTTGCATCTCCCTGATGGTTAAGGACATTGAGCATTTCTTCAAGTGTTTTTCTGCCATTCTACAATCCTCTATACAGAGTTCTCTGTTTAGCTCCATACCCCATTTTTTAATTGGATTACTTGATTTGTTGCTTTTTAACTTCTTGAGTTCTTCTATATACTGGATATTAGCCCTCTGTCAGATGTAGGGTTGGTGAAGATCCTTTCCCAGTCTGTAGGCTGTCATTTTGTTTTGATGACAGTGTCTTTTGCTTTACAGAAGCTTTTCAGTTTGATGAGGTTCCATTTATTGATTGTTGCTCTTAGAGCCTGTGCTGTTGGTGTTCTGTTCAGGAAGTTGTCTCTTGTGCCAATGAGTTCTAGGGTCTTCCCAACTTTTTATTCTAACCAATTTAATGTGTCTGGTGTTATGTTGAGGTCTTTCATCCACTTGGACTTTAGTTTTGTGCAGGGTGATAAATATGGATCTATTTTCATTTTTCTGCATACAGATATCCAGTTGGACCAGCACCATTTGTTGAAGATGCTGTCTTTTTTCCATTGAATGGTTTTGCCTTCTTTGTCAAAAATCAAGTTTCCATAGGTGTGTGGGTTCATTTCCGGGTCTTCTATTCAGCTCCATTGATCCACTATTCTGTTTCTATGCCAATACCATACAGTTTTTATTACTATTGCTCTGTAGTACAGCTTGAGATCAGGGGTGGAGATACCTCCTTATGATCTGTTGTACAGGATCATTTTTAGAAATTCTGGGGTTTTTTGTTTCTTCATATGAAGTTGAGAATTTTTCTTTCAAGGTCTGTAAAGAATTGTGTTGATATTTGTCAGGAATTGCATTGAATCTATAGATTGCTTTTGGCAGAGTAGCCATTTTCACTATGTTAATCCTACCAATTCATGAGCACGGGAGATCTTTCCATCTTCTGATATCTTCTTCAATTTCCTTCTTCAGAGATTTGAAGTTTTTCTCAAACAGGTCTTTCACCTGCTTGGTTAGAGTCACCCCAAGGTACTTTAGGTTATTAGTGTCTCTTGTGAAGGGTGTTATTTCCCTAATTTCTTTCTCGGCCCTTTTGTCTTTGGTATACAGGAGGGCTTCCAATTTTTTTGAGTTGATTTTGTATCCAGCCACTTTGCTGAAGGTATTTATCAGTTGAAGGAGTTCTCTGGTTGAATTTTTGGGGTCACTCATGTATACTATCATATCATCTGCAAATAGGGTTACTTTGACCTCTTCCTTTCCGATTTGTATCCCCTTGATCTCCTTTAGTTGTCTTATTGCTCTAGCTAAGACTTCAAGTACTATGTTGAAGAGATATGGAGACAGTGGGCAGCCTTGCCTAGTCCCTGATTTTAGTGGGATTGCTTTAAGTTTCTCTCCATTGACTTTGATGTTGGCTATAAGCTTGCTGTATATTGTCTTTACTATGTTTAGGTATGTGCCTTGTATCCCTAATCTCTTCAAGACTTTAAACATGAATGGATGTTGGACTTTGTCGAAAGCTTTTTCGGCATCTAAGGAGATGATCATGTGATTTTTCTCCTTCAGTTTGTTTATATGGTGGATCACATCGATGGATTTCCGTATATTGAACCACCCTTGCATGCTGGGATAAAGCCTACTTGGTCATGGTAGATGATATCTTTTATGTGTTCTTGGATTCAGTTTGCAAGTATTTTATTGAGTATTTTTGCATCAATGTTCATAAGAGAGATAGGTCTGAAATTCTCATTTTTTGTTGGGTCTTTGTGTGGTTTAGGTGTCAAAGTGACTGTGGCTTCATAGAGTGAGTTTGGTAATGTTCCTACTGTTTCTGCTTTGTGGAATAGTTTAGACAGAACTGAAGTTAGCACTTCTTTGAAGGTCTGGTAGAATTCTGCACTGAATCCATCTGGCCCAGGGCTTTTTTTGGAAGGGAGGCTCTTCCATATCCTTGGGGGATATAGGTCTATTCTATTTTTCTACCTGATATTGACTTAATTCAGGTAGATGGAATCAAGAAAAATCTTCAAGAAAATCGTCCATTTCATTTAGATTTTCAAATTTTGTGGCATATAGGCTTTTGTAGTAAGACCTAATGATTGTTTGGCTTTCCTCAGTGTCTGTAGTTATGTTCCCCTTTTAATTTCTGATTTTGCTGATTTGGATAGTTTTTCTCTGCCTTTTTGTTAGTTTTGCTACTGCCTTGTCTATCTTGTTGATTTTCTCAAAGAACCAGCTCTTGGTTTCATTGATTCTTTGAATAGTTTTATTTGTTTCTAATTGATTGATTTCAGCCCTGAGTTTGATTATTTCCAGCTGTCTGCTCCTCTTGGGTGGATCTGCTTCATTTTTTTTTCTAGGGCTTTCAGTTGGACCATTAAGTTGCTTGTATGAGATGTTTCAAATTTCTTCTTGAAGGCACTTAGCACTGCCTTCATTTTGTCCCATAAGTTCGGTTATGTTGTGCTTTCATTTTCATTGAATTCTAGGGACTCTTTAATTTCTTTCTTTATTTCTTTCTTAACCAAGCTGTCATTGAGTAGCAAGTTGTTCAGTTTCTATGTATGTGCAGGCTTTTTGCTGTTTCTGTTGTTGTTGAGGTCCAGCTTTAGACCATGATGGTCAGACAGGATACAAGTGATTATTTCATTCTTATATCTGTTGAAGCTTGCTTTGTGACCAACTATATTGTCTATTTTGGAGAAGGTTCCATGAGATGCTGAAAAGAAGGTATATTCTTTTGATTTGGGGTGAAAAGTTCTGTAGACATCTATTAGGTCCATTTGATTTAGGGCCTCTGTGAGTGACCTTGTTTCCCTATTTTGCTTCTGACTAGATGATCTGTCCCTTGGTGAGAGTGAAGTGTTGAAATCTCTTATTATTAAGGTTTTGGGATCAGTACGAGATTTCAGCTTTAATAATGTTTCATTTACAAATGTGGGTGGTCTTGTATTTGGGGCATAGATGTTTAAAATTGTGATGTCCTCCTGTTGGAATTTTCCTTTGATGAGAAGGAAGTGCCCTTCCTCATATTTTTGATTAGTTTTCGTTGAAATTCTATTTTATTAGATACTGGGATCGCTACCCTAGTTTGTTTTCTGGTTCCATTTGCTTGAAACACATTTTTCCAGCCCTTTACTCTGAGGTAGTGTTTATCTTTCTTGCATAGTTGTGTTTCTTGGATGCAGCAGAATGTTGGGTCCTGTTTCTGTAACCATTCTATTAGTCTGTGTCTTTTTATTGGAGAGTTGAGTCCATTGATGCTGATAGATAATAGTGACCAATGACTGTTAGTTCCTTTTATTGTGGAGTTGGTGGTCTTACTATGATTCATTGCTTTTTTTCCTCTTTTAATTTTTGCTGGGAGATTATCTGTATCCTATATTTTCTTTGGTGTAGTTTTTGTTGGACTGAAGTTTTCCTTGTAGTATCTTCTGTAGGGCTGGGTTGATGTGTAGATATTGCTTAAATTTAGTTTTGTTGTAGAATATTTTGTTTTTTTTCCATCTATGTTGATTGAAAGCTTTGCTGCATATAGTAGTCTGGGTAGGATCTGCATTCCCTTAAAGACTGCATGACCTCTGCCCAGGCCCTTTTGGCTTTCATAGTTTCTGATGAGAAGTCTGGTGTGATTCTGATTGGTCTACCTTCTTATGTTAATTGACCCTTTTCCCTTGCTGCCTTTAATATTTTTGTTTTGTTTTGTAAGTTTAGTGTTTTGACTATGATGTGACGTGAGGTATTTCTTTTCTGGTCTAGTCTATTTGGTGTTCTGTAGGCTTTTTGTATGTTTATGGACATCTCTTTCTTTAAATTGGGAAAATTTTCTTCTATAATTTTCTTAAAAATATTTTCCCGTCCTTGGAGCATGGAGTCTTGTTCATCTATTCCTATTATTCTTAGGTTTCGTCTTTTCATGGCATCTTTGATTTCTTGGATATTTCGTGTTTGGGACTTTTCTGATTTTACTTTTTCTTTGAGTGAGGAATCAATTTCAGCTCCCAAGCTTCTCTCTTCCATCTCTTATATTCTGTTGGTGATGTTTACCTTTGTGGTTCCTGATCTTTTCTCTAAGTTCCCCATTTCCAGGTTTTTCTCTGTGTTTTCTATGTAGATTCTAATTCTGTTTTCATGCTTTGTACTGTTTCCTTCATCTGCCTGAAGGTGGCTCCTATTTTTGTATGTTTCCTCTCTATATGTTTCTAGTTTTTACTCCATGTGGTGCATTATATTCTTCTGATTTTCTTTGAGAGCTCTGTTTGTTTCCTCTTTTTGTTCCAGTAGTAACTGGATAATCATAGCTTTAAATTCATTTTCCTGTGTTTCTACTGATTTAAAATATCCATTGTTTTTTGGTGTTGCTGGTGGGTCTATGGTGTCCTGATTTTTATTGGGTGAGTTCTTATGTCGACCTTTGGCCATTGCTTATATATAATCTTCTCTGTTTGTTCCTTAAGTCTGAACTTTGGACTGGAACCATCTTACTGTGGTGTCTCTAGAATTCTTCAGGAAGATCATGGAGGTCCAGCAGTTTGAGAGTGTGTGTTGTTGCTTCAGTTGTACCTGAAGGAGAAAAAGCCGCTGGTGCAGAATCTTAAGAGTATGTTTGTGCGTGTGTGCATGTGTGTGTGTGTGTGTGTGTGTGTGTTTGTGTGTGTATCTTTGTGTGCGTGCAGCTGCACTGATGTCTTGAAGTGTGTCTTGAAGGGGAGTGCTAGAGTGTGTAGCTACTTGTGATATATGGTTTGGGAGCAAGCATAGGAGGGGATGTGGATGCTAGCGCAGTTAGCAGGCACAAATTATGGGCTCAAAGTGCCTGTATAGGTTTCCTGAATTCCCGGTGGTTCTACAGTCTCTGGCAGGTTCAACAGGCTGGACTCTGCGGTCTGTGGCTGATGCTGCGGGCGGGACACGTACTCTGTTGTAGGCTCTGTGAGTCGGGCCCTGTGCTCTGTGCTAGGAGCTGTGAACAGTTAGCAGGCGTAGATTGCTGGTGCAAAGTGCCTGCTCAGGTTTCCTGAATACCCAGTGGTCTACAGTCTGTGGCGGGCTCAGCAGGCTGGACTCTGATGTCTGTGGCTCACGCTGTGGGCAGGACATGTACTCTGTTGTGGGCTCTGTGTGCCCAGTCCTGAGTTCTGTGCTAGTAGCTGTGAGTCTGGCTGGCTGCACTCTGCTCCCTGAGTTGGGAAGTGTTATCTGCTCCCTCAGCCACTACCC
>CM053754.1:3708966-3731367 GCA_028658305.1 Pachyuromys duprasi
CCCCCACTCCACTCAGTCTGTGGTGTTTCCCACGATCTGTTCGCGCCCGCAGCACACCCGTGGGTTGGTGCAGGACTGGGGATCCTCCCAGATCTGCCAGCGGACTCACACACTGACCGAGATTTTGTTGGCGGGGCGTTCGGCTTGCGCCCCGGCAATGTGCGGACTGGTCAAAATGGTCCCCCAATCCACGCAGTCTGGTGTGGTTGCGATGATCGGACCGAACCCGCAGCACACCTGTGGGTCGGAGCAGAACCCGGGTGCAGTGTGCGCTCGTAGGGCGCAGTTCAGTGAAAACGGCACCTGGTTCCTCCTGAGACTGCCCGGGAGACTGTGCGATCCAGTCTATAATGGCGGGTGCGGGCACCCAGCGCAGCTGCTCATCCAGATCAGAGCTGTGCGCTGCTGGTCACAGGGAAATTCCTCCAGGTAATAACTGGGTGTCCCTAGGGTTTTCCCACTTGATTTTCTCACCGTAGGAGTTCTGCTCACCTGGCACTCACAATGCTGGCGTTTTAGGTCCCAGAGTTCAGTCTCCTGGTCGCTGCGTTGTTTCTGCTCTCCTACTCCTCAGACACAGTGTTCTCTCGTGGCAGCCATCTTGGATCTCCCCAGACTCAAATCTTAAGAAGGGGGTTCTGTGCTAGTCGCGTGCAGCATGATGCTGCCTCCCTGCTGGATGCAGTATCTACCCCTGCTTCTGCCACTGCTTCTGCCCATTATGGGTAAGTGCCCGGGAATCAATTCCCCAGGAGAAGTCCACGGACATGACCATAGTTGACCTGTGTCCTATTGGACTTAGATCAGGTTTTTTTTTCCCTTTTCCCCAGGCTCCTTGTACCATTGTTTTGGGTTCCACAACCCCTCAACTCACCAATTCTGAGTTTCAGCTCCTCTGAAAAGGGTGTGTGCTGATCGCTGCCATCTTCGATGTCTCTCAGCATCTGTTTAGAGGCACTGCTGGGTGGAGACTCTCAGAGGAGAACTCTGACAAGCTCCTATCTGCAAGCTTATCAAGGTATCCTTCAAAGTGTCAGGGGTTAGCATTTTCTCATAAAATGGGTCTTCAGTTGGGGCAGGCACTGTTTGGGAATTTCCTCAGTCTCTGCTCCATCTGCTCTATCTTTATCCCTGCATATCCTGAAGACAGGGTAAATTTTGGGTCAAAGTTTTTGTAGTTGGGTTGATGTTCTCCACCCTTTACTAGAAGACTAGTCTTGTTAGAGGATGTCCTCTTCAGTCTCTGTGGTCTCTGCTACGAGGAGTCTTTGCTTGCATCCCCATCATATCCTTTCAGGAGCCTACCCTGACATAGGCCAGCTTACCACAGAGATTTCTCCAGCCTTAGTTTCTCTTCTTTTCTTTTCTTTTCTCTCTACAGGCCTTCTGTGCTCTTGCTTTGCTCTCCTCAGGTCTGACCTCCCCCCTCTTAACTCTTTGTGCCTCTTCTCCTGCCTTGTTCCCTCTCTTCAGGCATTACTTCTATCTATTCTCTCTCTCCTTTTCAGTGAGATTTATGCATCTTCACTGGGGTCCTCCTCATTACTTATCTTCTTTGGGTCTGTGACTAGTAGTATCAAGTTTCATATTTGCAACATTTTTTTGATGGTGATCTGCAGAGACTTAAGACATATGGAATCCTTTTTTACATTTATTCTAATTCATAAAGAAAAAGTAATACTTTAAAATGTGTTTATATTTGTAAATGTATTTAAATATATAGAAGCATGTCATAATTTTTTATAAATTAATTTGTAAATATTCCAGTAAAGAACCTAATATCCTCTTGGGGGAGAACAAGTTCAATGTAAAATCTATGAACCTATATTCTTATAGTGATACTTCTCTATATTACTGTCTCTCTCTCTATTCCCATAAGCCTTCCATGGTCTGTCTTGGTCTCTCTCTGATCATGTGTGTGCAAATTTCTGTGTATTTTTATCTGAATGTTTTTTCACAGTAGTAATACACTACGTAATCTTATCAAAATTTTTTGATTCATTTAAAAATAAGTCACATACATTTTATTAGGATACATTCCCTGATAAAGAATCTTAGACAAAGACTTACATGTGATATGAAACTAGAAAATGTGATTTCCAGAGCAAGAGATGGAAAATACAATACACACACACAACCTCATGAGAACATATGGAGCCATTGAATATTTTGTAGGTGATCAATAATTTAGTTCCTTTGGTGTATCTGAAAGGATATATGTATACAGTTAATTGGGGTCCAGTTGATCCAGAGAGCTGAGAAACAGTTTATGCTCTGGATTCTACCTCCATTTTGTCACTCAGTTTGACTTTCAGTTCTCAGAGGTGTGTGTCAATGTATGTCCTGTAATGTCTATCTTTCATGCTTCAGTACCAATAAAGAAACAGTAGAATGGGTGGCAGTTAGAGGCTTGGTGGAGCTGAAAGAAAATGAAAACAGTGAAGGTGGGAAACTCAAGTGGTCTAGAAGACGGGTCCTGCTCAGTCCACCTGCTCACTCATGTGTGCTCAGGAATGCCTTATAAGCTGCCTTCCTCTCAGGACTCTGAAACCAATCAAGTGTGTGGATTGGCTTTCCTTTAGACACCAAATGGGTCACCTGTAATTCTGACATTGACCATGTAGAAATAGATCAGCATTCCCACAGTCACCTCCTTTCTAGTTTGGTAATTATTTTTTTTAGACCAACTCATAAAAAAAATCTCACCAACACATTCTTGTCATTGCATTTTATCATCTAAGTAACCACAGGAGTACCATGAACAATTGTTTTCACAGTGGTCTGTCTCTGTAGAAATTTATGAAAAAGGTATTGTCAAATACTTATATTTTCCCCGTGTTATTGCAAATGATATGTTTTAATCTCTTTTGATTTATTCATCACTTGTGTAAAGAAGTACAATTAATTTTTATAAAATTAGCTTTTATTCATGAAAATGCCTGAATTTTCCTGTGTTCTAGCATATTCTCTAGAATTTACAATAGGTATTTCATGTCTAAAAAGTAGTACTTGAGACAGAGATAGTGTTACATCTTCCTTTTCATTTTCAACGTCCATTTTATTCTTTCTTTGTTACTTACTCACTGGCCCAAAATTGAAGTGTAATGTAGATACATAGTTAAGCGATACACTTGACATGATATTTACTATAGGGTAAAAACATCTGGTCTTTGTACACTGAATGTTATGATAACTAGACTTCTTGTTTGTGGCTTTTATAAAAATCATAAATGTTATTAAAATTTTCCAGTCTTACTGACATGATCAATCTGCTTTTCTTTTATGATGCATTAATATGGTGGATACATTAGACCTTCAGAATAGCAGTGATTTGTCTAGTTTTGTTATTGTAACAACAATGAACTCATAAATGAACTTATAAAGTAAGTTACAGAGTAACCCAAAGTATCACCTTCTCTAAAGTTATAAGGGCTTGTGGATAATTATTATTATATCTTTGTTAAGTATTTCTTAACATTTACAAGATAATTTGATAGATTAGTTAAAAATAGAAAACTTAACATTATAAAGTAATTAATATTAACATTCAGAACATTTTATCCAACAATAGTAGAGTACATTGTTCTTAGTAAAGCATGGGAATTTCCCAGGATGGAAAGTAAGTAATTACACACTATGCATTAAATCACAAAAGTATATTCTCTGATAAAAATGGAATAAAACTATTAATTGTCAGAAAAGAAATGGAAAAAATAACAAATACTTGGATGTTAAAATTATAGGTAAAAATCAAAAATACAAAGAAAATTAGGAAACATCTTGACAGAAATGGAAATTTGATTACAACATACCAAAGTATATAAAAACATGACTGGATATTTATATTCCATGAAATACAAAATGTATTTATGTTTTCTTCTGTGTATGGGTGTTTTGCTGGCAAGTGTGCATATGCAGGATATGGATGTCTGATGTAACAGAGATCAAAAAATGGCATCATCTAACTTGGAACTGGGTCTACAGAAGGTAGCCCAGTTTGATTAGGTATATGGAGTTTACAAAATATGAAAATGTTCTGATGGTGAATGGTGGTAATTCCCAAGAATGTGAAAGTACCTGAATTCACTAACAATCCAGAAGGTGGATAAAATCATACATTTTATTTAAACATTTACTATATATAAACTTAAAAATAATCATTACCAGTGAATCCTTTTGGGGAAGCAATTACTTATGAATTAATTTTTTAGTAGACTCAGGGTTAATTTTGTTGTCAATTTCTTCCTGGAGTAGCTTTGATTATTCACATCTTTCAAGAGAGTTTTACTCTTAATTTGCATATTTCTATGATGATGATTTAATAATTCTTGTATGTTTATTTTCTAATCACCTTTATTTTCAAGGAAAATTGAATATAAATTTTTTTACTCATTTCTAAACTTTTTCAAAAGTGAAAATTTCTGCTAGTATTTAATTGAAAGTCTTATGCCAATTATCAGTTTCTGTCTAGTTAATTGCCCTCATTCTCACCAATAACATCACACATAAGTTATATCATCGAAAGAAAAAACCAAACAATCAAGACTCCTAATGAAACAAAGTCTAATTGTCATTCAGGAATAGTGTTTCTTTTATTTATTTTAAGTAGATAAGTGCTCTATCTGCATGTACACCTACATGCCAGAAGAGGGAGCCAGATCCCTGTACAGATGGTTGTGAGCCACCATGTGGTTGACTGGGAATTGAACTGAGGACCTCTTGGAAGAGCAGACACTGCTCTTAACCACTGAGCCATCTCTATTGCCCGAGGAAAACAATTTCTTTTGACGGACCCTCCAGTCAGTGGTGAGTCACATACTGGATTTCTCGCATGGTTTTGGCAGTCTGAAATCCTGGATGGGTTTTGACAAAAGACTTCAGTTACCTGTCATGTATTTTTTTTTTTCAAATATTCTCAAAACAAGGCAGCTGGTTTTCCCCAGAGTGAGGACTCAAGAGAGAATCCAAATTCAGTCCAGATGGAAATCACAGTCTGTTTATATCAGAGTGCTGGCAACACAGCCTATGCCTTCTGCTATACTCTTGTTACTAGAAGCCCACAGCTAAATCCAAACCACTCACAAACGGGACAGGCAGCAAATAATTTGTGAATATAGTTTTACAAATTTCATGACTACCAATGGCGATTTTTTCTATTTTATCTATCTGTTGACTATTTGTATTCTTTGCTATATAAAACTTCTTTATGAAGCCAAATTGATTGTTTCTCTCATTATTTTTGTCTTTCACACTGTATAAGAATTACTTACATAATACTGGAACTTGTCATTTCTATCTTATATGTAGCATCATTTTAAATGCAAAATATTCAACCATTTGATTAACCTTAAAATTAGCATAATGTTTCAAATGTGATTATGAAATATTAATGCCTAGGTATTGGCATGGAAATGATATAATGTGATAGAAATAAAGATGTGAAACAAAAATGAAATGGCTGTAAGATGTATCTAATTAACTGTAAATAATTTATATGCAGAAGAAATTAAAAAATGTGGGCATTGCATTAAGATATATTATTGTTAGCAGGAAAATGTCTAATAAGGGCTGCCAATGACCAAAAAATATATATTATATCCACCTCTCTCATATATATATAGTGTACATGGCAGGCATATATAATTATACACATATCCATATTCATAAAATAAAGTTTATCATAGAAATTTATCACATTAGCATACAACACCTTTAGTTAGTAAAACTGTAAATAAATTTTGAGATTTTTCTAAAGTGTTTCTATTTTTCCAATAAAATTTTCATGCATATTTTGTGAACATCAAACACTCTATGTGATATAGGTATATATTTTATTAAAAGTATTGTTTTAGATCATTGAAAGAAATAAAAAGTAATTTTTGAAAGACAGAAAACCTTATTCTACCATCTCTCTCCTCATTGAGGTTTACAGATCATTATCTGTCTCTGTGGTCCAAAGAGACCCTACAAAGGGCCTCAGAAGCTGGGCAGGACCTGGAATTAGGCTCCAGAGAAATGTGAGTTACATCAGAATTTGGGTTGAGGGTATGGGTTACTCCGCTTCTGCTTTCATTCACACATTCACTCTCAAAGTCTCTATTTTGTTTTCACTCTTCTATTTTTAAATAGGCACTTCCAGAACTCCCCTGTATTAGCTGAGTGTCTGTCCCTGCCCCCATCTGTGACTCACACAGTGAGGGTTGTTGAAGTAGAGTATGTAGTTGCATGGATTGAATATTCTTGAGAAAGTGACTCTGAGAAAAGCCACTCATAGTTTTCCAAATCCCTTTAAATAAGTGCACAGTTCTACCACACCCAGGCCATTACTGACATTTGCAACCATCCGTTCTCATCCTCTGGAGAAATGAAACCCTTTTTCTTTGTGATTAATTAATTAATTGATTTAATTAATGAAATTAATCACAACCTGTCTTCAGCTTTCCCACCCTCTTTTCCTCGCAATCCTTTCCTTGAAACTCTGCTTCTTTAAGGACCATGTTTCTTTTTTTCTTTCTTTTCTTTTTTTTTTTTGAAAGAGATTCTTAGAAAGAAATATCTGTATTCTCTCTTTTTTACCCAACATTTAGAATACAAGCCAAGCTGTGCCGCTGGAGAAAGAAAGGGACTAGAGATACAGAACTCTGAGAACAACCAGTCCATGTCCTTGAGAGCAACTGCCTATCCTAATCACTGCATTAACACATTGAAATGCTAGGTTTTTAAGGAATATTTATGCATTTTTCCCCTGTATGGGAGTTTGGCTTGCAAGTGTGCATGTGCAAGCTGATGGATGTCTGATGGAATAGAAGTCAGAAAAAGGCATCCTCTCACCTGGACTGGGTCTACAGAAGGCCACCCAGCCAGGGTCCTCTGAAAGAGCAGCAAGAGGCTTTCACTGCCCAAGCATCCCTCCAGCACCACCACGCTTGACTTACTGTGAGTTTTAAAAGCATCTTTCCCTACAGTGTGAGCCAGGCAGGCAGACCTGATGACAGAAAACACAGGACAGGCTTTTGTAGATTTGAAACATGAACTTTAGTTTAATAAACATTCATAACGAGCAAAACCATTGATGCCCACATGCCAAGTTGTGTATACACATTCTATCTCTGAGGAAGATGGTCTTGCTCCTTGACTCCACTTCAAACCTTTTGAGAGAACGAAGATAACATATCTATCACAAGGAGCTTGGGCTCTCATATTAATATACTAATTATGTCAATGCATTTATGTATTTTGTAATGAATTAATATTATTTATTATTGTTAATACCATATATAAATATATGTAAACAATATACTTTAGATAATGTATAATAATATTAATACATGAACAAATTATTAACATATTATCGACATGTTAACAATATATTAATAAATTAATGTAATAATGTATTAAAGTATTCATATAAATATATGATGTGCATAAAATACATCACAGAAATTAATGCAATAAATGTTAAATAAACCAATATCTAATACAGAATATATTAATAAATACTATAAGTAATATATTAGTAAATTAATAGAAATGATAATTTATATACAATGTTTAGTATATTGATCATATATATATATATATATATATATATTATTTCCCAGAAATTAGAAAAGAAAGGGGAACAAAACCAGCACTTATAACAGAGCAGCTTGCCCAGCATGGGTGAGGCTCTGAGTCTGTTCCTTAAACAGGACAAATAGCAAAACTGTACATATTTACCCAAATGTTCTAGCACAGAAGTGTCAATCAGACTGCTGGTAGGCAAATGAACCTAAAACAGCCTCTCAATATTTTGTTGTCCAAGAGCACTGAGTCACTGTTACTGCAATGTGACAATGCAATAAATGTTCAGAAACCCTGAATCAAAAGAGGCATTGAGAATCGGAACAACACAGTGCAATGACTGCATTGCAGGGCAACAGCAGTTAAGGAAACTAAGTTAACAAGTCTTGGTGTCAAGGGTACAATCCAGGAGTCTTCTCCAAATTTTCATGGCACCTTGGAGGCTACTTTGAACCTGGGTGCAGCTGAGGTAGAGGTTGGATGTGTGGAGTAGTATTTATTACTTTTTTGGATGAGGGCCATGGGGGTTATCGTAGAAAGTAAGTTAAATTATGGACACCAGTGAAAGTTAAACTTTCCCAAATTAGTTCGTGGACTGAGAATCCCAAGACTTATTTGCCATAATGAAAATTAATTTGGCAAGACTCAAGAGATGATTAGATAGAAATAAATAATATTTTCAGGCATGACTGGGATACATATAGACAGATGAAAGAAGAGCTTGAAATATGGCCATTGATCTGGTAAGTGTGGGTGCACCATGAGAGCAACTTTTTGATTTTGTAGTATTATATTATCTGCAAGCTTTTCCAAAGGAAAACAAAACAACTAATGGAGGAAATTGCAACGATTTCCAGGGCCCCATAAGAACTTTAGAATTTGAACTAGCAATTTTCAAAACTGTGTTCCTGGAACAAAGGGCAGCTAAGACACAAATTAGCTGACTGAATGGGAAGGCTAGGGCTGGGCTGGCACAGTGTCCTTCAAAGAGCTCTGGAGGTGATTCTGAAATGTGTTCAAGTTCACAACTATTGCTTCAGGCCATGAAACCTAAATTCTATCAGTTCTTAAAGATGGAATGGTAGAGCAGATAGAATTTATAGTTCTGCAGAAAAAAAAAAGGTTTAGATCCAATGCGATTTAATGAAATAGAAGCACGACTATCTAAAGGTTCTTTTTATAGTAACTAAGTTATCAAGAGAAAAATAATACAAACATTAAAATATTTCTTTTAATTCTAACAAAATGAACCGAAGCTCATGAATTACTCAACAGATACGGTTTGTTTGCATTACTCTGTCCTGTGTCCTTCGGACTGTAACTGTATGGGTTTTCCTTCGTTGATGAAATATGATGATGAAATCATGTGACTGATGTGGAAATGTCAACCAAGACTCTATATTGTTATTTCTCTGTATTGAATTATGTGTGTTTCAAATGCTATGAATGTGTAAAGTAATCTGAGCTCTTAATGACTATGCTTCATCACCAGCAAATATGTGGCAGGCCCTGGAGGACAATGAGAGCCCTCTAAGGAGAAGCCCCTAGAAAATTGAAGTTTGGAACTGTAAAAAATTTTGCTTTTTTAAGAATAGGGTGTACTTAAACATGTGCACATGTGGGGACTGAACAGATGTTACTGCTCTAAGGTAATGGCACATGTTTCCCCATAACTCTTACGCTCATGGTAAACACAGTTGAGACTGTAGTAAGATAAGCAAAATTGAAATTTATCTTTTGGAGCCAGGCGGTGGTGGCCCATGCCTTTAATCCCACCACTTGGGAGGCAGAAGCATACAGATCTGAGTTCAAGGTCAGCCTGGTCTACAGAACCAGTTCCAAAATAGCCAGGATCACACAAAGAAGCCCTGTCTAATCCCCCTCCCACTGAAAAAGTTAGAAAATCTCATGAAAAACTTATCTTTTGAAAGTATGCTTGACACTTTACATTTTTGTTGAAGAAGTAGAAGTTCTGTGTCTCAAAAACTATAATTTTACTATAAGGAAACTGATTCATTACTATCCCTCTTTAAGCTATGGAATTCAAACCAAGTGTTATGTTTTCTGTGGAGATTTTTCTTCTGATTTCATTCCTCTTTTCTCCATTGAATTGGTGCTTGGGAAGGAGACTGATAGGTTGCAAAGCATAAGTATACTATGAGGAGCTTGAAATTAGAAATAACAAGGGGTTTAGAACCATAGCAGTCTTTAGAAGTTGTGTTTCACAATTGTATCACAATATTAAACCACCTCTAAATTAGTATTCCAATATCCCAAATGGAGAAATTGAGTTTCCATGATGTTAGGTTGCATGTTAATGTCTTCTAACAAATGGCAACTTTGGGAACCAAGAACTTATGCTCTGTACTCCTGGACTATACTTGCTTTCAGAAAAAAAAAGCAAAAAACAAAACAAAACCCCAACAAATTGCACTAATTTCCTGCAAATTTTAAGATAACAAAAAGCAAAATAAAATTATAAAACTTGGTAGCTAGAATGGATATGGCATAAAAGAAAACCACTACACCAGATGTCCAGGGATAGCACACTTGTGCTTTTACAAAGGTTAAAGTGGAATAGAAGGGATAAAGCTGTAATCTCATGCTTGTAAAAATACCTTTCACTTGCAATGGCATGGCACAGCAATTCCTAGTTAAGAACAGAGGCAATCTCAAATATGAACCATAAAACCTCTTAAGATTTGCAGTGATATAAAATATTAATCATCAAACCAATGATGTAAATGTGTGTCTGCGTGTATATATACACTGTATCACTACTGGTTATAACTATTAATTCCAATAACTATTCTACTTGTCCACAGCATTTTCATGGGTGTTTAAAGAGAACAGCAGAGAGTAGCCATAAGTACTGGAAGATTATTGGTTGTGTTTGGGGAAAGACACAGGCAGGAAGGGGCTTTAAAAAGCAGGAGTGGGTAAGTGAAAGCTTGTGCTCCAAGAATAATGACACGACACATGATTTCTCAACCCTTAACATTCTCTTCCTCTCACTTCTGTTTCACATACTATGTTTTATGTTTTGAGACCTTCAGTCAATTTTTCAAGCACCAAATTATAGGCTAAAAGAGTAAGGAAATCAGAGGGAAAAAATGAACGTTACATGTTACATAATTATTATCAGTAAGCCTGAAAATGTGCTGAACACTAACCAGTGATGTAACCAGCCAGGACTATTTCTGTTGTATCAAACCCAAATGCAGGAAGCCTGGTAACTGACTACCTCACAGATGGTGAGCAGAATTTCTTGTCTTATCACTCAGCCTCCTCTCTCAAGGCCGGCCATGCGTCATTGCCAAGTCCATATCCTGCCACTCAAAAAGAAAACAGACACAAAATTAACTGGAAGGTGCCAATAGCATTTTGAGGAACATTTGTAAAACTGCCATGCTGTTTCCTCAACTTCCTGGATAGGCTGGAACAGATATATCCATGGAGTTTGGAAGGGAACAGTCTAGTGTCAGATGCTTTTTAAAAATTCTATTTCAAGATTTTTAGAGGGGAATTGATACTGGGGGGATACATTAGAAGTTCTGATAGGGTGTAAGAAACCAAAGCCCACAGAGAAAAGTGATTTCCAAAGTCATACAGCTTCTAAGTGGCAAACCTAAATGTATAGCAAATGTTGTGCTCTGCCAAAGCTTTTCCTTTGTAGACTTTCTATAAAAACAGACAGACCTCCAGCAATCTATATTGGAAATCAGGTAGGTCAAAGTAGAGGGTAGGGGACAGGAAAAAAAATTGGATGGAATGCTAGCTTAAATAGCTGTATACTTCTGATTAGAACTGTTTTCTAATCTGTACAATGGCACTGCTGGAAGGTTCCACCTTGTTTTAGGATAAAAATGGCTGGTTTATACAGCTACATCATGCATGGGGAAAATGATGAACACATGTCAAATATAATTGTGTGGTTTTTCCTTAATAGATAAGTCAACGGAGATTTTCCAATGAGGAGAGAAAGGCCTGTAATCTCTGAACAAGATAACTCAAATACTGGAACCTGGTCTTTTTTGCCATGGAATAAGGGATGATCGATGGGTCAGTCTATAAGATGAATACGATTGAATCAAAAGGCTCTTGAAATGATTAGGAAATAGATTCTAGTTATCAACCTGTAGGATGGAAAAGAAGAGGGATGGAGATGCTAGGGGTTGCATGAGCAACCATTTCAGGAGAACAGTACTTTCTTCCATCACAGAATGCATAGTTTGATGCTAGCTGAGATACTATCAAACATTCCGAAGACTCTCTCCAGCAAATCCTTATGACAGATCTTGTGTTCATGGTTGAACATGGATGAGAAAGGATCAGTCTAAACCTGGTCCATTCAGCCATGTCTGTGGGTAAGAAAGCCTGCAGAACAATGAGGGAGCTGTGTGAGACTCGGGCTGGAGGGTCTCAAACTTAGTGTGTGGAGATGGGGCAGAGGGTCAAAAGTGCTGTGCAAGTGTCTCCTGTAAAATTTATTTTATTTTATGCGTGTTAGCATTTTGCCTCTAGAGGCCAGAAGAGGACATCAAATTCCCTAGAACTGGAGTTATAAATGGTTGTGAGTGATCATGTGGGTGTTGAAAACTGAAACCTAGTCCTCTGAAGGAGCAAAATGTGTTCTTAACCACCGAGCAAACTCTTTAGCTCCTTCACTAAGAACTGCAACCTACAGCTAAGGAAAGTTATAAATACACTGTGGTTCAAGATTAAGCCCCAGTTTTCTGTGTGAAATAAGCATACCACTATTGCGATAAAAATGTACACTAAGAATTAAAAAGGGTCTTGTAAATCAAGAACTAATTCTGTGGCCTGAGACCTTGTAAGAAAGTAGTTTATGGTAGTGGTTGCCATATAATAAAAATTGGGAGATAATTGCCTTCTCGATTCTAGGGAGGAGAACTATGTAAAGAGAAAATGAAAATCAAGGTTCACATAAAATGATGGGCTAAGCACGCCACTTTAGTTTGTTAAACAAATGTTGTTTAATGCATTTGGGAAGCAGTTTCTGCTGAATGAGTGGCATTAGGTTTAATTGGGTTATAGCCCAGTTAAAACTGGGTAGCAGGCAAGTCTTTTTATTATTTTTGGCTATGAAAGGAGTGAGGTAGAGTTTTTTTTGGGGGGAGCAAGATTATGGGGCATGTATAAAACTTTAAATTTATTTAAATTATTTATTTAAAATTATTTACATTATTTTGTTTAATTTATCATTCATCTGTTTAGATAAAAGCATGTCTACAGAGAATACAGGGTCAACATAGAGAGAGAAGGCAGCACTAGTAAGAATAAATGATGAATGTGGAGGAAGATGTGTCCTAGTGGAGGGGCTTTCTCATGACACTGGTTATGTATCTGGGCTGTGGATAAAGACTCAAACCTCTCAACACAACATCAGACAGCAATATTATCTGATTACAGATCTGATTTCTAGGTCTTCTGGAGTATAACTGGATCAGTTCTATAGGTAGCTTCAAGTGGTTTTGAAAGATGGGAAAACTGAAAAGTGTTTTTTTAGGTTAGTTATTAATTAATCACTAAAATGTAAAACTCAAGTTACCTTTAGTTTAGACACAACATGAATTAGAAGACTTTTATCTATAAACATTAATTCAAAAATCCATACTTCAGAAGTGCTTAATATCTGAGTGAATGAACCATAATGGAACATAAATGTCTTATGAAAATGCATTACTTTTCCACATGGATGGATTAGGGGGTGTCTATGGTTTGGTAACCAAAATAATTGGGAATTGTTTATTTTTCCAAGAATATGTGATATATAATCTGGGAATGTGACAAGGGAAGAGGAGCCTCCTAGAATTATCTGGAGGTGCATTGGTATGTAAAAGGTTGGTGTTAATAGGTTGTTGTTAAAAGGTTGTTGTTGGTAATAGCAGCAGAGGCCTGTTTTCAACTACAAGACTCAAGGTAATGGAAGAGAATGAGGAAAGATTCACAGTGACAATGGTCAAGTGACTCATTGTGATCATCTAGAAAAAGTATCCTCTTTTCAAAATATTTAACTTGATTAAATAAGAAATGTCAAAATTGGCTTGTAATTTAAAAGAGAGTTTTCCAGTCATGTGGTTCTGGCAGGCACATCAGGAAGAACACATTACTCTACCCACTTCAGTGCTTTATCCACATTGTCACTTCATACATGTAGCCACTCTTTGGGATTTCTATAATCAGAAATCAAAAGATTAAAATATAGTCTCTGTCTAAAATAGTATTTGTACAGAAAAACAAAAGTTCATGCCCAATCTCACTTTCTGTTACATTATAACATTTGCTCACAATCTGAAGTAGCATTACATGCTGTTACGTAATAACCTAGAGAGAGAAAAACAAAAACAAAAACAAATACTACACCAATACTACACAAATAGTACACTAAAATAGTGTACTATTCTAAGAAAAAAGTAAATTTCAAATTGGCAAAACCAGAAAAGAGGAAGCCAAGTCACAAGTCAGTGCAAAGAAGCGAGAACAAAGGTGTGGACAAACCAAGAAGGGACACCATTAATCTACATGGAAATGGATATTACTTAAACATACACATCAGCTTATAGGGGCTCACACACTTCTGAAGGTAGATGACACCAGTTTTAAACCATGGAGTTCCCTGATGCTTTTCTTCATTTCACTAATGGCATCTATCTGAGTTTGTTTTATTTCATTTTGAAAACAGATTTCTGTAGCTTGGAACTCATTGGCATTCCAAAGCACAGATGGTGCGTGTGTTAAAACTTATTTTCTTCCATCAAATTGGACTGAATTTCATTATGAAGGCACGGTTTCAGCAGAATAGGCTGGTAGTCAGGGATAACCTGGTGTACCTTGGAGAGGCCCAAAGCAAATTGGCTGCAAATGAGTACAACAAACATTCCCACACTGTTTCTTTGTCTGAAAATCTGCCAACAGGTTTCCGTTTGGATCACAAACAATCCAAAGCAAATGCTACCCAGAAAATTCCACTGCAGACTAAACTGAGCAAAATAGAGAACACTCAGAGAAGGACATAAACACACTCTTCAATGACTGATGAATTTTAAAAAAAAATAATGAAACCATGAGGTTGGAGAGATGACTTGGCACTTAAAAGTATTTGCCGTTTGTGTCAGTGTGGTTTCAAGATTAAACACTTTGCATTAGGTGGCCAATAAAGAGACTTATCTTTTTATATGTGTATACACATTTATTATACAAATGTGTATGTGTGTATGCAACCAATATAATCAAGAAAAGAGAGGTTATCAACTTGAGAGTGGGGATGTGGGATGTGTGTAAGGGGTTTGAAATAGGGGAACTGGAATGTTCTGGAGGGAAGAAATTGAGGGAGGACAGTGATGTGATTCTATTTCAATTAAAAGCGTATTTTAAAAACCTTGCTTACTGCTTTTGAAAGGACGGGAGTTTGATTCCTACCATCCATACTGGACAGTCCGTGATCACCTCTAACTCCAGCTCCAGGGGATCAAATCCCCTCTCTGGCCTCCATGGGGACTGTACTCATGTGGCTCAGGAACACAGACAGACATATAGATAAGCACAGACATATAAGAATAAAAGTTAATCTTTAAACTTTGTGATGGTTAAGTATGTCAGTGGGTCCTTTTAATTTTCCAAGATTTTATACCTTTTTCTTTTCTTCCCAAACATCACAAAGCAGGCTAGACTACCTGCTCAGTCTTATGCCTACTTTAATTTTTTCATTATTATTTTTATTATTTATTACAATTTATTCACTTTTTATCCCAGCTGTAGACCCCTCCTATGTCTCCTCCCAGTCCCATCCTACCTTCTTCTCCCTCCCCCATGTCTCTCCCTTAGTTCACTGTAGGGGAGGTCCTCTGTCCCTATGATCTGATCTGACCCTAGCCTATTAGGTCTCATCTAGACTGTCTGGATCCTCCTTGTTCAAGTTTTAGGTAGTCAAGAAAGTGACAAGTCACTGCTATTTAAACTGTGTGAGAAAGACAGTTCTTATTTTGATATTATTTTAGTTAATCTATGTTTCTCAAAGACAAGATTTACAATGCTCAATTACGTTGAAGTTCTAGAAAGAGAAAGTGATGAAGACAGTGGGTAATTCAAGACCCAGCATATAGCATGGTGGCCTTTTCTGCCAATCTTAACAGGAAGCGTTTAAGACTTAAAATAAAAGTACTCCATTTCCTGGAGGTTTTGGTGGTTCCTCCTTTCTACCCATTTGCCAAAGTTTGTTACCTTTTATGGAACATATTTTATTTTATCCAACCATCAACAAAGCAAAAGGCTGATAATAAGAACCTAAACACTATCAATTTGGAGAGTCCTTGGTCAGTGGCTGGAATCTTCAGCCTAACCTGGACTCCTGTGGAGAGCTAAGCTATTTTTTTGGGGGGGGGGCAAGAAGATTGAGTATTGAGTCAGAGTTTGACTCTGAAAAGCCCATTTTTAATGGAAACAAGTAGAAAATACAGTTAGGGTTTGAATGGATCAAAAGCAAATGGGGCTAAATAACAAAAAGTTGGAGTTAGTACAGATAGTTAAACCCTTTATGAGAATAACAAGAGTTGTGTTTTACTTCAATGCTTTAATTCCAAATTAAACTAGATGCTGAGCTTGATAGTCAGAATGCTTCACTTAAAGCCAGACCTCAGCAAGGTCTGTGTGGGACATGCTTCATCCGTGACTGAGCTAGGGAAGAGCAGTGCTGACAAACTGAACAGCATGCGCTGTGTATGTTAGGTCTTGCCCTGACTGCGTTCGTGCAAGCCCTTAGCTTTTCATGCTGAGGCTTCACTGTGAGCCGCAGAAACAGGTGAGGTGAATAGCAGTGTTATAAGGTATCGTCTTCCCATTGTTATAGTTTGTCCTGTCCAGCTGACCCAAAGCTTTTGGATATGACGGAAGTTTTTTGGCCCAGTTGTGCTTGACCCAAAGATGTAGGGTCCTGGACAATCTCATATGACAATGATACAGTGGCACTCATGGCTCCTGAGACTTTTGTCTCTTGCCAGTGTAGACTAAAGATACAGACATTCATGACTGTAGGCAAGCAAAGCTGAATCAAGCTCTATTAAGGATAATTGAAGGAGAGTGAAAAATTAAAAATATGGAAGAATATTTCAAGAGGGGGAAGAATTTCTAAGAAAGCATTTGAACCTCTTTGCCTAGAAGGATTTATAGGGCCATTGCAGAAGCTGGGCAAAGGCTGAGGTGGTAGTTGCCATGATGTAGTTAGCTCATGGGCCAAGCTTACAGTATGCCCACATTCTGTATGCATGGGCCTTTGGCTCAACATGGAGAGGATGATACATTCACTGTTCACAGGCTGCCCTCCCAGTTAAGGATTGTTGAAACTCCTTCTTTGTTCTGTCTCTGATTTTATTAGTTGTTTGTCTTGACTGTATACTACTGTTTAGTCCTTGGAAAGAGTCTCAAATGCTTTTCCTTACACTAAGCTCTCTTTGTTCTCATACCTATGAAAAAACAGCTGTGGCTAATCTTAGTTAATTCCTTGTCCATGAGATAAGCTGAACCCTAGACATTGTGGTCTCTTTTTTGAAATAGGTAAATTACTCTTAAAAATAGTGTGCTACAGTTAGCTGTATGAGAAGCAAGAGCACCTACATAAGCAATCGTGCCTAGCATATGTTCACTCCCGAAGTGGAGTGGTTGGGATTGGGAAGGGGGTCAATACAGCTATCATGGAAACTGGTCAGCTGACCCTCCAACACTGATCTTGTTTCTCAAAGCCTGTCTATCTCTAAAAGGTCTGTTTGGCCATCTCATACCTAGATATAAGCATCTTTGTATTTGATTAGTGCTCCTGTCTTCTTGGTTTTAACCTTTTGAACCCTAAAGTCCATTCTTACTGTAACATCTGTGAGCATCTTGTCTTTACTGTGATCTCCAACTATCTAGAGAGAGCTGGCTCCTGCATCAGCACCATTCAGAGTGATATTTCTGAGAAAATAGAACTTTCTCTTCCATTTTAACTTCTTTTGCTGACAACTAGTAACATAAGACTGAGTTCCTCTGGATGAACCTCTTTAGAATAACAGAATGAGCACAGAGGCAGTGACTGAGGGGTAAAGCAGGGGGCACCTTTGCTTTGCTTATAGGTGAGAGCCTCCTTTTGAAAGTGACTTATTTTGTTTTGGAAGGTTCTTGTTATGTAGCCCAGGTTAACTCTGATCTTGTTGTCATTTTCCTTATTCTGCAAATTGCTCTAAAATGACAGGAGTTTGTCACCCTTCTCTGCAATTACTGTCTTTGCTATTAAGCTAGAGGAATAAGCCACAAAAAGATCCATTTGGATGCTTTAGCCAGGTTGAAGAGAAGTAAAGGAGAGAAACAAAATAGAGGTTGATAGAATTCTGGGGAAAAATGACATAGCGTGACAGGGCTCAGACTAGGTGAAAATACAGAAGAATTTGTATTTTATTAACTCATGATAAGGCTCAAACATTACTGTAAAATAACAAGTAAGTGAGTAAAGTTATTCTGTGTGTGCAAAAGGACTTTTTTTGATTAATAGAGAAATAAAACACACACAGTGAAGAATATAAGTGGAATCAACCTGACAGCTACAGGAATGATGGTGTCAAAGGTTAGTGCTCTGGGCATAGGAGCAGGAGTAGCTGACTCCAAGAAAGCCTGAACTTAAGAGCATCTGAGCTACATACCATGTGTGTCTTTCTGCTTCTGGGATATCTCACTCAGGATGATCTTTTCTAGATCATCGATTTGAAGGCAAATCATGATTTCCTTGTTTTTAACTGCTGAGTAGTATTCCATTGTGTAAATACACCACAATTTTTGTATCCATTCCTCAACTGAGGAGCAGTTTCTAGCTTCTGGCTATTACAAATAAAGTTCCTATGAATACGGTTGAACAAATGTCTTTGTTGTACACTTGAACATCTTTTTGATATATGCCTAGAAGTGGTATAGCTGGATCTTGAGGAAGCGGTATTCCTAGTTGTCTGAGAAAACACCAGATTGATCTCCAAAATGGTTGTACAAGTTTACATTCCCACCAGCAATGGAGCAATGTTCCCCTTTCTCCACAACTTCTCCAGCATATGTTGTCACTTCAGTTTTTGATCTTAGTCATTCTGATGGGTATAAGGTGAAATCTCAGGGTCATTTTGATTTGCATTTCCCTGATGACTAAGGATGTTAAGCATTTCTTTCAGTGTTTCTCTGCCATTCAATTTTCCTCTTTTGCGGATTCTTTGTTTAGCTCTGTACCCCATTTTTTTTTACTTGGATTACTTGATTTGTTGCTGTTTAACTTCTTAAGTTCTTCATATATTCTGAATATTAGCCCTCTCTCAGATACAGGGTTAGTGAAGAGCCTTTCCTAGTCTGTAGGCTTTTGTTTTGTTCTGACTACAGTGTTCTTTGCTTTACAGAAGCCTTTCAGTTTCATGAGGTCCCATTTATTGATTGTTGATCTTAGAGCCTTTGCTGTTGGTGTTCCGTTCAGGAAGTTGTCTCCTGGGACAATGAGTTCAAGGCTCTTCCCCCACTTTTTCTTCTAACAGGTTTAGTGTATCTGGTTTTATATTAAGGTCTTTAATCCACTTGGATTTTAGTTTTGTGCAGGGTGATAAGTATGGATCTGTTTGCATTTTTCTACAATATAGGCATCCAGTTAGAGCAGCACCATTTGTTGAAGATGCTATCTTTTTTTTTTCTCATTGTATGGTTTTGGCTTTTTTGTCAAAAATCAAGTATCCATAGGTGTGTGCATTTATTTCTGGGTCTTCTATTTAGTTCAATTGATCCACCATTTTGTTTCTATGTCAATTCTATGCAGTTTTTATTAAAATCTTTTTATTATAACAATATCAGATAATTTGTTACAGGGAAGAATACTACATACATACTTATGAAAGCAAAAATACATTAAGAGGACATTTCAAGTATTAACATCTATGCCCCAAACAAAATTTACATCCAATTTTATAAATAGTTCTATAGCTTAAATCACACAGTGACTCTCACACATGATAATGGGATATTTTAGTACCTTACTCTCTAATAGACAGGTCATCCAGATACCAACTATACAGAGAAACACAGGGCTAACTGAAGCTATAAACCAAGTGGATAAAACAGACAGCTTGTGAACATTTCACCAAAAACACAAATATAAGCTTCTTGTCAGCTTTTCATGTAATTAATTTTGAAATTGACCACATACTTGGACACAGAGTAAGTCTCAAAATATATGGGAACATTGAAATAACATCTTGGATCCTATCTGATAACTGTGAATTAAAGCTGCATATCAACAAAAACGAAAACATCAGACAGCTTACAGTGTCATGGAAAGTGAACTACTTCTGTACTGAACAACAACAACAAAAATGGGTCCAGACAGAAATTATGAAAGAAAATAAAGACTTTCTACAATTAATAAAAATAAACCTTTAGCATACCCAAACCAAAAGACATGATGAAAGTGGTTCTAAAAAGCAAGTTCATAACACTAATTGCATATGTAAAAGATTGGCGAGATCTCATACTATCAACTCAAAAGTATGTCTGAAAGCTCTAGAACAAAAAGAAGAAATCACACCAAAAAGGAGTACATGGTAAGAAATAATCAAAGCTATGACTGAAATCAATAAAATAGAATCAAATAAAAAACACAAATTATCAATGAAACAAAGAGTTTGTTCTTAAAGAAAATCAGATTGACAAATACTTAGCCAAGTTAACTAAAAGGCTGATAAAGAAGATACAAACTAAAGGAAACTAGATATTAAAAATCCAAATAATCCAATTAAAAATGGAATACAGATCTAAACAGAAATTTCTCAATAATCTCAAGTGTCTGAGAAACAAGACGCAGCTACACTGCTCTTGTGCATATACCTCAAGAACCCTTCATCATACTACAAGGATACTTGCTTAACTATTACCATGTTCCCCTGTGGCCTGGGAAGACAACCAGGATGTAAAGTAAATAAAAAGTAAATTAATTATGCATATTTATATATAAATATATACGTACATATATTTACACACACATATTGCCATGTTATTCATAATAGACAGAAACTGGAACAACCTAAATATTTCTCAACAGAGGAATGGGTTAAGGCATGCTACCATGTCAAAGAAAAGTCAGGATGTAAAATCCAGAGGAGATGGAGGATACTGAGAAAATGAGGCCATTTAAATCAACATGAGCAAAACACATGAACTCACAATGACAGAGGAGCATGCATATGGCCGGCACTTGACTGTACTATGTCTTCGTGCTTATATTTGGCTTCCAGTTAAGTGTTTTTATGGAATTTCTGAGTGTGTAAAGAAATGGGTCTCTTTTTCTTGTGCCTTGTATTTGGCTTCCAGTTAAGTGTTTTTATGAAATAAAGAAATGGGTCTCTTTTTCTTGTGCCTTGTATTGGACTCTTTTCCTTCTGTTGGTTTGCCTTGTCTAACTTTGATGTGATGCATTTTGTTTTATCTTACTATATTTTATTTTACATGAATGAATTAATGAATGTAAACCTAGAAACTAGGGTAACAATCAACCTGTCATCTCTACTTGCTGGGAGAGGGAAAAATAGTTTTCTTGGATGGAATGACACTGGATATATCAACCACTCCAGGACATGTTCAGTATTTGACCAAGAAATAATGGACTCTACAGGTGTGTGTGTGTTTATATGTATATGTGTTTGTGTGTGTTTATTGTTTAGAGTTTGGTGTTTTGTTTTCTTCTTGGGTAATGTATTTTTTTTCAATGTTTGGAGTGTTTTGTTGTTGTCTTGGGTTTTTGTTTGTTTTTTGAGAACTTGAAGTTGGGTGGGTAGGGAGGAGGAGAGGATCTGGAAAAACCTGAGAGAGGAAAAGAATATGGTCAAACTATATTTAAACTTAAAATAGTCTTAAATAAGAAAATATTTAAAAACAAATGATAAGAAATAATAAGAAAGAAAATAAAAATTACCCATATGAGGAAAAAGAAAATAGAACAAGAAAGGATAAATATTCATAGAGAAGGAAAGATGAATCAAACTAATGGGAACCAGCCATGGATTAGGAAACATTTGTTTTTAAAATTCTGACATTGTCGCGAATGTTTCTCTTATTCTTTCTTTCAATAGAGAAAGTGTGACATCCAGTTTTAAATTACATCACTTCAGAATGGTTTTTCTGGACTGTAGAGAAATTCATTAGGATTTAGATTTGGGGGTCTTCTCAATTTTGGTGACTGGTGTATTTTAATTGAAAGTTCTTAATAATAAATTTTTAATTAAAATAAAAAGAAATTTAGTTTCTGGTTAAGAAATAAAGACATTCCTTTTTTGTTTTTATCATTTATTTATTTATTTTATTTTTAAAAGAATAATCTATAAGGTGAAATGAATTATATGCAGAAACCTTTGTGTTTGCTGTGTTTGAGTCACTGGGGCATTAGATATGATTAAGAATCTTTTCCAAAGTTCTCACACAGTGACACTTGCACTGTACCAAACTTCGCTTACTGAGTGATAGAATAACAGCTTATCAAGGGGAGAGCAGATTTTTTTTTTAAACTGCCATCTCTTACAGGCTGCCAAATTATTGGAATGCTTCTCTTGTGCAGATGGGCAATTGACCTCATAAATCTGAATTTTTAAGAGAGGAAAAATTACAGATATTTTCAGGTTCTCTGAAGCAAATGTCTTCAAACGAATGTGGGCTCTTCCCGTTTCTTTGTTATTAACCAGTCATTTGTATCACTGAATAATTTTTTACTGTTGAATGCAAAATTATGAATCTATTACTTTGATGAAAGAAGACAAGGAAATAGAACTCCTCTGTGTC
>CM053754.1:3731867-3746335 GCA_028658305.1 Pachyuromys duprasi
GGGAATAACTGGGTGTCCCTAGGGTTTTCCCCACTTGATTTTCTCACCGTAGGAGTTCTGCTCAACTGGCAATCACAAATGCTGGAGTTTTAGGTCCCAGAGTTCAGTCTCCTGGTCGCTGGGATGTTTCTGCTGTCCTACTCCTCAGACACACTGTTCTCTCGTGGCAGCCATCTTGGATTCCCCCACTGTGTCGAAATTGAATTTGTAACTGGTAAATTAATTAATTGAAGAAATGTTATTAAGATGTTTGTAAAAATAGAGCATTTAAAATACGCATTTTTCTATAATTAATGTTTTCTCAGCATAACCTGATTATCAAATTTAGGCAAGAGTAAAAGGAAGCAGATAGAAACTAAATTTGTAACTGATAGTTTGGCCATCAGTGTTAACATCAGTAATTCATGCTAAGGTAATATAAAAATAAATGAAGGGAACACCATAGTGTATTTAAACCGTGATTTAGAGATGAAATCATTTTAAAAAGCCAAAAGAAACTTTTATTAAAATTATATTCAAAGAAAGAGTAATACAACATTGAAGTCTATGAGTGTGTGTTTGTGTGTGTGTATGCGTGTGTGTGTATATACTCATATTTCAAGACTGCACTTAGAGGTGATATGAAGTCAGGAGTTTATCTCCTACGGGACATTCTGGCAGAATTCTGAAAGCTCACGAAGCAGAGCATATTATGACTGCTGAACTCACTGACCTGTCTTTCTTTAGCTTTAAAAGTCAAACCCGAAGTGTTATTTTCTAAAGCTATTGGATTAATCTCTGACTCGCATATCACCTGACCTCATAGGAACACATAGCAGCAGCTGTATGTGCTGAGGCAGCTCTCATTTTATCATTCTGTTTTCTGTAAAACATCTTATAAATTATGAGTATAATAAATGTCATATCACAGTGACATTAGACAATCAAGGGAGACTCTGATTCCCTGAAAAAGTGACTCTCTGTGGAGAGCTCAACAAAAAGTATGAAATTCTAATAGCTACCACTATGAATTGACCCCCTTTGCCACCTTATTCTAGATGCTTGCAAAGATGCTATTTTCCTTCTACACCTACTTCCCCCTTTCAACCTCCTTCACAGATACATGTTCTCCATAATGCCTTTAGTGCTAGTACTCTCCAAATTTTTAGTCTTGTTCTTCTACCCTACAAGTAACCCCTTAGGCTAATTTATGTATTCCTATATACATAATAATTTTGGAAATCACATAAATGATTACACAACACACACATAAACGATAGACCTAAATCACATAAATCATTTATTGGACCCATTTTCAAAGGGCATTCACTTTTCCAATATCTTTATTTGAGACCCAGAATAATGTGTTTGCCCTTTATTAATCTAATGTCAGTAGCTTCCCCATGAGAGACAGGTTAAAGATGGAAAATAGTTTTTGCAAAACAAATTCCAATAGTGCTTTTTCTTTATTTGCTTCTAATCATAGGCCTTTATTTATATTGACCCTTTTGCAATAATTGTGTATATGTGCATGTGGGGTCTGATTAAGAATGTCTCCCCGAAGGCTCATATTTTAAATATACTCTGGATATACATAGTTATAGTGAACTAAGATAAACTTTTATTTAGGAATTGTAGAAAATGCTTTAATATTTTATAAAAATTATGATTGATATATAAGATGAGAATTACTACACGAGACAAACTATCATAAGGAGATGGTCATCTTGTATCACCTTACAAGGATACTCCAAAGTCTGGATTATAGTCTGTAGGACCAGAAACACAGATAATGCTCCTATGTTTCTCATCAATCCCGAGTCACTAAGATGAAGATGTGAGCAGAGCTCCATAGAACCATTTGCTAATGATTCTAAACACAACAGATGTTGGAATGCTGATGAGCTGATGCTGTATACAATGGAGCTGTAAGGAGAAATATAGGAAGAAAAGGTTGTTGTGTAGGGTCCTATCACCACGCATGAGAAGACTGAGGTAGGAGTTGGCATTGCTAGTTTACGTTCTGTAGTTAATTAATCTGTTGATTAAATTCCCAACCAGTTTGTGGTTGTTATAATTTGTTAGGATAAAAAGGAAATGACTGACCTGGGAAAACATTTATTATGATGGTCAGCCTCACATGAATGTTGGACTGATGTTAACAAGATAAACTAGGGTCTGATGGAAGGGGAGGAAGTCCTCCCCCATCAGGGGACTTGGAGGGGGCAGGGAGGAGATGAGGGAGGGATTGGGAGAGTGGGAGGGAATGAGGAAGGGGACTACGCCTGGGATACAAAGTACCTAACCTGTGATTAATATAAAAATAAATAAATTACATTAAAAAGTTCTACTTTATTATCCCAGGTTTGTATCACCAAAATGCTGGTTTTGAATCAACAGTTTCTGTAATGAGTTTCTACTGTACACAGTAAATATCCTTCCAAAGCATGATCTTGGATAAAGTAATTAAGACGCTTAAAACCTTGTTAGTTGCAGAAGAAAAAAATATTCATGTTCATGAAAATTCATCAGAAGAAGCGTGTATCTGGAGGATTCTTCTAGGATGCAAGAAAGCTTTTCTTTACAAAATCTCTCTTTGCTCCCCAGGCTTACCTAGCAACAATCTCCTGAATGCCTGATATATCCTTGATAAGGAATTAAGTATTTTACAAATATTATCTCATTTATCTGCTCAATGACTCATAGACAATTTATTTGAGAAAAAAATGTTGGTGGGAACTTTCTTCATGGTATCAAACTTAAAATCTTTCCTCTAGGACTCCTTGGAAGAACCAAAATTATTAATGACTAGAAGAACTCATATGGGTCAGCCATTCATCTCAGCTGCATGGTGGGGAACCTGTCCTGCACACAAATGGGCTATACCATTTTGTATTCTCTTCACCATTTGATTAAGCTAGTGAGTGGCAAGCTCCATAGTTTTAAACCTGCCTTCATTAGGAAGCAGGAGTGTTTGACTAAAAGATCTACATTTAGCTTGTTACTTGTTTCCTTTTCCAGAAAGAAAGATTAGTAGACTCAATCAATGAGGTTGTATTTCAAAGCCTTATCATTTGAGGAAGTGATTAAGGCAATCATAAGAATCCAGGATTACAGCTAAGATTAGTGAGAATGGTACAAAGGGGCCAGCTGAGAAGCCTCCCTTGTGTAAGGCAACTGCAGTGTCTTCTCTCCCCAAACAAGATGAAGAATAGAGAGAAGCTGCTCACTTACTATTCCAAAGCTGTGTTTTCTGGAAGACACTAAGGATTCTAAAACCTACATTAGAACTCAAGCTGAACTTGTCCCTTCTGGATATTTCCAGTATAGACTCTACTATGGAGCATTCCAGTCTCTTCTACATCATCAAGTTAGCTATGAACTCTCATATCAGGGCATACACAAACATCCTAAGGTGATATACCTATATTAAGTTTTGTCATAGTTCCAGATATGAAAGACCCTGATCACTTCAGTCTAACCTATGATTCCTTGTTGCTTATACAATTTCACCATCTATACCAGTTAGTACTATTTGGTGTTTAACTTTCACTATGTTTCTATAATATCCTTTAGAGGTCTGGAATTCATAACTATATCTCATCTCTTTTCCTGAAAGTGCATAACATTAACATACATATAGTTCCTGAAATGCTGGAATTCTTTCTCCCTCCTCAATACTTTCTCCCTGAAGAGTTCCCAAAGTTCACTTGTGCTCTTCTCTGACCATCACCTTCCTTTAGCAGTCAGCTAGGAGCTTTTCCTTTTGGTTGAATCCTTAGGTGTTCTCTTGGGAAGTAGATCCCATCTAGTTTCCATGGAGAATATTTCTAGATTCTGAATTATTTTCATGATCATTATTTTTTATTTGTCATTCTTTTCTTCACTTTCTACCAGAAGTTCAGTCCCTTGGGGGCATAGATTTGTTTCTAGGCTCCTTTCATGCCCACACTGGATTTTACACCCTCAACAAACTTTTCCTAAAGAGATCTTAGCCATAGGAATATTGTTAAAAATACAGATTATTTATCTCCTTTCCTAAGTAGAGACCCCCTTTCCATTTCTTTCATCAAAGCACTTATACCCTCCTATTCCCTTCTCTGTTCTTCCACCCTCTACCACAACCTTAACAGTGGGCATTTTATACATACCTGGTTCCTGTAGTAACTCAAGTGTATAAGCTCATATCTAAATATTTGGAGTAAGGAGCTTCAGATGAGTGAGAACAATGACATTTGTCTTTCTGGTTCTGGGTTACCCCACTGTGATATTTCTTCTAGTTCTATTCATTTACCTTAAAATCTTATGATTTCATTTTTTTATAGAAGAATAGTATTCCATCATGTATACGTACCACATTTTCATTATCCATTCAGTTGAAATAAATTTGGGGTGTTTCCATTTTCTATGTATTAGGAATAGATTAGCAATAAACAAGGGTTAGGAATTATTTGTGAAGTAGAACATCAATTCATTTGGGCATACACTAAGGACTGGTATAGCTGGGTTATAGAGTGGATTTTTTAATCATTTTGATAATTTCTATAATGGTTGTATTATTTTGCAATTTCACCAGCAGTGAATGAAAGGTCCCCCACCCCCACCCTCAGCATTTGTTGTCAGTCATTTTGTTAACCTTTGCCATTCTGACTGAGGTGAGATGAAATCTCAAAATTATATTAATATGCATTTAAATAATTGATAAGGGTAATGAACATATTGCGACATTTTCATCAGTTTTCTTCTTTTGAAAACTATGTTTATGTCCTAGATCTAGCACAAGGTAGGTTAATTTGCCCCAGAAGGACAAAGGACAAGGAATAGGAGACAAAGACAAGAGCTAGAGGATGAGGGAGAAGTAGAAAGGAACAAGGATAGGGGGAGAGAGATTTGTTCCTGGGAAGACAAAGGGCTGTCTCTGGATGGAAAAGAGACAGGAGTGCCCCATAGGCAAACAGCAGTTTACAAAGGTAAAAGGGGAAACCTCATGGTAAGATGTGGTGCTTAACTTTAATTGAGCATGTTATTTAGAAGAGCCAAAGGGGACTTTTGATTGCTAGACTTCAATACTTTCCATACTTTTCTCTTGAGGTAGTCAGCCTCAGGAGGAGGAAGTGGCCTAGTAAGGGCATGGCCCTTCAGGGTTAGCTTTAGGAATGTAATCTAATGGTTTTCAGCAAGGCAGAGGGAACTGAGGGGATCGGGGGAGAAGAGCAAAGCCTGCTAGAGCCATGTTCATCAAGCTCTTGGCCAAAGTCCCTTCAGTCATTGATAGTTTTTATATATTTTTTTAGCTCTTTATGTATTCATGATATGAATCCTGTATCATATGTATAGTTTTTAAGGATTCCCTCTTCACCTGGTTGATTGTTTCCTTAACTGTGCAGAAAAACATAGAAAAGAAAAATGATTATAAATAACAATAAGGATGAGTGAAAAGTCATAAGAAATCATGCTACTACTTATCCCTCCCCAGCGAAAAACCAAACTCCATAGAAGTACATGAATAAGTGTACATACATAGATTAATACAAATTTCATCTGGACTGATAATGTTCCCTCCAAGAGTCAAAGATCATGTAATAAATCCACCCAATAAAAGGCATAAAAGCTCCCCTCTCTATCTATCTATCTATCTATCTATCTATCTATCTATCTATCTATCTATCTATCTATCTATCTACTATCTATCTATCTATCTATCTATCTATCTATCTATCTATCTACTGTCTATCTACTATCTATCTATCTATCTACTATCTATCTATCTATCTACCTATTTGAGACCTTGGTCAGGGTTGTACAAAGACTCTGAAAACATTAAAGTTTCTTGTCATTGTCCTTGCCAGCTGTTAAGAGTTGGAATGTAAGTGGCTATTTTTGACAGCATGTACTTCAGCAACAGAACTCAGTCATGCCTGAACTGGAATTGGCTTGAAAGCCTCCTCCCTGGGGAAAGGATATCATAGAAGCAGAAGGCATCGGGAATGTTTTTAAAAGAGAAGCAACGAGCATTCCTACCCATCTATGATATCTGTGAAATACAACACCCAACATGACACAATAACCCTGAGTATAGTTGTGTCAGGCATACCTTAGTGGTAATCAAATGCTCTCTCACTGAACTTAAAACCCATCCCCAAAGAGTAAAACCTTGCCTAGTGTTAGAAACCTAGCCAGATATCCAGGCCTTATAAAGTCATGGATCTTGAAGGAAAAACTAAACTTACCACTTTACTAAAACATCATTACCCCTAACTCTATCTTAGACATTTGTTCTTATACACACATAGAGGTTTACTCCTCACTTTTCATTTAAAAAATACCTTTTTGCAACAGACTGTTACAAAAAAACAGAATAAATCAAAATGCATAGATATGGAGCCAAGTATCAATAGGTACAGCAACAAAACCCTCCTTCACCTAATGATCAGGGATCAATGAGAAAATGAAAAAAATGTAAAAAAACAGAGTTTTCTGTAAGATTATGTTTTGCAGTAATATTAGAAACTACATTCATAGAACCTCACCAGAATGACCTTCTAAACTTTAACTGAACAAGGGCAACAAAAATAGACATTCAAAAGTAAATGGAAATAGCTCATGAAACCTCAAGCCTACATAAGGAATTATAGGCAGCTAAGGAATGTTGAGAGCAGGAGAAATAGTATTTCCCAGGGAAGAGGACAGCAATTTGTTATTTAATACAAATAGTCAGCTCTAAAAAACAAATATACAGGTAACAGTATACAGACTGTGTATGTTGTA
This sequence comes from Pachyuromys duprasi, assembly GCA_028658305.1. NCBI lineage: Eukaryota > Metazoa > Chordata > Mammalia > Rodentia > Muridae > Pachyuromys > Pachyuromys duprasi. The sequence goes on from CM053754.1 coordinate 3,738,615, forward strand.
ATGTTGTATTTCTCTTTAGAAATTATAATTTATATATATATATATATATGTAATTATAATTAATGAAAAAAGGGGCCATGACTGTAAAAGAGAACAAAGAGTGATATAAGGGAGCATTTGAAAAGACAAAAAGGAAGGAAGGAGGATGATGTAATTACATTATTTCAAAAAAACATTTAAAAGCATTACATTAATCTTAGACTTGCCAGTAATTAAAAAAGAGAGAGAATGGAAGGAAGACAAAATAAAAGTGTAACAATTGCTAATGTTTTTGACCACTCTTTCATGGCTTACAGATGTGATGCCTTGCCTCAACTGCATTCACTGTGTCAACAATTCTTCTAAGTAAATGACTAAAAGAAAAATTATTATTGACCCCAAGGTATAGCTGACAAAACAGAGAAATTTTAAAAAGCATTTCTGTAATTTCTGTTCAAGCAGCTCACATTGGATTTTTAAACTAGACACCCACTAACAATTAAATAGTTTAAACCAGTAGTGTTTTCTTCTGCTGCCTAAAGCACTTCACATACTAGCAGGGTTTCTAGAAAGTTAATTATACATGCAGTTTGGCTTGATTATAACTGTACTTTAGAAGACGGTCATTTAATGGAATCCTCAGGGTAACCTGTTCTGGTCATCTCTTAAGGGTCATAGCTTTGTGTCTTTTACACTTTGACCTTTTGCTGTGTTTTGTGGTGTTCAATGTAAAACCCAGGGCTGCCTCCATGCTAGGCAAGTGCACCTCACCTGCAGCTCATGATTTTGACGCAGGGTTTCAGTGTGTAGCCTAGCCTGGCCTCAAACTCACAATCCTGTTTTAGTTTCCTCAGGGCTGCGATTATAGGCTTTTGAAACCACACTTGGCAGCCCTACACCACCTGTCTCTCTTTAAAGGAATAATCATTTGTAATTTTCTTATTAGCTAAATAAATGAGTCTCTACATTCTTAAGAAAACTAGTAGTGCTCATTTAAAAGATGGATTTTGATATCATTCTGTGTAAATGTTTGATTAATTACTGAGAAATTTGACATGTTCATGAATCCATTGACACTGTTCTTGCACAAGCATTTTGCAATAAGAACACTGCATGCAATTCCTATGCAGATGCCAACTTACAGCTGTGCTTTCATCAGAGAGATCAATGTCATTTTCCCTAAATTAGCTGTGAAGTCTTTTGTCAGCAATTAAATTGCACTTAATCAATTAAAGAGAAAAAAAGCCATCTGTCAGGTGTGTGAACCTAATTACCCATGATGCTTTGAATGACCAGTATATAGTGGTCGTGATCTTTACTATCAAGTGGTACAATTAAAACACACAGAAGTTTACAATTACATTTTATGTGAAACTCAGCAGCTTATCAAATATCTATTTTGGGGAGAGTAGTCACACTTTGGCATTATAAAGAAGATTTTACGGAACACTGCATCTGAATGAATGCATTTGATATGGGGCCAGAGATATTATTTTCTGTGGAAAATAATAACCAGTTCATCCAAAGATGTTTATATTGGATACATATTTTGGATATGCTGCATACGTTTGACGGACACCCCATTGTATGCACTATGCTAGACGTTGTAGGGATCAAGAATACATTATTGTTCCAGACAGTACTTTAGACTGTGGGTGCTTTGAGGCTGTGGATTTAATATGGGAATTCTAAAACTTCCACTATCTAAAACTATCTTCAAATACGTTTTTACTTAATCCACACAGGTGGATCAGAATGGATACTTGCTTTTTTTTTTAAATCACCATGGTTGGTAAGGAAATAAATTGGTAACCAAAATATATATCTAGCAAGGTTGGTGTCTAAAATCAATAAAGGAATTGTAAGTAATGGTAAATATTCTCTTACAGGCAGAAAACTAAGAGTTAAAAAAAAACAACTTCAAAATCTGTAAAAAGAATGGGAGGAGAAAGATATTTTTCTCAACTAATTAGATGGAGAATCACGGCAACTATACACTCTTTACAGTAGTGTTAACACAAAGAGGAGAAATAGCTTCACAGCTGGTATATTGACAATTACATCTCAAATTTACAGACTGATTTTTTTTCCAACAAATACATTTGTGTTCAGTGCAGACTGAGAACTCTGTTCTGAGGTGAAACCAACCAACCAAACAAACAAACAAAAACCCTAGTTTAGCATCTAAGAACACAAGAAAGGCCAGAAAGGAAACTGAAGCAGCAGACGATGGGCTAATACGCAGGTGGGATGTGGCATCTTGCCATTCACTGTCTTCACTCATGTAAACAATGCTGAATCTTCTGGTCTGTAATCTTTCTTTGCAGTTTCCAACTCTTTCTTTAAAAGTATGACATAGCTCAACAATCCTGAGCAATTTAATGTAGACAGTAATTTATTTTTATTTGCAGGGCAACCAATTTTTCATGCATTCTCTAAGAATTATTGAGCTGTGGAAGAGAGCTTGTTTGGCTGTCTTAAATAATCCATTCTAAGAGAGATTTGGCAGTAGCCTAGATTCCCCAATATCACAATAATGCAAGCAGTTTTGAATCTCATCTATCACAGAGAAATAAAACTTTTAGCACTCCAGAGGTTACTGGTAGCTTTAGATGTCTGTGTATGAGATTTGAGTTCATGTCTCAGCAAATTTACAAATTACAACATGACATATTGGTTCATGAATAGGCAAAACTTCAAGCACTAAATCTGCAAATGTCAAGGGTCCACTCTATTACAAATGCCAACAATGGCATAATCGAGCAGTCAAGTCCTTGAAATTTAAAGTTCGTTCTAACCTCCACATCATGAAGCATATGAAGTCAAAAAGAACATAATCGTGGTGGTGACACCAGTTTCTATCACTTACAAAGTAATCCATAGTTTGTTTTGTGGAAGGTATTATTTTTCATTTCAAAATAAGACATTTATTAATGAGAAGTAGGGCAATTCTAAAATTTTGACTATAGAAAAGAGATCCATTCAACTAATACAAAGTCAACAAAGAGAAAAGTATAAGAGACAATAGTGCATAAAGGAAGACCTTTGGTATATTATGGAGATTTTATTATTATCAAAGAAATCACTGACATTACACTACAAGATTCTGAGCCTGTGAAATGAGCAGTTAAAATTTTCCACTGCTAATTCCATTATCTCTCTTCTCAACGCTTTAGAAAGGCTAGATCCTATAGCTATATGGACTGTAAGGAAGTACTCACAGACTTCAACCAGAAATGGTCAAGTCATTTCTTCTTTGCTCTCAGAATAAAAGTAATACATAGACAAAGCCTATGAATCCCATAAGCCTTCAGATATAGTGAACTTGACTCTTCTATGTAAAGATATACTCATTTAATGTACAGAATGCATATGTTTGTATTTATACAAATGTTACCTTGGTCTACAATTCCTTGTCTTAGAGAGACTCCTCGAAATAATCCCACTAACAGACTAGGCACAAGCTTTCCCTGTCTTAGTGAACTGGCTTGTGAAATGATCTCCCTCCTTTCTTCCTCTATCTTAAAGTTCTAAAGATTTCACCTCCCACAAGTGGCTTTTGTTTCTATAATCCTAAATTAAAAATCATCAAGTTACTAACATAGTTTAGGTATCTTGTTTAGGATTGACATTAAACCCATGAGGCGGGAGCTTGTTATATAATATAGAATCTATCAACATAAAATCATAGTTCTCACAGTTCTCATTTCATCTCAAAAACATATGCAATAGTTTGTTATGGAGGAATATGTGAATGGGTATGGCCCAGGAATAGAGATTTATGTCATTCCAAAGTCGCTGTCCAAGCTAACAATTTGGTGAAGTTTTCATAGTACCATAACAAAGTCATAACTCAAGGCACTTTTCAAATATACTGGAGGAAATATCACAAAAGGGAGAAAATTCGACTCCCGGCTTAGGACCATCGGCATTTTTGTTGGTGGAAAGGAAGATTTTGTGAATCTACTTTGAGCAGTTTTATCTGATAGTCACAGGGAGCTCATTCAGACCCAGAAGTGGAAAAGAGCGCCTGTTAATGGGGCTAAAATAGAATGAGATAAATTGAAATTAGGCTCTGGACTGGCACCAATTCTGACCTCCTGGTAGTCTTTGAAGTTAATCAGTTTTAAAGCAGTTTCAATATAAAGTATGTTTCCTGAACCCAGTAACTTTTGGCTTTTGTTTACAAGCTCAAAAATGAATAAGCATAAATCAATTTCTCCTTCTTCTTCTTCTTCTTCTTCTTCTTCTTCTTCTTCTTCTTCTTCTTCTTCTTCTTCTTCTTCTCTCTCTCTGTCTCTAGTCTCTCTATTCGTCCATTGCTCCCCATGTATCTCTCAATAAATTTCCTCCTATTTCACATATTTTGTATTTTCATGCATTTACACAGTCTGAACTCTGAACTGAAAAGACTAGTGTCAGTGGTGGGTGCATCAGGAGGCAAAGCAAAGCACCACTGTCAGAAGTCCTAGGACTTCCCTTATCCTTTACGGTAAACCTCTCAAGGAAAGACAGATCCTTTGCCTGTCAAAATGAAAAAAAATCAAAAACAAAAACAATTTTGGATGAGGCACAATAAAAAAAATGTAACAAGTTTAAGCACAGATAATGAATGAAGAAATAGAAACAGAAACCACACAGGACAAACAAGTGAGACCTCTCCATGCCAGCCCCCTGCCTGCTGGGTGCTCCTGGGCAAACACAGCAGTGGTGAGCCATGCACTACACCCTGTCCCCCTGTGCTCTCAATATATGTGATCACAGCCTACCTGAGGTCTGAGGCTATCCGATACGATACAGCAGGTGAGACACCTCTGCTCACAATTCCCAGCTTTCCCTGTCCTCCCCAAAAACTTGGCAGCAGAGAGCCACACACTGTCTCATGTGCACTATATTTATTCTCTGTTCACAGCTCAGCCTCCATAGCTCGGGGCCTGAGGCTATGTGGGACAAATAGGTGAGACCTTAACCTATCAGCCCCCTGCCTGCTGGATGTCTCTGGACAAGCACAGCAGTGATGAGCTACACTCTTCCTTCTCTATCTCCCAGATCACAGCCATATCTACAATTCCAGAGCCTAGGGCTATCAGAGACTACCAGTTAAAACTTGCCCCACCCCAACACCTGCCAGTCGGTTCCCCCTAAACCATTTTCAACAGAGGTAAAGTGCACCTTTTTCCTATGCTCCATTTTCTGTACCATGACTTGCCCTTCATTACCTGAAGGCTGCCAATACCAGAGACAACCAGATGGCTAAACAAGAGCTAAACACAAACAACAAGAGCAGGGCAATAAGCAACACCGGAACCCAGTATCATGCTACCTCAAGTCCAGGATATCTTAATACAGCTGAAGTACAACCTTAAATCCAACCTTATATAAATGACAGAGGCCTTTAAAGAAGAAATGAATAAATCTCTTAAAGAAATACAGGCAAATACAACCAAACAGTTAGAGACCTTTAAAAAAGAAATGAATAAATCCGTTAAAGAAATACAAGAAAACACAATTACACAGATGAAGGAAAAGAATAAAACTGTTCAAGATGTGAAAATGAAAGTAGAAGCAATAAAGAAAACACAGTCTGAGGGAATCCTGGAGATGGAAAACCTAGAGCAGAAAAGAGGAACAACAGATGCAAGCATCAACCAACATAATCCAAGAGATGAAACAACAGAAGGTATGATAGAAGAAATTGATCAAAGAGAACATTAAGTTAAGAATATTTCTGACACAAAACATCCAGAAAATCTGGGATATTATTAAAAGGCACAACCTACAAATAATAGGAATATAAAAAGGTGTAGAGTCCTAGCTCCAAGGTTCACAACATATTTTCAACAAATTCATAGAAGAAAATTTCCCCAGCCTAAAAAAAGAGGCCCCTATAAACATACATGAAAGAACAGAACAACAATTAGATTTCACCAGAAAAGAAAATCAAAACACAAAATCTACAAAACAATGTTAAAAGCTGCAAGAGAAAAAAGCCAAGTAACTTACAAAGTGAGACCTATCAGAATTACACCTGATTTCTCAACAGAGACTCTAAAATTAGAAGGTCCTGAGCAGATATCTTGGGGCTTCTAAAAGATTACAGGTGCTGACCTGGTCTACTGTACACAGCAAAATTCTCCCTCATCATAGATGGAGAAAATAAGATATTCCAGGACAAAACCAAATTTCAACAATATATTGCCACAAATCCAACCACACAGACACTAGAAGAAAAACTCCATCCAAAGGAGAGAAAATACATTCAAGAAAACAGAAAATAAGTAATTCCACACCAGCAAAAACAAAAGAATGGAAGCACACAAACACACATACATATTACACTAACACCACCAACATCAATATATCATTAATTAACAATCATTGGTCATTAATATCTCTCAATATCAGTGGACTCAACCCAACAACAATCTAAAAGATGCTCAAATATCCAACAAGGACATTCGTTCAACCATGTTTGTAGCAGCTTTATTTGTAATAGCCAAAAAGCTAGAAGCTAGAAGCTAGAAACAGCCCATATGCCCCTCAGTTGAGGAATGGATTCAGAAATTGTGGTACATCTAAACAATGGAATATTACTCAGCAATAAAAAACAAGAAAATCTTGAGAATTGCAGGTAAATGGTGGGAACTGGAAAAGATCATCTGAGTGAGGTATCCCAGAAACAGAAAGACACACAGAGTATATACTCACTCATAAGTGGATATTAGACATATAATATAGGATAAACATACTAAAATCTGTACACCTAAGGAAGCTAATCAAGAAGGAGGATTCTGGGTAAGATGCTCAATCCCCATTCAGAAAGTCAAAGAGGATGGACATCAGAGGAGGGAGAAAACAAGGAACAGGACAGGCCTACCACAGAGAGCCTTTGAAAAGGCTCTACTCTGCAGTGTATCAAGGCAGTGGCTGAGACTCATAGCCAAACTGTGGGCAAAGTACAGGGAATCTTATGAAAGAAGTAGGAGATAGTAAGACCTGGAGAGGACAGGAGTAACCCCAGGAGAACAACAGATCGAAAAAGTTTGGGCATAGAGGTCTTTTCTGAGACTGATACTCAAGCCAAGGACCACTCATGGAAATGGCCTGGAACCCCTGCATAGAGATAGCCCATGGCAGTTCAGTGTCCAAGTGGGTTCCATAGCAATGGGGACAGGGATTGTGTCTGACAGGAACTGATTGGCCTGCTCTTTGTTCACCTCCCACTGAGGGGAGAGCAGCCTTCCCAGGCCACAGAGGAAGACAATGCAGCCACTCCTGGTGAGTCCTGATAGACTAGAATCAGAGGGAAGGGGAGAAGGACCTCCCTTATCAATGGACTGGATGAGGGGTGTAGGTGGGGAAGAAGGAGGGAGGATGGAGTAGGGAGGAGAGGAGGGAGGGAGCTACAGGGGGATACAAAGTGAATAAACTGTAATTAATAAAAATAAAAATAAATTTAAAAAGCTAACAGAATGGTATGAGAATAGACCACATCATTCTGATGCACAGGAAACACACCTCAGCAACTAAGAGAGACATTATGTCTGAGAAAAGGGCTGGAAAAAGATTTTCCAAACAAAGTGACCAAGGAAGCAAGTCATTATAATACCCAATAAAATGGACTTACAACTAAAATTAATCAAAAGGAATGGGGAAGGACACTTCATGCTCATTAAAAGAAAAATACACCAAGATGATGTCTCAATTCTAAACATACATGCCCCAAATGCAAAGGCACCAAG
>CM053754.1:3746435-3776883 GCA_028658305.1 Pachyuromys duprasi
ACAAATTAACAAAAGTAGAAATGTAAAGGGGTACCTGATGGCATTGAAGATATGCAGAGATCCCTAGCCAAACAATAGACTGAGCTAGGGAAGATTTATGGAAGAGTGGGAGGAAGGATTGAGGGAGCCAGAGGGGTCAAGGACACCACAAGAAAACCTACAGGGTAAACTAGCCTGGGCCCATGAGAGCTTTCAGAGACTGAACTACCAACCAAAGAGCTTCCATGGGCTGGACCTAGACACCCTACACATATGTAGCAGATGGTCAGCTTGATTATTATACGGGTCTCTTAACAATGGGAGTATGGGTTTTCTCTGACTCTGTTGCCTGCCTTTGGATCCTTTTCCCCTAGATGAGCTGCCTTGTTGGCTTCAGTGGAAAAAAGATGTTCTTATTCCTACTGTGACTTGAGATGTCAGGGTGTGTTGGTATCCCTTAGGGGCCTCCTCTTCTTTGAGAGGAGACGTGGGAATGGGGAAGAGGGTAGTATGGGGGTCAGACTGAACAGAGAGGAGGGAGGGCCTGAGATTGGGTTGTAAAGTGATTAAATAAATAAAATAAATAAAAAGGAGAACACACACCCAAAATAAAAATAACATAACATAAATAAAAATTTTAAAAGATACTACAGACAGGATTATGTTATTGTGCTGTTTTAATAATTAATAAGTCTTACAACATTTTCTACTTAAAAATAAAGGAGAGAGAATCTAAGAAAATAGTAAGATGTACACAAGAGCATTCATGGCTTTCCGGGGGCGCATTTCATTGTCTTTACAAGAATTAGATATGTTGTTCTGATGAGTTCTGAAGTAGCTATCTCCAGAGGGCTATGATGAGTTTATACAAGTTCATAGGATGGTTTCTGAAGTGCACCACACAGGATTCCAACTGGCAAACCCTAGAAGAGTAGAATTTAGGTAGTTAGGAAATCAACATTATACAAAAGTTAACATTCTTGCTTATGGCATAGCCAAACCATGTCTAGGAGAGTGGTTAGGTAATACGTTGGGGCATAGAAACTGGGGGGTCTAAGCATGACTGTTGTTTCAACATTTTTGTTGGAAAATGGATTTATATCAAAGGCACATCTCTGTTTAGGTAGCTTCACAGCCAACATTATTTGTTTTAGACTTCTTAATTTTCAGATGACTGAAAGCTTCAACCAGACTTGCTTGAGGGTGTGGAGGGATCCCACACCCACATATTTTTCTCTTTCTTTCTGCCTGGCTTCTGTCTGTTAATTATGCTAATTTCAAGTAGACATGTCAAAATAATATTGAACAGGGGAATGAAATTAGGAGGTCTTTGGTCCAGAAAGTAAAATATGCTAGCTGGAAATTATGTGAACTAGGACAATAAACCTGAAAAACGTAAATAAAGAATGCTTACCTTGCTGTAACTTTTTTGGCAGCACCAGCACAATTAGGGGTGGGGGAATAGCATGATAGGGATGTCCTGAAAATCTGCAGCTGCTGGGAGGAGAGAAATTGAAAACAAAAACAAAAACAAAAACAGAAAGCTGTGCCTGTTGAGTTAGAATCTGAGAAAGTAGGCATGTTCAGCAATGGAGACCTGCAGGCAGCTGCATGGCAAAATAGAAGGGCGCTTCAGAGAAAGTGGAAGAAAATCCAGAGTATGGGAAAAGCAAAGAGTCTTTTTGATCCTTAGCTTTTCAAACATAAGCCACTGCATTTACCTTCTACTTTGTCTGTGAAAGGCTCTGTCTCTTGGGTAGTTTCTCTTTTATTCTTTCTTCGACCCAATTCCTGATTAGCAAACAAATGAAAACAACCATGACGCCAATACATATTCTGAATTTTGCATGTTGTCTCCATCTTTGTGTGTAGTAGGAAATTCATACAACTTATGGTTGTTTGTCTTGGGGTACCTGCCAAGTTCAGAAGGTAATATGGATACCCTATTATTGTGAAAAACACTTATTTGCAGGGAGAGGTGAAGGGAAGAGAAGAATTTCCTGGACCTAGTGCTATCACACCTAGAAATCTTATTGGATTTCAGTTGAATCAGTTAGACCAAGAAATGACAAAAGAACATGGGAACATTACCATGGCTACACAATTGGACCAAGTAAATGACCAAAGCTTTTTCATTTCCTCCATTATTTTAGTCATTTCCATCACTCTCTTGGAGGGAAAATTTCTCTTTCTCAGAAGCACCTTAAAAAGAGCCATTTATTAGCAACAGCATCTGAGTATTACAGGAGTCATAGACTCACTTTGGTGGCCTAAACTGACAAGATTAGTGGTCACTTACCCAAAAAGGGAATAGAAGAAATTGAACTTGTAAAAAAAAGCAGGAAAAAGAACTTTAATTTTAATGTGGCCAGAGAGGGAAGTCAAGGCTAAGGGTTGCATCACTGGTGGCCCTTGGGTCCTATGGAGGAAGAGTAAAAGTTAGAACTTGGGGGCTGTGAAGATCAGAGAAAGGGAATATCTCAGAGGTCACTGCTGCTCTGCATTTAGTGCCAAAGAGTGGTTACTACCCAAGGGTACAACATCAATTTGCTTCACAGAATAGTTATCCTTCAAACTTGTGGTCCTGGAGTTACGGATAAACTGAAAAAGGTAGACAATGGTCAAATCCTGGTCTTCAGTGTGACAGTCAAGAGTTGAATCTCAAGACTGACCTTGTTCCCTTGCCCCCAAAGTGTGAAAAAGAACAACACAGAAAGAGATACACTATGGAATGAGTTAATAACTGGATCTCCTTTTATGAATAATTTAGTTTTCTAAGAAAATTACTTTATGGCATCAAAACTTGCCAGGTTAACCAACTTTCTTCTAGCGTTAGTAGTTCTTAATATGAGCAACACATTAGAAATCTTGTTTAATAAATTTTGTCATTTATGGAATTTGTAGACATGTAACAACTTACATAAGATATATGAATTCCTAAGTTGAGATTTTAACAGCTTTTATGTAACAGTCACATCAATATTATTGCACACCATAATGCCCAATTGTTTTCAAGTATTATATGTATTGAGTAAAGAAAATAAGACAGGCTTGTTAAATAACTGCCTTGGATATAGTACAGTTGAGGATCAAGTAGCTGTCAGTGCAATTCCTGAGTTAATATGCCTCATTACTCAAAACACATGGCCACATTTCAGAGTATAAATATTTAACAGGTTTTTATTTTGAACCAATAACTATTTTACCTATTTCAATGTGCATTTGATGTTGAAAAGAAAACATGGACATCAATGAAGATAATATAATTCTATATCAAGTTAATGCAACAATAAAGAGAAAAGAATGGTCTGACTTTGATTTCCCATCTATTTATGTCTATTTATTTATGTTAGTTTTTGGTTTCCTAAGGTAAAAATGAAAGAAGGCATTGAATTGATGGGTGAGGATGTGAATACGATCTAAAAGGATCAGAACATACTGTAAGGATTTTCAAAGAAAAAAAAAACCAAAATAACCACACATGACATTTTAGAAGGGCTTTATTAGAGGACCAAAGTTCAGCAACTTGAATCTGCCCTGTATTCGGTAGTCTTATGGATGCAATTATTCATATTATTGTTCTGAGACATTTGTAGTGTAGGAAGTAGCAACTGAGTCAGCCAGTCAATGTTAGTAAAGAACAGAGAGCTCCAAGTGTAACTGAACAATGATATCAATGACACTTCTCTTTTACCATAATGAACTCAGGCTTCAAAATTATATATTTTCATCAATAAAAGACACCCTTTACACCCTAGCTTGTAGTGTAACAAGCACCTAACTAGAAGCTCAACCTTCAGTTTCTTTCCTTTGTTGATTCTTTGCATATCATGTATTTTATTTATATTATCCCCCTCTCCTCCACCAATTCCTCCCAGATCCACCCGTTCACCTTAGAACCCTATTCTTCCTGTCTCCCAACTTCATTTTTTTTAAAAAAGAAGATACTCTCTCAAAACAGATGTTCTTAACAAATACTTCACTAAGAGGAATAAGCCACTCAGAGAAGTCTGACTCACATCTGGACAGAGCCAGCATCAGGCTGTGTCATTAGACCTCATGGTGTCCTTGTCACAAACACAATGGGTTCATATCTTAGTGAGTGTTAAGCCCACCAAAAGCAATAAAGAGATATAACAAATGGAGAAGACTGTGTTACCTGTAGGTAAGGTGAGATCAGGGGAGACTAATCAAATAAGTCCTCTCCTAGAAGAAAGGAAGTGTGGTAATTTTAGAGGACCCATGCACATTCATATGACAAAATACTTAGATGGTGTTAGCTTCTTCCTGAGAACATGCAAGGGTTAGATGTATACTACTAAGCGTGCTCTGTTTAAGGAAATAGAAAAAGAAAAACAGCAGAGAGGATCCCTTCTCCTGCATCACAAAGTTGGCAGCTGGTAACACTCCTGGGCTCTGGTAGCTTGTTCCATAGGTTGTTGAACTCACACTGCTGCACAAAAGCACAAGAAACATTTTTAGAAACTTGATCTCCTTAAGGCCTTGGGATCAGCCAAAGGGAAGTTTACTTGCAGAGGGAGTTACTAATGATATAGGATTTTTCTCCCCTGTTTCAGCTTACCTACCTTATTTAAATACGGAACCATAATACAAGAAATCCTCTCCACGTACAGCAAAAGGTCCTCTTAGTATGGCAGAAACTTTCAACAACCTGGGTAACAGCAGTCATATGTGATCAATCTGCTTAGAAAACAAAGGGCAGAAATCACCTCCTGGAAGTGGAATGGACAGTCCTCTTCAATGCACAACTCAGATAGCTTAGCAACATGCAGTTAACACGCAGTTAAGCTTACTTTGGAAAGGTGTAAAAGCCATCCTGCATTGAAAACTTTCTTCCCTACAAGGGTTGATCCATCTTGGCACAGCTCTATAAACAGTTTCCTTGTCTACTAAAGGATACTCTACCCTAAGCTATCACATCCAGTGCAAATTGATGCTTTGGTTTGATGTAGGTATTATCACTTCAGTCCATAGACCACTTACTAGTGACTAGTAAACTTGTACCAAAAGCAGCAGTGTTTATTAATTTTCCATCTTTCTCTGTTTTTAGGGAAACACAGTCAAGCACTTAAGTGAAGGTCAAATTCTTAGCCAGAAGGATGAAGGTTTTTTTTTAACCTTTGCTCACTAAAAATATTCAAATAGTAATGTTGTTTTAAAAATAGAAAGAAAAAAGCAGTAATTTTCTATTATTGAAGATGGCTATTTTTCTAGCAGTTTCTTCTGGAAATTATATTTTAAATGTAATTTATTTATTTTTATATTAATCACAGGTTATGTACTTTGTATCACAGTTGTAGCTCCCTCCCTCATTCCCTCCCACTCTCCTCATCCTTCTCTCATCTCCTTCCTGCCCCCTTCCAAGTCCACTGATGGGGGAGGACCTCCTCCCCTTCCATCTGACCCTAGATTATCATGTCTCTTTAGGGCTGGCTGCAATGTCCTATTCTCGGATCTAGCTAGGCTGCTTCCCCCGGGTGTGTGTATGGGGAGGGTCGAAGAGCCAGCCATTGAGTTCATGACAGAAATAGTCCCTGTTCCCCTTACTAGGGTACCCAGTTGGATACTGAGCTACCATGGGCCTCATCTGTGCAGGGGCTCTAGGAAATTATTTTTTAAAAGCAATAGAAACAGTGTTTTACATAAAAAAATTTCCAGTAGCTGTCTGCTGAGAAGTAAGGCTACTGGATGTAGAAGCATCATCAAACGACAGCAGTGAACTAATAGGCTGTGACGTCTTTAAGTAAACATTTCCTCAAAACAAGGATCATCAGTGAGTGTTTAAAACAACAAAGATGAGGGAGGGAGTGGGAGGGTGGGAGGGAATGAGGGAGGAGGCTACGCCTGGGATGCAAAATACCTAACCTGTGATTGATATAAAAATAAATAAATTAAAAAACAAATACTCTGGACAGTAAAAAACAACAACAACAACAAAGAATAGGGAACTGGGAATTTGCATGAAGGTCACTCACAGATTCATGGATATGCATTAAGAGCTAAGCAATCTTACATAAGACAGACTTTTCAACGTCTCTGTTACAATCCAACAATCAAGGCAGTCTCACTTCCCTTAGCCTTTATCTTAAAGAAAGGAAGGGGAGATGTGTTTGATGCTTCTGGGAGAAGATACTGATGTGTCTTTTCTTCTCAAATGGGAAGGCCACTGCCACAAACACCCCACTAACAATGTCCTTTACAATATAAACTGGTCAAGACCTTATAAGAAACTCTTTATCGGTTTCTAAACAGTTTGCATGGGTAGAAATGTCAGTCAAATTTAGAATGATATACTGACCTGAAATTTAGACAACAAATCTGAGCCAGATTTGTTGTAGAAAAAAAAGTACTATTAATAATTTTGAAGGACATTTTCTATTTGTCCATTCAAAACCACTCCCTGAACCTCTTCTGGAGGGCATGACTACTGAGGATTGCATTACTTATATAGATTGCATTAATTGCATGGATTGTGTTAATATTCTGAAGTGTACATAACACCGCATTTGTCTAATGTTATGCAAGAATGACAAGAGAATGAGGTAACATGGTCCCTTGCATGGAACCTTAACCAGAAGATTGCCTTAGATAATGCCTGTTTCCACCAGATGTCACTGTAGTGGCTGAAGCATGGGGTTGCGACTTTGTGATACCTGCTGGGTTTGGTGTTACTAAAGCTAACCTACCCTGATTAATTGGCAATCTGTATACTCTCTGAAATCAAGCATAGTGTACTGATGATGATATTTCCAAAATAATAGACTGTCTTAAGCAGTGGATTAGTTGAAAATTAAGCCAAAAGCTTACAGACACTTCTCAAATCAGTAGGCTTTCTCACTCACTGCTTCTTTTTTTTTTTTCTGAAGAGGCTTTGCATAGCAAAAATGTAAAACAGAAAGCATGCTTCCCTTCTCTTCCCCAGCAAGTTCATCAGGTTTGGAATATTGGCTCTATTGTAATGCGACTTGAAATATGATATGAGATAATTGGGAAATAAAATTAGTAGTCATCATTATTTCTATCAAGTCATTATGATGCCAGTCGGCCCTTTCTATGCATATTTCCCCAAGCTACAAAACTGCTAAGCATCTTCATTCATAGGCTTCTTTCCTAATAGTAATGACCAAGTCTGAGAGCATATTTGATAATTATAAAGTAGTTTCCCTGTTGAGTTATTTTATGTTTTTTCCACTGGCATGTAAAACACTTTAACAGATATTTTACTGTGTCAATTGTGCTCATATTTATGAAAATTTCTGTAGATAAAGTGTGTACATTTATTTACTTATATAAATTTATAAATAGTCAAACTCCAAGAAGTATTATATAAAATAAATTTTCTTAAGTCAATCATAAAGATATACTCAAATGTAACAATATAAAGAAGCATGAGGTCGATAATTTTTCTCTCAAGGACTATAAAGAATTGTGTTGGTAAACCCAGAATTTGCAAAATGATCCTGTACAACAACAGATCGTTTGGAGGCATCTCCATCCCTGATCTCAAGCTGTACTACAGAGCAATAGTAATAAAATCCGCATGGTATTGGCATAGAAACAGAATAGTGGATCAATGGAACCGAATAGAAGACCCAGAAATATACCAACACACCTATGGATACTCAATTTTTGACAAAGAATCCAAAACCATACAATGAAAGAAAAACAGCATCTTTAACGAATGGTGCTAGTCTAACTGGATTTCTACATGCAGAAAAATGAAAATGGATACATATTTATCACCCTGCACCAAACTAAAGACCAAGTGGATCAAACACCTCAACATAAAACCAGACACACTAAACCGGTTAGAAGAAAAAGTAGGGAAGACCCTAGAGCTCATTGGCATAGGTGAGAACTTCCTGAACAGAACACCAACACCACAGGCTCTAAGATCAACAATCAATACATGGGACCTCATGAAACTGAAAAGCTTCTATAAAGCAAAAGATACTGTTGTCAGAACAAAACGACAATCTACAGACTGGGAAATGATCTTCACCAACCCTATATCGGACAAAGGGCTGATATCCAGAATATATAAAGAACTCAAGAAGTTAAAAAGCAATAAATCAAGCTACCCAATCAAAAAATGGGGTACAGAGCTAGAGAATTCTCAGTAGAGGATTATAGAATGGCAAAGAAACAAAACACTTATAGAAATGCTCAATGTCCTTAGCCATCAGAGAGATGCAAATCAAAATGACCCTGAGATTTCACCTTACACCCATCAGAATGGCTACGATAAAAAACTCAAGTGACTGTTGGACTCCCGATGTGGGGAGACCCTTCATTCCTCAGGATAGACGCCAGACCTCAATAACCCGCAAAAACAGAGCTCGATACAAACAGCAAGAGGTTTAATTAGTAGCCAGCATGCCGGGGCTCTGCACATAGCTCCCACACAAGGGGGTGATGCAGCAACGGAATCACAGAGTTTATCAAGGCAAAACCACAAAACAGGAGGGGGTCTAGGGGTAAGGGACTTTCCTAATGGGGCAGTCTGTGATTGGCTGTGCCTAGGTGTGGTGACAAGGGGACGGTTAGAGATTGTATCCATAGCTACAGAAGGGCATCTCTTAGAAACGTTTTGTATCAGATCCGGGTTTGGTAATGATTAAAGCTCCACAAGTCTCAGTTCCCGTGGTTAGTTCCCATAGTTAGGGCCAAGTTAAAATTTTCCATCTTTACAGTGACAACGCATGCTGGGGAGGTTGTGGAGAAAGGGGAACTCTCCTCCATTGCTGGTGGGAATGCAAACTTGTACATCTACTTTGGAAATCAATCTGGCGCTTTCTCAGATAATTAGGAATACTGCTTCCTCAAGATCCAGCTATACCACTCCTGGGCATATATACAAAAGTTACTCAAGTACACAACAAGGACATTTGTTCAACCATGTTCATAGCAGCTTTATTCATAATAGCTATAACATTGAAACAACCTACTTGTCCCTCAGTTGAGGATGGATACAGAAATTGTGGTACTTTTACACAATGGAATACTACTCAGCAATTAAAAACAAGGAAATCATAAAATTTGCAGGCAAATGGTGGGACCTAGAAATGATCATCCTGAGTGAGGTATCCCCAAAGCAGAAAGACACACTTATATAGACCTATAAGATATGATAAACATCCCGAAATCCATACACCTAAAGAAGATAAAAAAGAAAGAGGAGCCAGGGTAAGAAGATCAATACTCACTTAGAAAGACAAATGGGATGGACATGGATGTATGAGAAAACAAGTAACAGGACAGGAGCCTAACACAGAGGGCCTCTGGAAGACTCTACCTAGCAATGTATCAAAGCAGATATTAATACTCATAACCAAACCTTCGGCAGAGTGCAGGGAATCATATGAAAGAAGGGGGAGTTAGTATGACCTGGAGAGGACAGGAGCTGCACAAGGACCAAATATATCTGGGCACCAGGGTCTTTATGAGACTGTTTCTTCAACCAAGGACCATGTATGGATATAATCTAGATCCTTTGCTCAGACATATTCCATGGTAGCTCAGTATCCAAATGGGTAGCCCATTACGGGGAACAGTAACTATCTCTGACATGAACTCAATAGAGGGCTCTTTTACCTCTCCCTTCCCCCAGGGAGGAGCAACCCTGCCAAGCCACAGGGGACTTTGCAGTTAGTCCACTGGGTAGAGCCTGATGGAGGATCCCGGATATACAAATATAAAAGTAAAGAGTCAGGATGATGCAGGGCAGAATCATTGAATTTCTGAATGAGCTGGTCAGAAAATTAATTAAAGATATGGACAGAAAAGCAATAGTGAGTCAAAACACTGAACTGACAGACTGTGCTTAGGTAATCAAGAAAAGAAATAAAAGTACTGCAATAGACAGCTGACTCTGTGGGAAATGATGAGTGGATAGATAGCATAGATGGGTGGATGGATGGGTAGATTCACGGATTCATAGGTGGATTCATGTAAGTATGTATGAATATTTGTATGGATGGATGGATTTATGGATGTATAGACAGAGAGATGGACAATGGACTTGTGGACATATGGGTGGATGGATGGATGGATGGAGAGAGCTGGACAATGAACGAATGAACAGATATATAGATGGATTGATAGATGCTCAAAAAAAGCTGTGGCTCATCCTTTGGAACATACTTCCAGAATTTGGGAGCTTTGACAAAAATTATCACTGACATGTGAGGCACATTAAAAGACTTAATAGACAAAACATTTGGATTTCAGTATGTTCCTTCCAGAGGAAACTTAAGAACTATCCCCTATGCTTTCTACAACCCAAACAATGTGCATCCTCTCTCTCCAAAACAAGTATTTAATTTGATATAACAATATATTATCACCACCTGCTACTACTTATAATTAAAAGGCTGAAGAAAAACTGTAATATAACTATTGCAAGGAATGTGCTCAATTAAACAGTATTCACCCTCCTACTTGACTGTAACCCAGAATCTACCTGTCTCCAATTCCCTAAGTGTGTACCAGTTTTCTCAGTAAAAAGTGATATCATCTTCTGAGTGGTTCACCTGCATACCCTCATACCAAGTGATATATTTCTTCTCATATAAAAGTATTAAAAGTTTAATCATACAATAGTTTAAAGTATCTGAGTCATGTACAAATTGCATTCTTTGTATATGTTTGCCAACATTTTACCTCCTTTTATGACTTAAATTAGAAATTTCTCTAGTTTTTGTTATGCTCCCAAAACCTTGTAAAGCCACATGAAATGGAAAAATGTCAGAGGATATTTAAAATAAGACCTTATTAAATGAATTGTACTTCAAATTTTCTTAGTTTTGAACATGAAAATTAGTTAAAGTAGATGACTCTGAACTTTCTTTTTTGTTATGGAGATATAATCACAATCTTATAAAGTGCTGTGAATTTTAATTTTAGCTTAAATAATATTTGTTTTTTAGCTATCTGTTTATGCCTTATTAAGCAAAACACCAATTTCTTTGTTTGGTTCTTGGAGGTGATGGATCCTTGTGGCAGTATATACTTCAGTTAAGAATCCTTAGGAACCTTGCCCAAGACCTTGGATCAAATGTAGTTGGTTCCCAAAGCTGGAACTCATCCAGCACTGTTAAAAGACAATAAAGGTAGAAGTGTGATCATGAGGAGACAGACATGGAGACTAAAGTCAGCTGAATTTTATACTTTAGTTCACGTGTATTCTATCAGTAACTATATATCTTTGTTCTTTACCTAAATTCTCCAAGGAATAAAATGCCTGTGGTTGAGCATATGTAGGGGAGGTTGTAGAACACCCAAGTCTATTATGCCATGAAAATATCATCAAAACATGGAATTCCACAGCAATTCATGCTTTAAAAAAATATTATAACTTCAGATTCTTCTAATTACATATCTAAATGATTTAACATGTGTAGATAAATTTTATAATGGTAATCATATTTATTTATTTGTTTAATGGCCAAGAACAGAGAATAATGCTGTTAACATACATACCTTCAACACATGCTTTTCTCTATAATACAGAACAGGTCTTATTCAGGTATTAGTATCTAAGTTAAAAATTCAGTCTGCTCTTGTGCTTCTTACTATCAATTTTTGAATAAATAAAACATTCTCCAATTCACTTAAGCAAAACTCTTTTTTGAGACATCACTAAAAAAAGTTACTTCATAAATTTTAAATCTCTGCATTTACATTTTAAAATAAATTATACTTTTCACACTGAAAAAATAAACTGATAATACTAGAACATTTTTAATATTGATTTGATTTGGATACTTGAACCTTACACATCATTTTGATGTATATGAAATTATGTTTATGGGTTTCCCATGAGTATTGTGACTTTAATCACCTATGCAGTTTTTAGCACTTATAAAGAGAACAGTGGAAACAGAAATTAAATAAATCCCAACTACATTCTTAAAAGTTATCATTGGATCCAACATATGAGTGTAGTTATTATCCCACATTAAAGAAGGTGTTTTGTGGGATCAAAGCTGGCAGCTACCAGTGTGCACCTTTTCTGAGAGGCACAGGATATGAAACTCCAAAGCTGGCCTGTGAGCAAGTGAGTGCACCTTTAAGTAAGAGCATGCTGAGCCTGAGATCCAGGGTCCCTCTATGCAGACAGACATTGGATCCCTCCTATCTACACACCCACTCTGAGAAACATAGGGATCCTTGTGGAAGTGTTCTCAACAGTGAAGGCCATGTTCTGCAGGTCTACCAGTGGAGTCCAGGTAAACAATTCCTGGAGCCCAGACAGATCTGAATACCAACCAGGAGGACAGTACAATAGGCCTGTAGGCGACTGAGGTATTTGAGGCATCTGCATATGTGCATTGCACCCTAGAACAGCACCAGAACCCCTCCTGCTCTAAACCCCACCTTCCTAGGCATCTACATAGTCTAGCACCCTGTTGTTTAAGGCACACTCCCATGCCTATGCACATGTGTCCCCAACCTTCCTCCCTTAGTGACAGCTGAAACACCAACATCTACTCTCGAAACAGTGGACCTCTCTCCCCTTCCTGAAGAATACTCCAGACACCAGAGACAGACTGACCTAGTCTGAAGTACAGACTTCAGGGACAAACAGCAAAGGTTATAGACAAGCAGATGGCAAGACCTCAGCCAAAAAACACACACAACAAAACTCAGGATATGATGGATTCACCAACAACACCAAAAATCAAGGAATATTCTAACTCATAAGAAACACAGGATAATGATCTCAAATCTATGCTTATCCAGTTATTAGAGGCACATAAAGAGAAAACTAATAAAGCTCTCAAAGAAAAACAGGCAAACACAGCCAAACAAAGGGAGGCACACATAGAGGCACAAGTAGAGGCATATAGGGATGAAACGAATAAAAATAATAGAGACTGCCATGGCAAATCAGGAATCCGTATTCAAACAGATAAAGAAAAAGGTGCAAGACATGAAAACAAAATTAGAATCAATAAAGGAAACACAAACAGAGAAAACCCTGGAGCTGGAGCTAGAGAAAAGATCAGGAACCAGGAAGGTAAGCATCACCAATAGAATACAAGAGATGCAATAGAGAATCCTAGACGCTGAAGATACAGTTGCAGAACTTGATATATCTCTCAAAGAAAAAGTAAAATTGGAAAAATTATAAACACAAAACATACAAGAAGTCAAGGAAGCCATGAAAAGATGAAAGCTAAGAATAATAGGAACAGATGAAAAAGAGGATTCCAGACTCCAACCTCCAGAAAATTCTTTCAAGAAAATCACAGAAGAAATTTTTCTCAACTTAAAGAAAGAGATGTCCATTTAATACAAGAGGCCTATAGAACACCAAATAGACTAGACTAGAAGAGAAACTTCTTACATCACATAATAGTCAAAACACTAAATCTACAGAACAAAGAAAAATATTAAAAACAGCAAGGTAAGAAGGCTAAGTAACCTATAAAGGTAAACTTGTCAGAAACACACTAGACTTCTCACCAGAAACTATGAAAGTCAGAAGGGCCTGGACAAATGTCACGCAGACTCTAAGAAACCACAGATTACTACACCCATCAAAGCTTTCAATCAACATAGATGGAGAAAACAAACTATTCCATTACAAAACTAAACTTAAACAATATCTCCACACCAACCCAGCCATAAAGAAGATACTAGAAGGAAAACTCCAATTTCATGAAATCAACTATGTCCAAGAAAACAAAAGATATAGATAACTTCATGACAAAAAATTAAAAGAAAAAAAAAGCATTGAAACACAGTAACACCACTAACTCCACAATAAAAGGAACTAGCATTCATTAGTCACTGTTATCTATCAACATCAATGGGCTCAACTCTCCAATAAAAAGACACAGACTAGCAGAATGGTTGCAGAAATAGGATCCAACTTTCTGATGCATCCAAGAAACACACCTCTGTAACACAGAAAAACACTTACCTCAGAGTAAATGGCTGGAAAAAGGGACCCAGAAAACAAGCTCAGGTAGCTATCCTAATATTTAATAAAATAGACTTTCAACCAAATAATCAAATAAGATGAGGAAGGGAATTTCATTCTCATCAAAGGAAAAATCCACCAGAAGGACATCATAATCCTGAACATCTATGTCCCAAATAAAAGAGCACCTGCATTTGTAAATGAAACGTTATTAAAGCTTAAATCACACAGAGATCCCAACATCTTAATAGTGGGAGACTTCAACACTCCACTGTCACCAAGGGACAGATCATCTAGACAGAAACTAACTAGGGAAATAGTGAGTCTTACAGAGGTCCTAAATAAAATCGACCTAATAGATGTGTGCAAAACTTTTCACAAAATTCAAAAGAGTATTCCTTCTTCTCAGCACCTCACAGATCATTCTAAAAAATGAACATATCATGGGAAAAAAGCAAGCCTCAACAGATACAAGAGATTGAAATAGTCCCTTGTATCCTATCAGAACACAAAGACCTAAAACCTTAACAATAACAGAAATAACAAAAAGTCTACATACACATGGAAAATAAACAACTCCCTACTCAATGACAGATTGGTCAGGTATGAAATGTTGGTCTAACTGGATGTCTACATGTAGAAAAATGCAAATAGATCCATATTTATCACCCTGCACAAAACTAACATCCAAGTGGATCAAAGACCTCAATATAAAACCAGAACACTAAACTTATTAGAAGAAAAAGTAGGGAGGAGCCTTGAATTCACTGGCACAGAAGACAAATTCCTGAACTCAACACCAACAGCACAGGCTCGAAGAACAACAAATGCGACCAATAAATGGGGCCTCATGAAACTTAAAAGCTTCTATAAAGCAAAAACACTGTTATCAGAACAAAACGGCAGCCTACAGACTGAGAAAGGTTCTTCACCAACCCTGTGTCTGGCAGAGGGCTAATATTCAGAATATATAAAGACCTAAGAAGTTAAGTGCAACAAATTAAGTAATCAAATTCAAAAATTGCCTACAAAGCTAAACAGAGAATTCTCAACAGAGGAATATGGAATGGCAGAGAAACACTTAAAGAAATCCTCAGTGTCCTTAGTCATGAGGAAAATGCAAATCAAAATGACCCTGAGATTTTGCCTTACACCCATCAGAATGCCTAAGATCAAATAATCAAGTGACAAAACATGCAAGAGACGATGTGGAGAAAGCAGAACCCTCCTCTATGGATTGCAATGTGAGAATCTAAACTTGTACAACCACTTTGGAAATCAATCTGGCACTTTCTTAGATAGCTAGGAATAGTGCCACCTCAAGATCCAGCTATACCACTCCTAGGCATATATCCAAAATATGCTCAAGTATACAACAAGGACATTTTCATCGCAGCTTTATTCGTAATAGCCAGAACCTGGAAACAACTCAGATGTCCCTCAACTGAGGAATGGATACAGAAATTGTGATATATTTTCACAATGGAATACTACTCAGCAATTAGAAACAAGGAAATCATGAAATTTGCATGCAAATGGTGGGAAGTAGAAAAGATCATCCTGAGTGAGGTAACACAGAAACAGAAAGACAGACATGGTATATACTCACTGGTGGCTATTAGATATTTAATATAGGATAAACATACTCAAATATGAAAACCTAAAGAACCTAAAGAAGAAGGAGGACCCTGGGTAAGATGATCAATCCTCACTCAGAGAGGTAAACGGGACAGACATTGGAAGAGGGGGAAAAGAGGGAAGAGGACAGGAGCCCACTACAGAGGGCTTCTGAAAGACTCTACCCAGCTGGATATTAAAGCAGAAGCTGATACTCAGAGCCAAACTTTGGACAGAGTGCAGTGAATCTTTTGAAAGAAGGGGGAGATAGAAATTCCTGGGGTGGGGGTACAGAAGAGCAACAGAACCAAAAAATCTGGGCACAGGTGTCTTTTCTGAGACTGATACTCCAACCAAGGACCATTCAAGGAGATAAACTAGAACCCCTGCACAGATGTAGCCCATGGCAGCTCAGTCTCCAAGTGGGTTCCCCAGTAGGGGAACAGAAACTGTCTCTGACATGAAATCTGTGGCTGGCTTTTTGATTACCTCCCTGATGGAGGATCAGCCTTACCAGGACACAGAAGAAGACAATGCAGCTAGTCCTGATGAGACTTGATAGGCTATGGTCACAAAGAAGGGGAGGAAGACCTCCCCTGTCAGTAGACTTGGATAGGGGCATGGGTGGATATGAAGGAAGGAGGATGGGATTGGGAGGGGCTGAGAGAGGGGCTACAGCTGAGATACAAAATGAATAAATGATAATTAAGAAATAAACAAATTATTTAAAAGAAGGTGTTTTTGCATTGTTTTATGCAGGAGTCCATTGCAGGAAGGCACAACTTATCAAACTACACACAGAACAACTGATCTTGTGGTGTACATCCCCAGTGAATACATGTACAGTATAACTACAACACTTAAGGTCCAGGGAGCATCACAAAGATTCTGCAAGTGAAAAGGTTGTAAGAGCCAGAGGACCAAGCCACTTGATGCAAGACAGCATCTCTTATATATGACAGGGGAACTGCATCCATAAAATCTAAACAATATGTTGTCTAAATATGACTTTCACAATTGCAAGATTAGTCGAAATGCTGTGTAGACAGAAGAAACTTCACAAGTTCTTACCCTAGATGAAAAGCTAAGGCCACATAATGGCTGCAATGAGAGGGAGAATAAGTTTTTTTTTTTCTTGGTCAAACCCTAATTGGTTATCTATGTTAACATAGATCAGCCCTAAACATAGAGACATATGAGTAACAGTAAGTCAACCCAGCAGGTTGTAATTATATATGCACACACATGTGTTAGTTGTATGTGCATATGTGTATTTGTGTGTATGTGTGTGTATGTGTGTTTGTGTGTATGTGTGTGTGAACAAATATTTAGAAAAATACCATGGATTTGAAAGGAGGAAGTAGGGGTTATGGCAGGAGTTTCAGGGGACTGAGAGTGGGCAAAAAATAATGTGAATTTCTTATTCATATATGAAATTCTCCAACAAAAGTAAAAACAGGTCAATAAATATAAATTTAAGTGTAATTCCACAGTGACAAGAGAGAATGCTTTCATTCAATTTTCTGCTACAGTTTATTACACATTTGCGTTAAAAGAATTTTGTAGAAATGACAGACTGATTAATTGCTTAGTAGTGCTGCTTAGATATTAAACATACATTCTCATTTTCTACTAATTTTCTCCATTAGGAAGGTACTTCTGGAATTTCTGTTTTCATTTGTTATCTTCCATTCATTCCTGCCACTCACTTTGCTTCACTATTATGAAGCCAGTCATTTTTAGTGCCAATATGTGAACAATGCTGGTGTCCTCTGGCTGTTTGGTCTCTTCAGAAAGATGAAGTATTCATTTCCCATGACTGTTGTAGCAGAATGTCACAAAAGAATGAGATAGAGGCAGAAATGCATTAGGTCGTATTTTTAAGTGCTGAGAGTCTCAAGTGAAATCATTGCAGGACCATTGTTTTTATGATTCTTTGGCCTTCTTTCCTTGCAAATGTACTGTTTTTAAACTCTCTTCTTTATGTCAGCCACCCTCAGTCTTTACTTGTGCCCTGTACTTGTGTACAGAGTTTAGGAAGAGATTTTTACCAAAGATACTACCTCTAATAAGACCACATTAAACAGTTCTAAGATGTAGGCTTCAGTAAGTCTCTTAAACAGTATGTTCTTATTCCATCTATTCTGTTCCATGTACTTCATCCTATTAATGAAGTTTCTAGAGGATTGCTAAACTCTTCATTGCCTTTCTTTTAAATTAAATAAATATGCTTGCATATTATCATTGTCCCTGTAACTTATGTTAACATTTTATACTCTATGGATAATTTGAAGATTGCTTGTCCTATTCTGTCAGCTTACTGTATTCAAAAAGCCAGTATTAGCCAAAGAATGTGTTCTCAGAGGCTGGAATTTAATCTACTTTGAAGGGTGGCATGTTATCTGAGTATTGTTGAAAACTAACTAACCACAGGATGCTCAACAGATATTTCAACCCTATTGCATACAACTGGATTAAGTTTGCTTTCCCCCAAAGTTATCTTCTTCATCTAGATTCATAAATTACTTATGAAGACATAATCAATGTTTTCATTATTTATTTATTTATTTTTTAATTTAAAAATTGCTTTTCATATGTGTGTATATGTGGGTATTTGTGCAGGTGTACATGTATAGCAGGGTGCTTGCACATGTGTGTGAATGTGCATGGACATGTGTAACTGTTACCCTTGGGCTTGCCAAACCCAATAGAGAAAAGTTCTCTCATTGGTATGGAGCTCACCAGTTAGGAGAACCCATTTGACTAGTGAGTCTCAGCGATGCCCATCTGGACTTCCACTGGGATGCTATGGTACAAGTAGGTACCACCTTCCCTTGTATTTCAGTGTGGTTTCTGGTTATCTAACTAAGGTACTGACATGTTCAAGGCAAACACCTTACAGACAGAACTCCATTCCAGTGTGACTTTTTAGTTTTTAAAATTCTCTGTACTTTACTTGTGGCACTCCTACTGTAATGATTTATCATTCTCATTTGTGGGAGTCTCTGCAATGATTAGAGGAATGATCTGCAAGGAGCTAGTAGATCTGGTTAAGTATGAGGTAGATGGGCTGGTTCAAACTTCCACAGCCTGACACCAAGGAGTTTATTTTAGCCATATTTAAACACAGTAAGATTTTGAGAAATAGTTTTCTCATGACAACTCCATTTCATGTGCACAATAAAATATAAGATGTACTTACACTGAAACTCATGTAAAATTACAGATGGACTCATCAATAGAGAGGAGCACTGTTTCCCTGTCTGATGGGCTCCCCTGGGGCACACCCAGAGCAGTGAGCTGTGCTCTTTTCCCTACTCTCCATTTTCCAGCCCACAAATGTGTTGATCACATGTCTAAAGGCCAGCATAAGACCACAGCCAACAAGAGCCAGGACAATATGGAACCACCAGAACCTAGACACTTTACTACAGAAAGGCCTGGATGCCCTAACACTGCTGAAGGACAAGAAAATCCAACATTATGACAATGATAGAGACCTTTAAGGAGGAGATGAATAAATCCTTTAAGGAAATACAGGAAAATATAATCAAACAGGAATAGAATTATACTTTTTAAGACCTGAAAATGAAAATAGAAGCAATCAAAACAAAACAGAAACAAAAACTAAAAGAATAAATAAATAAACAAAGGGAATCCTGGAGATGGAAAAATCAAGGTAAGAGAACAAAAACTACATAAGCAAGCAAGCATCATCAACAAGAGATAGAAGAGAGAATCTCAAGCATAGATTATAGAATAAAAGAAATTGCTACATCAGTCAAAGAAATGGTAAATATAAAAATGTTCTAGCAAAAAACATTCAGGAAATTTGGAATACTATAGAAAGACCAAATCCATGAATCATAGGAATAGAAAGAGAAAATTTCCACCTCAAAGGCCCAGAAAATATTTTCAAAAAAATCATAGATGAAAAATTTTATAAAATAAGGAAGAGATGCCAATAAATGTACAAGAAGCTTACAGAACAACAACAATACCTTCAATTCACATAATAATAAAAAAAACACTAAATGTACAGAACAAAGAAAGAATGTTAAAAGTCTCAGGGAAAAAGACCATGTAACATATAAAGGCAGACTAATTAGTATTACACCTGATTTCTCAACAGAGACTTTCAAAGTCAGAAGGGGGCCTAGGAAGATGTCTTGCAGTCTCTAAGAGACCACAGAGGCCAGCCCAGAATACTATACCCAGAAAAAGTTTTAATAACCACAGATAAAGACAACAAGAAGTCAAAGTATTGCTATATACAGATGATATGATGATATACTTAAGTGACCCCAAAAATTCTACCAGGGAGCTCCCACAGCTAATAAACAGATTCAACAAAGTGGCTAGATATAAAATTAACTTAAAAACTAATTAGTGTCTCTCCTACATAAAATGTTTAACAGACTAAGAAAGAAATCAGGGAAAAGACACCCTTCATAATAGCCACAAACAATATAAAATATCTTGGTATAACTTTAACTAAACAAAAAATAGACCTGTATGATAAGAACTTCAAATCTTTGAAGAAATATATTGAAGAAGAAATCAGATTAGCATGATTAACATAGTAAAACTGACCATCCAACCAAAAGAAATCTTCAAATTCAACGCAGTTTCCAACAGCGTTCCAACACAATTCTTTATGGACCTTTAAACAACAACGTTCAATTTAATATAGAAACAAAACAAAAACAAACCATGATATCTAAAACAATCCTGTACAAGAAAATTACTTCTGGAGGTATCACCGTTCATGTTCTCAAGCTGTACTACAGAGCAATAGTAATAAAAAATAAATCATATTATACTGGCATAAAAACAGACAAATTGATCAATGCAATTACATCAAAGAACCAGAACTAAATCTGTACACCCATGGACTATAGATTTTTGCACAGAAGCTGAAACTATACAATGGGGGGCTGGGAATAAACATCTTCAACAAATGGTGCTGGTCTAACTGGATTCCTGTGTGTAGAAGAATGTCAATCAATCCGTATTTATCACCCTGCACAAAACTCAAGTCTAAGTACATCAAAGACCTCAACATAAAAATGGATACACAAAATTTAATAAAAGAGAAAATGGTGAATAACCTTGAACACATTGGCACAAGAAACAACTTTCTGAAAGAATACAGACACATCAGGCACTAAAGTCAACAATTAATAAATGGGACTTCATGAAACTGAAGTGATTCTGTAAGGCAAAGGACACTGTCAATAGGAAAATACAGGCACCTACAGAATGGAGAAAAAAAAATTCCACCAACTCCACCTCTGACAGAGGGCTGATCTCCAAAATATATAAAGACCTCAAGAAACTAAACATTAACAAATCAACTCATCCCATCTAAAAGTGGAGTACATTTCTAAACAGAGAATTGTCAAATGGCTGAAAAGCACTTAAAGAAATGTTCAACATCTTGAGTCATTAGGGAAATGCAAATCAAACAATTCTGAGATTCCTTCTTATACCCATCAAAATGGGTATAAAATTAAAAACGCTAAGATCAAAAACTCAAGTGACAGCTCATGCTGGTGAGGATATGGAACAAGAGGATCACTTCTCCATTGCTGGTGGGAGTACAACCACTTTGAAAAGCAATTTGGCAGTTTCTCAGAAAATTGGAAATAGCTCTAAAACAAGAACTAGCTACACAGGTATACGTCACTCCATATACTCAAAGAAGCTCTATCATACTACATGAACACTTATTCAACTATGTTCATAGAATCTTTATTCATAGTAGCCAGACACTGGAATCAAGCTAGATTTCCCTCAACCAAAGAATGGATAAATAAAATATGGTACATTTACACAATGGAGTATTATTCAGTCATTAAAAACAATAGTATCATAAAACTTGCAGGCAAATAGATATAACTAGGAAAGGTCATTCTGAGTAAGGTAACACAGACCCAGATAACCAAACATGGTATGTACTCACTTATTAGTGGGTATTAATGTTAATGTAGAGGATGACCATACTATGAACCACAGACCCAAAAAAGTAAAGTAGCAATGAAGGTCCAAAAGCAGATGCTTGACTCTTTGAAAAGGGGAAATGGATTAGACATCAGGGGTGGGTGAAGGGAGGGAACTGGGTTGGAGAGGGAATGGGGAGGGGAAGAGGAGGAATGAGATGATAGGAGGATGGAAGGAGAGAGTACTGGGAGAGAGATTCTGAATGGGGGCACATCTCAGAGACAAGCTAGAAATCAAGGACAATGGAAACCTTAAAGAATCTTTGAGGATGACCTTAAGACTCCCAGCAATAGGGGAGATGGTGCCTCAACTGGCCATAGCCTATAACTAAGCAAGGCTTCCAATAGAGGGACTGAGATACAAAAAGCAACCCTAAAACCTTTTACCCACAATTTGTCTTGTCTAGAAGATGTGCAGGGGTAGAAGATGGAGTAGAATTTGAGGGAAGGACCAACTAATGACTGGCCCAGCTTGAGACCTGTGCTGTGACAGGGGGCTTAACCCCAATTCTATTTATGGTATTTTGCAATACTTGCACATAGGAGGCTATCATAATTGTCATCAGAGAACCTTCATCCAGAAACTGATGAAAACGGATGCAGAGATTAACAGCCAAATATTCAGTAGAGCTTGGGGAATCCTTTAGAAGAGGGAAAGGAAGGATTCAAGGATCCAGAGGGTCCAAGGACATCACAAGAAAACATACAGTGCCAACTATACGGGGCCCATAGGGGCTCACAAATACTGAACTGCCAACCAAACAGAATGTATGAGATGGAACTATGTCCCCTGCACCTATCAGTTTGCAGCTGGGTCTTCATGTGGGTCTCCTAAAGAGGGAGCAAGGGCCGTCCCTGACTGCATTGCCTGACTTTCTTTTTGTTAATTTAAATTTTTATATTAATTACATTTTATTCAATTTGTATCCCAGCTGTACCCCCTCCCTCATGCCCTCTCAATCCCACTCTCCCTCCCTCAGATCCTCCTATGCCCCTCTCCAAGTCCACAGTTAAGGAAGGTCCTTCTCTCCTTCCATCTGACCCTAGCTTATTAGGTCTCATCAGAACTGGCTGCATTGTCCTGCTCTGGGTCCTGGCAGGGCTGCTCCCCCATCAGTGGGAGGCAGTCAAAGAGCTAGCCACTGAGTTCATGTCAGAGACAGTCCCTGTTCCCTTTACTAGAGAACTCACTTGGATACTGAGCTGCCATGGGTTACATCTGTGCAGGGGTTCTAGGTTATATCCATGAATGGTCCTTGATTGAACTATCAGTCTCAGAAAAGACCCCTGGGCCCAGATATTTTGGTTCTGTTGCTCTCCTTGTGGAGCTCATGTCCTCTCCAGGTCTTTCTTTCTCACCTTTTTTTCCCTAAGATTCCATGCACTCTGCCCCAAGTTTGTTTATGAGGCTCGGTATCTGCTTTGATACACTGCTGAGTAGAGTCTTTCAGAGGCCCTCTGTGGTAGGCTCCTGTCTGGTTTCCTGTTTTCTCCTTCTTCCAATGTCCATCCAGTTTGCCTTTCTGAGTGAGGATTGATCATCTTACCAAGGGTCCTCCTAACTCAGCCTCTTCAGGTGTACAAATTTTTGTAGGTTTATATGTTATATATTGCATGTCTACTATCCGCTTATAAGTGAGTATATACCGTGTGTGTCTTTCTGTTTCTGGGATACCTCACTCAGGATGATCTTTTCTGGTTCCTACCATCTGCGTGCAAATATCATGATTTCATTGTTTTTAATTGCTGAGTAGTATTCCCTTATGTAAATGTATCACAATTTCTGTATCCATTCCTCCATTGAGGGACATCTGGGTTGTTTCCAGGTTCTAGCTATTATGAATAAAGCTGCTACGAACATGGTTGAACAAATGTTTAGATCCATATTTATCAACCTGCACAAAACTAAAGTCCAAGTGGATCAAAGACCTCAACATAAAACCAGACACAGTACATTGTTTAGAAGGAAAAGTGGGGAAGAGCCTAGAACTCATTGGCACAGAAAACAACTTGCTGAACAGAACACCAACAGCACAGGCTCTAAAATCAACAATCAATACATGAGGCCTCATGAAACTGAAAAGCTTCTATAAAGCAAAGGACACTGTCCTCAGAACAAAAAGATTGCCTAGAGATTGGGAAAGGATCTTCACAACCCTATATCTGACAGAGGGCTAATAGAATATATAAAGATCTCAAGAAGTTAAAAACAACAAATCAAGTAATCCAATTAAAAATGGGGTACAGAGCTTAACAAAGAAGTCTCTGTAGAGGAATATAGAATGATAGATAAACATGTAAAGAAATGCTCAACATTCTTAGTCATCAGGGAGATGCAAATCAAAACAACCCTGAGATTTCACCTTACACCCATCAGAATGGCTAAGATCAAAAACTCAAGTGACAACATATGCTGTAGAGGATATGGAGAAAGGGGAACCCTCCTCCATTGCTGATGGGAATGTAAACTTGTACAACTACTTTGGAGATCAATCTGGTACTTTCTCAGACAATTAGGAATAGTGCCTCCTCAAGATCCAGCTATACCACTCCTAGGCATGTATCCAAAATATGCTCAACTACATTGCCTGACTTTTGATCCCTTTCCCCTAACAGGGCTCCTTTATCTAGCCTCAATAGAAGAAGATGCACCTAGTCTTACTGCAACTTGATATGCCAAGGGTCGTTGCTATCTGTGAGAGATTTCCCCTTTTCTGAGAAGAAGGGTAAGAGGAGTTGACATAGGGGAAGAAGAGGTTATAGTGAGGGACTGGGATATGAGGAGGAAGGGGAGCTGTGATTGGGATGTAAAGTAAATAATTGTTCTAAATAAAGTACAAGTGAGTCTCATGTGAATAGATTTTATGGACTGAGAAGTAATGCTCCAGAGCTAGTATAGGGAAATTGTGAGATAAACAAACATGATATTCTGGGAATTTGAGTGAAGCCTCAACCTACAGATAGCAAAAGATCACCAGGTTCTAACTTACATCCATTCCCAGCACTCTGGGTAGAAAACAGATAAAAGCTTTCATCCTTTGAAGAGATAAGTTTGTGCGTTTAACTTTCCTGATTTCCCAGTGCTCTTCTGTGTGTACAAGGAACTTATATCCTCTCAAAATTAGTTATAGTGTGCGTGTGTGTGTGTATCTGTGTATCTGTGTGTCTGTGTGTGTTTTGCGCATGAGTGTTTATTCTCGTGAACATGGGTGAGTGTGCAGATCAGAGCACAATTTTGGCTGATGACCCTTAGGTATTGTCCATTTTGTTTATCGAGACAGTGACACCTATGATTCTAGAGCTCTCAAGTAATCTAGCTAGCTGGCCAGGAAGCCCCAGGGAACTGCAGTCCTCAAGGTGGGAATCACAAGTGCCCCTCATCACACCTAGTTATTTATTTACTTTAATGTGAGCTCCAGTAGTCTGCAGACTGAACACAGGTCATGGCTGAAAGATAAATGCTCTACCAATTGAATTGTAGTCTTGGGTATAATGATTTTTCTTGAAAGTACTTTTGAGTTTAGTTTTAAAAGTTTTTACCTGAGGTTTCCAATATTTTAATATTCATCTTTACCTTAGTTTATCTTTTTTGTTTTCACTTTTTCTAGTTCATGATTGTCCTTTTTCAATTTTTAACATTTCTTAAATTTACACTGTTTTATGATTTATATTGTTTATTTTATATAAATGTTCTTTATATAAATGTACATTAATTTCCTTTGTACATGACCTTTTTATTATTTTATTATTTTTTAAAATTTTTGTAACAATTTTGATACAGGTGTGTTTACAATTGTGATTTCTGCTTGTCATACTCATTTTTCTGAATGATCTATTACTATTCCTGTTACTCCCATTGGCTTATAATTTGTATTGATGATTGTGTAAAAGGCTGCCATCTAGAATAATGACTGTTCTTCAACACAGAGTTCATTAAAGGACATGACATTACAAGTCCATAATGTGAACTTGAGAATAGAATTTCAAAGCTCTACAAAACTATCATTCTCAAAAATGACAATGTGTCCTCCTCTCTCAGAGTAAGGAGATTAGTTTCTTCCTTTGTCTCACTAGTAAAGATTCACTACTTTTGCTTTGAAGTGTTTTCTGGAGCTTTAGCACAGGGTTCTCAGTCTTTCCAAATACCTTTATGTATTTTCTAAATAAAGTCTATGAGCATGGTGCTATTGGTTGGCTCTGTGATACCCCGTAATGAAGGCTACGTAGTTTTACTTTTGGGATATTGTTTTGCTTTCAGAATTGTTTTTTTTTAAATGGTACCCAGGTGTTATCCTGAAACATGCAGCTTCTCATGCTGTGGATCCCTGAGAGCTATTTAGGTTACATCAACTTAGCTGAGACAAGCTATTTGATGAAATATGGAAAGACAAGTAAACATCAAAGAGATTCTAAAGTGCAGGAAATTGTAGCTCAATTATGATTATCATGACTTCAAAATCCACAAGAGAAAATCAAAACAAATAGATATAATTATAAATTTTAGTTTGTCGAATGTCTAGATTGTTGTCCTTAAAACTTCTGCACACCTAAGAATCACCTGGAGCTATATGATGATTCCATGCAGCTTGTTATGGACAGAATCCTACATAGTGAGTTTACTTGCCTTAATATCATTGGTAATTACAAATGAGTCTTTTATGATAGTTCATTGGCCACAGTCTTAGAGGGCACTGTCACCAAATACATCACAGAATATCTTTGAGTTCTGAATCTTTCAGAACAGACAAAAATTTAAAATCTTTGTTTTCAATACTAATAACCCTTCAAATCTGTCAAAGCTAGTGGCACTGCCAATCAGTTCAGTTCAATACTATGCTTTGGTTTATTCAGCTGAGTAGCATTACATGCTCCCTCTTCCCAGATATCAAATAACTAAATAACATTCCACATCACTTTCCACTGGCTTGATATTGCATAGTCACATACATAATAAGTTTACACTTGCTATGGTCATATAACATATGAAATATCAATGAGTTTAGTTTTGATTATCTGGAAACACAAAATCCAAAACTTTAAAAGTTAAGAAAAGATTAGAGTCAGGAATTTAATCAGACAGATGAAGCAGACGTAAATAAATGCATGAACAGAGACAAATTCAGGGATAGATATTTGCCTTCCCTGTTCTTCATCAAAACCTTCTACTCACCTTCAAATTTATGGCCTCTTTTATTCACTAATTGTTATTACAGGTGTGTGTATGTGTGTGTGTGTGTGTGTGTGTTTAGATTTCTAAATATAATCTTTTCAGTCTATGTATAATTTTACTTGTATGTGTGCTTTCAGGATTGACAATTTGCTATTACACAACCAGTTGGTGTCTTTTTCCATGGGATGACCACCTCTTCCACTTCCAGATTTCCACAGTTGTTCAAAGCTCATGAGGCCTCGACCTTTTTGATGTTGTTTTGCTACTCCAGAAAGAATGCTTGTTTACTGAGGCAGTCATTGTTAAATTCATTACTTTCAATGTGTGGCTTTATAGTATCACTTCTTCATGCTTTAGGTAATATTCTATCTTTTCTGTCCCTTCTCTTTTATGACTCCTAACAAGTCCATGCCAAGAAAAATGAAGACTCCATATTCAAATCTCTCCCATGATGAGTATCCTCACTATTCCTTATAAAGTCAATGATCAAGGAAACTCTGGAACTTTGAATATTTTAAAATATATAGCTTTATTTTTCAATCACTTAGTTTATTAGTCTTAGAAAACAACACATTGCTCGTGAGTGCCACATTTTATAAAATTGGAAGTAACTGTATTTGCCCATGGCACCCAGATTAAATGGACAGAATCCTACCCAACTCTTGAAAGGGTTTATTTCTAGCATAGCCACTCTGCTCATCTGGGAATTGCTGATTATGCATTAATCCATGGATTCTCTGCCTACAGAGCTGAATAAATGCATGTGTTTAAAGCAGAGCATTTTATAGTACTCTGATAGAGGTAACAGTCTTCTCCTTCTATTGTCTTTCATATATTTTATACTTTAGCCATTAGCCTTTTAGGTATTGCATGTTACTGAACCTGTGTACTATAAAGCATTAGGTATTGCATTTTACTGAGCCTGTGTACTATAAAGCGTTAAGTGTTGCACGTTACTGAGCCTGTGTACGATAAAGCGTTAGGTGTTGCGTGTTACTGAGCCTGTGTGCAATAAAGCGTTACGGGTTGCATGTTACTGAGCCTGTGTATGATAAAGCGTTAGGGGTTGCATGTTATTGAGCCTGTGTATTATAAAGCATTAGGGGTTGCATGTTACTGAGCCTGTGTACTATAAAGCATTAGGGGTTGCATGTTACTGAGCCTGTGTGCGATAAAGCATTAGGGGCTGCATGTTACTGAGCCTGTGTGCGATAAAGCATTAGGGGTTGCATGTTACTGAGCCTGTGTGCGATAAAGCATTAGGGGTTGCATGTTAATGAGCCTGTGTATTATAAAGCATTAGGTGTTGCATGTTAATGAGCCTGTGTAAGATAAAGCATGGGCTCCAGTGCCCTCTTCTCACCCAGATGCTCTTAGACCAAAGGGGAGTTTCAACTGTCAACTTTCTGCTTTGTGGAGCTTTATAGAAAGGTATTTTCCCCTATCTATGCACTTTATCTTTCTGAAATGGTTCCTGGGGTATCATTTCTACCGCTCATCTCTCTGGTCAGCTTCTATTTGGTTTTGTATTTACAAGTTTGTTCATATAAGGCCTGACTACATAGACAATGCCTTTAAGATATTGATCATCCCCAGTTCATGCCCAGGTCACCTTTTGAGCTCTGTCAAGCAATCTTTGACCTTTATGCCCTGTCTGTGGAGAACCGTTGGTCCATACTCAACTTCCCTTCACTTGCTTCTTTTCTGAATTCATAACTTACTCAGAGAGGCCTTCCCTTACTATTCAAACTCAAAGAATCTTCCATGTTCTCTGAAAATATGCCATTCAATAATTTTCTGGGTGTATTCCAGAATATTACCAAATATAGATTTCATAAAATTTTGTAAAATATTACAAAATATACTTTTGGTATATTACAGAAATTACAGGCTAAGGGTAAAATCCTGGATCATTATTACTATATCTTTTCTGATGTTAGTAGTATCTGATAGTTACAGTGCTTAGAAAATATTCATCAAGAATACATTTTTATTGAGGAATGAAAAGAAAAGAAAAACAATATGATAATGGAGTAAAATATCTAGAATTGGCAATTAGTCCAATGTGTGGAATAAAGACAACTGCAGATAGCTTATTTGCATTACAAACTCTTTCTATTCTGCCTTTAGTTATCGGGAAAGAGTGAAAACCTGATGATTTCCACCTGGCAAAGCTTCAGTGATGAATAAAGAGGCTTCTTTACATGATTGAACAGAGAAGGTGGTTTCCTATTCAGATCTGGAGGGAGTAATTTTACACATATACATTGAAGTTTATAACACAAAAGCCATTGCTGGAGTGATCGTTTGTACCAAACCTTGTGATTTCTAAAAGGCATGTCTACTACCTACTAAGCTGTGCTCAAAAACACTGACATTCATTCTGCAGAAATAATGGAAAGAAATATTCCTTAACTATGACTTTCAGAACACTTGTCATAAGTGGCAACCTGAGTATTTTATAAACATTTCACAGCAGCATCTAGTACACTTGATATTTTACATTTCAGAAGCAAACCCAGTGAGATTAACTGACTTGGCAGAATTCACAGAGCTGGATAATGTCTGCAGAAATGGCCACAGAGAAATTTCCAAATTAACTATAGTCTTGCTTTTAAATTAATCAGTAACAATTTCCTAGTGTTCGCTGTAGTGATGTTATTAAGAAGTTCCACAGTAGCTATTAAAAAGACTCATAAGTGAGTGGCTCAGCCCTCTGGGGAATCTCTGGAGCAGAGCTTGTTTTTATGTGATTGGAATTATTACGAGCAATGATGCTGAGCTGTCATAAGATGGGACTATCAGTAACTAACTTGGACTCTGGACCTGTCACATCTTATTGATCTTGCTGTTGTCTATGCTCTCCATCTCTGGCAGTTTATCCCGTACAGTGAACCAAATGAAATTGTGTAACTATGCATTGGTATGCCAGTTTTCCTCAATAACTCTCAGTTTTTGATGAGATGCTTATTTTTCTTTGGCTCCTGTAAATCTTGATTGTTAGGCAAGATTTTCAAAACAGGTACTTTAGTCAGCGGACCATCTTTATGAGGGAGAAGAGACAAAGCAGAGGAAGGAAAGCCTGAGACAAGATGATCAAGGAGCTTCTCAATGGGTTGGCACTGGGAACCCAAACAATCTTTCCATTCTGCTGGAAGATGATTATTGAATCTTAATTTATGGGAATTTCCTCCTTGGGGGACTAACAGCAGACACTTGAGCCTTCCAGTTCCTGGATGGGGTCCATTCATGTGGCCAGAGGAAAACAACAACAGAAAATCTCAGGTGTGCTAAGGAGCGTACTGGTGACAAGAACAAAGTGGGCAAATTCATGAGTATACCTATGATTCGGCAGCTTCAGTAACCTTAGTTTTTCATTTCATCCCTTCCGAACATGCTTAGTCTGATTCTGGCTGTCTAGATCTCCTTCACTTGTAGCTCCGTTGTTTTAGAAGTCATTTGGAATGTGTTTAATTGAGATTAACACTGTCTGTCTGGGTTGGTCTTTGGATCAATAACTAGAATAAAACAGCATCCCCAAGTTGATTGTGGGAAACAACAACTCTTTCTACCAGTCACTGACTTATAACATTTTTTTAATTTAAATTTATTTATTTTTATCTCAATCACAGGTTAGGTACTTTGAATCCCAGGCTTAGCCCCCTCCCTCATTCCCTCCTACCCTTCTACTCCCTCCCTCATCTCCCTCCTCCCCGCCCCCTCCAAGTC
>CM053754.1:3777383-3804646 GCA_028658305.1 Pachyuromys duprasi
GGATCAATGGAACCGAATAGAAGACCCAGAAATGAACCCACACACCTATGGAAACTTGATTTTTGACAAAGAAGCCAAAATCATTCAGTGGAAAAAAGACAGCATCTTCAACAAATGGTGCTGGTCCAACTGGATATCTGTATGCAGACTTATAACATTTTAAAGACATATTATTCTTATGTGTATGGGTATTTTGACTGTATGTATGTCTGTGAACCACATGCATGTGATACCATGAAAGTCATAAGAGGGCATGGGACCTGCTGGATCTGGAATTACAGATGCAGTTACACACTATGTGGATCCTGGACAAGCGTCCAGTGTTCTTAACCTTGTAACCCATTTCTTCAGTGCCTCCTTCTAATTTTCTCAAAATCAGAGCATTGGGCCACCTTACATTGGGGTATCAGGCAAGGGGCATGAATACTTTGGAGGAAATCAGGAATTTCTTTTTACAATTTATGTGTAAAAGGAGTCTGTTGTTGGTGTCAAGTTTCAACCTGTGCAATTAGCAAAGGCATTTGTGATGGAGAACAAACTGACTTATTATGTAAAAGTTCCTTCCGTAAGTTGAGATTGCAGAACTGCAGACCTGACAAGTACTGAAACATCCATGTCAGTCACTGAGAGGCACAAGAGGACTGCAATTGAGTAATGTGTAATAGCAAAGAAGGTCTTGCCACAGTAACTTCTATGTAAAGCAAAACGATTTAACACTAGTGTAACTAATTTGAATATTAAAGAGCAGATGTTACTAATGAAAAATTTCATTAGTGCAGGGTCAATGGAGATAAAAGGGGTTTTGGTTTGAATGTGAAATGCCTACCCAGGTTTGTATACTCCAACACTTGGTCCCAACTGGGAGTTTGTAGCAATCTTAGTAGTCAGGCCTAGCTGGAGAAAGTTGCTTAGAGGCAGTGAACCATTGGAGGTAGTGCTTAGCAGTTCTGCTGGCCTCAGCAAGTTTACCAAGTTCTGGAGAGAGCCACAAAAGAGCCTTCCCAGCAGGCTTCTTCTGCCATGCCCTGAGCCCCTCCTCAGTCTGCAAGAAGTGACTTTATGTCCTAGGTATTCAACCTCTGGTCTTCTCTGAGTCATATTGGATAAAGCATTACCTTATGCCACCTGTTAAAACACAAACACCGAAAAAACTGATTAGCAAGACCTAGGTCTGTATATATTGTCATGACATCCATCACTACAGAGAAGCCAAAATGTTCTAAAATATTTTGCTGAGTTCTTTAAAATCTTTGAAAAAGTTCCAAGTTTATGATCACTAATAAAGAAAAGAAACATATGCATGTAATAAAACTTCAATTTTTTTCATAGATTTTATGTAAAAGTATGAGAGAAACATAAAAACAACTAACAGGCTACTTGACATTATATTTGAAAAGTCTCACATATGGCTTGTTGGAGCTGTGATTCTCAAGAGTTCTCAAGGTTCCCATCAGATGTTTTGGTTTTAATTTTTCTCCCAGTGTATATCATTCTTGAAAACAGCTGCTTACATATATAGGTATTGCCAAAGAGTGATGACCTAGATAAGGTATAGGCATGAAATGAGGTACATTTCTTTGTGGGAATATATGACCTATGAAAGTCTATTGAAGAGAGAAGATCAATTTTTTAAATTTAATTTTAGACTGTGTCTCTATACAGCAGATAACACATTAATGTCAATGGAAAATGGTGTTTTAAATATTCCAAGAAAACTTGAAATCTGTTTTCAAATTCTTATATCAAATTGAAAAGCATGACAACATATGTATGTATGTGTATTTGTATATATGTTATATAATATATTTTTAGCCAACGTATCAAAATCTATAAAATTGTTTGCCTTCATTAGACCTTGCTTAATTTCAATTTCATTAAGAGTGTTGTTATGACTTGAAACATTAGATTGATAGTTGATCTCTACTTTGAAGACAAGTGGAACTAATTTAAATGAAAAGCTAAATCTATAAGCCAGCTTTGTCAAGTTCTAGCACAAATTTTGTTCTTAAAGACGTATATCTGTGTATGTGTGTGTGTGCTTGTATGTGTGTGTCTGTCTGCATTAGTATATATATACTACCTGAATTATACAAGTGTCACTTTAGGCCAGAAGAGGATAGCAGGTCCTCTGAAGGTAGAGTGAAGCAATTGTAGGCCAGTGCATGTGGGTGTTGGGGACATGTCCCAGCTCTTCTTCAAAGGCAGTGAGAACTGTGGAGCCATCTCTCCAGTTCTTCCAAAATTTGTTTTTAATGATGCAAATAACACAATAACATGTCACAAATCAAAAATATTGTCAACATTCAGTCTCGGCTTAAACATCTTTCTTCCACAAAGTGAATGAAGTTACCAACAGCAGCATCAATACCTTTAAGGAATTCCAGGAAGTGATGATGATCTAATCCCTTGGCTCTTAGAAAATTCTCAATCCTGATGATTTACTTGACATTATCTATTTTTAACACTTTTCCACATAAATTTTCTTGATGCATTATGCAGTATTTCATTAAACTTGAGTTTTAAGGTTAAATACATTGTTTTCTGCAGGATTCATAAGTCCCTGTCCGTTACCAAACACCATCCCTAACTATTCATGTGGAAAACAAAGAAAATCACTAACACATTTTGTACTGCTTTGTGCACAAATATCTTGTTTCAGTTGTAGCTTTTAATGGTTTTAACAAGGATTCCTTCAGTGACATTATATTATTACTGCCTTTAATCCTTACGACACAACCCATGGTACACAGTGAACTCTGTAATATGTTTTTGCATATAATATACCTTTAACGTATCAAAAAATAGTCTAAGAATTTACACAAAATTCATATAAATTAAGCAGAGTATCTTACACTTCTGTTCCTACTCTCCCTTTTTAAAATGATCTTATTTTGCCAAGAATATTTTCAGGTCTGTTTTCTGTCAAGATGTTGTGAAAAGCAATGGTGGGATTGAAAAACAATGATAGAAAAGAAATCATATTTACTTTTTCATGAAAATTACTAACTGGGAAATAGAAAGTAATGTTTGAGCTTGTTTTGGCTTTATTCTAGTGATGTGACAAAAATATCCCAATAAAAAGAATTTAAGGGATAAAAGCTTATATTTTGTTTATAATTCCATGTTATAGCTCATCTTATCAGGGGAGTAAAGGTGGCAGGAACTTGAAACAGCTGGTCACATAACATCCACAGTCATAAGCAGATAACAATGATCCACAAATGTTGAGCTCTCTCTCCGTTCTTCTATAACCCAGGACTCCCACTTACGAAATGGCGTCACCTGGTGTAGGCTGTGTCTTCTTACAGCAGTTAGTGTAGCTAATCCCCCAAACATATATCTAAGGGCCAATTCACTGTAGACAATCCCTCATTGAGATATTATTTTCAGTTAGAACTAATTATCACAGGGCCCCTCCACATCTCAGTTGACAATGCATCTCAAAGCTGAGTACCAAGTGTAGTGTTGTGGCTGGCACATGGATGAGATATAGGCAGCGTCTGGAGGTGCCCTTAACAATCAAGTCAGAATACTTATTTGTGTTCATATAACATTAAATTCCTGTCATTTGCAATGGCAGGTTAGAACATCCTTTAAAGCATTGCCAAGTACATGTAAAGTCTGATGGTAACAACTTTTTCGTTTTACCTTAGAATATAACATCCGGAAGCTGTGAACCATGGTAATGCCAAAACCATATGTGCTTATACATAGGGAGGACAAACATACATTTATTTTGTGTGACATTAGTGCAAGATGTTGTATGCAAAGTTCTTTATTGATAATTGTATAATTGAGTTTTAAAAGAATCACCAAAAATCTTGTCTTGTTTCAGGAAAGATTAGAATTTTTTATGGTCCACATTCATCACTGTCCTAGGCTACTTGCAGCTTTGGACCATGAGTTAGGAACTGTAGCCTTAAACCATGTGTCAAATGAACTTTTTCACCCTTAAAGTCTTTCTATTGGGCATTTTTTCCACAGCAACAAGAAAAAGTATGTAACAGAGGAATGAAAGTCAATCTCTGTACTTCTAGTTAGTAGAAAACTTGCATTTATGTCAGTAGGGCTCTCCTTATTATAGGGCTGAATTCAAATGCCATTTCTAAAAACTATGGGTTATGTAAATCAGAAGAGTCTAGTCGGTTTCTCTTTGATGATGTATACAGAAGGAAGACATTAACCTGATAGGGTTTTAGAGAGGATTAGATTAGATAAAAGACTCATTTATCTCTAAGCATGGATCCTCACACACAGTAAGTGGTGACTGAAGTGGTAACGGATGCTGGTATTTCTACATTATGCTATTTGTTTTCACAAGAACTATTACAACTTTAAAAACCTCCATTAAAACTTACACATTAACTTTTCATAAGTAAGAGATATATTTTATAAATTAATGTATTCCTTTCCAAATCAGAAACAATCGTACAATTGTATAATCATATATCAAGTGAGCAAAAGCATAACTAAATTTGATTAATGTATCTTTTACTAATGATATAAGTAGAGCATATTTTTCCTGGTTGATGTAAAAGTTAACCATTAAGAGATCATTAAAATTCTCAGTGTAGTTAGAAGCCACTAAGTACCACCATAAGTAAAGTACCCATGAACCATAAGTACCCACCCACTCGAGCAAAATACTTAAGAAAATAAATATTGTATATTAATCACACCATTAATTTTTTGTTCTTCGTAATAACTCGGGATCATTCCCTACTCATTTGTGACTTGTGAGTGATTTATCATGATGGCTGTGAATCAGGAGTATTGAAATGACTTTGTGATTAAAAGAGTTCCTACCAGCTGGTTAACTTATTTATATACTCACTCTTTTCATATAAGGAAAGTTTCAACAAGAAACATGTATGTCAAAAAATACTTAAATCGTAATTATCACCAAAGTAAAAAATCTAAGAAAATAAAGAAAAAGCGTAAAATTATCAAGTAAATCAATGTATACATGAAGAATTAAAAATTATAGTTTC
This sequence comes from Pachyuromys duprasi, assembly GCA_028658305.1. Lineage (NCBI taxonomy): Eukaryota > Metazoa > Chordata > Mammalia > Rodentia > Muridae > Pachyuromys > Pachyuromys duprasi. Next base: position 3,782,375 of record CM053754.1, read on the forward strand.
TTGGCAACAAAAGCAAAACTAAAATAAAATGTTTCAAACTAAAGTGAGTTATAACTTCTCATTTGTAGGCTTAAGCATTGTAAAGATGACAGAGGCTGGATCAATGATTCAGTGGTTAAGAACACCTGTTAGGCCAGGTGGTATTGGAGCACACCTTTATTCCCCACACTGGAGTGGCAGAATCAGGTGGATCTCTGAGTTCCGGGCCAGCCTAGTCTACAATGGGAGTTCCAGGACAGTCAGGGTTACACAGAGAAACCTTGTTTGTTTTTCTTTCTACTGGCTACTTTTCCAGAGGACAGGGGTTCTGTTCCCAGTACTGACCTCAGGAATCTCACAGTTGCTCAAAATGCCTCCTCAGACATGTATACTCATGTACATTATCACATACAGGCACACGTATAAAATAAACTTACAAATAAAAAACACCATATATATGTCAACTTTATTTTTTTGTTTTAACTTTTACTTAACATTAAATGAAAAATAATACCCTGCTGGGTAGAGTCTTTCAGAGGCCCTCTGTGGTAGACTCCTAACCTGTTCCTTGTTTTCTCCATCTTCTGTTTGCCTTTCTGAGTGAGGATTGATTCTCTTTGGTCCTCCTTTTTGCTTAGCTTCTCTAGGTGTACAGATTTAAGTATGTTTATCCTGTGTTACACTTCTAATATCCACTTATAAGTGAGTGTATACCATGTATGTCTTTCTGCTTCTGGGATACCTCACTCAGGATGATATTTTCTAGTTCTTACCATTTGCCTGAAAATTTCATGATTTCTGTGTTTTTAATTGCTGATTAGTATTCCATTGTGTAAATGTACCACAATTTCTGCATCAATTTCCTCCAGAAAGACTCTACCCAGCAGGGTACTGAAGCAGATGCTGAGACTCATAACCAAACTTTGGACAGAGTACAGGGAATTTAATGAAAGAAAGGGGAAATAGAAAGACCTGGAGGGGCCAGGAGCTCCACAAGGAGAGCAACAGAACAACAACAACAACAACAAACTGGGCACAGGGATCTTTTCTGATACTGATACTCCAACCAAGGACCTTGCATGGATATAACCTAGAACCCTTGCACTGATGTGGCCCATGGCAGCTCAGTGTCCAAGTGGGTACCCTATTAAGGGGAACAGGGGCTGTTTCTGACATTAACTCAGTGGCTGGCTGTTTGATCACCTCCCCCTGCGGTGGGAACAGCCTTGCCAGGCCACAGAGGAAGACAGTGCAGCCATTCCTGATGAGACCTGATAGGCTAGGGTCAGATGGAAGGGGAGGAGGACCTCCCCTATCAGTGGACTTTGGGAGGAGCATGAGAGAAGAGGGAGGAAGAGAGGGATAGGGTTGGGATGAAGGCGGGGGCTATATCTGGGACACAAAAATGGGTAAATCGTAATTAATAAAAATAAATTAATTATTTAAAAATGAAAAATAGTATCTTTAACAATGTAATCAACTTCTTTTGGTGTTTTTTAAAATTTTTAATTAGGTTATATATATATGAAACTTTAATACCTAAAGTTGGCAAGGGGATTTCTACTCATGAAATGGCTGATGCATCACTTTTTATACAATGCAGACACTATACAAATACAAGCACAGAGTTATAAAAACATCATCACTGTCAGTGTTGCCAGGGATTTTGTCCTCACTCAGTTTCTGCCTTCATCCTGTTTCAACCTAATATTGCCTTATTCCTTACTCCCCATCTTCTCCCAAGTCCATTCTCGGGAGACATTTGCTAATTGTCATCTTGCCTGTATATTATTTACTTGCTTAATTATATTAGTTACTCATTCAGAAATATGTAAAGAAAATAACTTATTGAAGGCAGAGTTAATTTTGGCTGACTGATGATACAATTCCCGTGGTAGGGAAGGGAGTGGAGAACAGGCTTGAGCTGGCTGCTCATGTTGCATCCACAGTCAGGAAAGCAGAAAACAGTTAGTGCTTGTGATCAGTTCACTTTCTTTTCTTTAACATTTTTATTTTATATTAATCACAGGTTGTGTACTTTGTATCCCAGCCGTAGCCCCCTCCCACATTCTCTCCCTATCCCTCCCATCCTTCCTTCATCTCCTCCCTGCCCCTTTCCAAGTCCACTGATAGGGGAGGTCCTCCTCCCCTTCCATCTAACTCTAGTTTATCAGGTCTCTTGAGGACTGGCTGCAATGTCCTCTTCTGTGGCCTAGCAATAACCTAGAACCCCTGCTTTAATGTAGTAAATGGTAGCTCAATATCCAAGTGGGTACCCTAGTAAGGGGAACAGGGACTATTTCGGACATGAACTCACTTTCTTTTTTTATCCAGTATAGGATGCCAGCCCATGAAACAATAACTCCTGTATTTAGGGTAAGTCTTTGTAACTGAATTAAACTAATTATTTAATTCTTCTCAAGGATGTCCAGAGGCTTGTTTCATTAGTAATTTTTCTATCATATCAAGTAGACAATGGGAATTAATCATCATTACCTGCATGCTGACAGCCTGTTTGGAATAGTGCCTCTGTTCCCACACTCCCAATTACATGCAATGCTGGCTAGTTCCTTAATTTCATTTAATTTTAATTTTTACAATTTATTCACTTTGTATCCTGGTTGTAGCCCCCTCCCTCATCTCCTCATAGTTCCACCCTCCCTCTCTTCTCTCCTGCTTTCCTAGTCCACTGATAGGGGGAGTCCTCCTCCCCTACTATCTGACCCTAGACTATCAACTCTCATCAAGACTTCCTGGATCCTTTTCCTCTGTGGCCAGTAATGCCACCCCACAAGGGGGAGGTAAACAAAGAACAGGTAACTGAGTTCATGTCAGAGACTGCCCCTGCTCCCCTTACTAGGGCACCCACATAGACAATAGCTGCCTATGTGCTCCATCTGAGCAGGCAGTCTAGGCCCTCTCCATACATGGTCCTTGATTGGTGTATCAGTCTCTGAAGGCCCCACTGAGCTTGAAATTTTTGGCTTTGTTGCTCTCCTTGTGGAGCTCTTGTCCCTTTCTGGTCTTTCTATCTCCCCCTTCTTTATAAGACTCCCTCTAAACTGCCCAAAGTTTGGCTGTGAGGCTCATTCTGCTGTTCCTGGAAGTGTTTTCTTCCTTGATTTCCTTCTTTTCTTCTCTTTTCTCCATATTTCATTTCACATTCTTTTTTTATTTGGTCACTTCTATACTTGCCTTCTGAACATATATATTTTATGTCAAACATCTTTTTTATAAGCCCTCACACAGACATAGGAAGTTAGGTATCATTGCAGAACAGTTATCTTTCATGTAATATGTGTCTGACATTCTGTGCAAGGCACAAGTTCATAGCAAAAAGCAAGGAAAGTTAAGATGACACAGAGCACTAGGGCATAAAATAAAGTAGGAATAGCTATAGAAATATGTGGAGTTTTTATTGGATTCTTGAGACAATATCTCAATATATAGCCTCAACTTTTCAGTTCCTGTGTTTTAGGTTCCTGAGTGGAGCCATTAAGGTACATTGCCACAAGAGATAAGACATGGAAATTCTCAACATGAGTAGGGCCTAAAAGTAATTAGGAAATATGCTATGCAACCATAGGGTTGTCTGAAAGGTGTAAAAACATAGGGAAAGATGGATGACTGGATGCTTATGGATATCAAAGGCCAAGTGAGAAGGCAACTCCAAGGAAACAGATAAGAAAACATCAATCATCCAAACCACTGGATGGTGTCAGAGCAATATGGATCAATGATCAGAATCCACAGATATTTTGATATTAGGGCCAGTGTGGTCTGTCTGTAAATTTTTATTTGCTAAGATGTGTAGAGCAAGAACAGATTTAAAGATGAAAGACGTTGAGGACCTCTCTCATTGAACAGTGAGATTTTCATTTTCTGTATAAGAGAAATACAGAAAGAAGTAATTTATGTATTAGGTGAGTGTGTATAATAGTGTGGTTTTTTTTTTTTTTGGCTTGTTAAGTGTAACATGGTATAGTCCATATAGCTGTTAATAGGAAGGAGATAAGAATCAGGCATTGAAAATTGGTCATGTAGGAAAGCTACCTACTGAAGATGTTGTGAAATTACTGTTGTTTGATCATCTGTGTTTGTGTCTGCACTTTTGAGGTATATTCTTCGTTTACAGTGCTTTACACAATAGTCATGTTTCTTACAAAACATTTCTTTTGTTACTATAGAAATACATAATTTATCTTATCAATTTATATGTCAATTTAATTTATATATAAATTATATATATCAATTTAATATATATCAATTTATATATCAATTTAATTTTGTAATTAAAATACATAAATCTATATATTTTCCTCAAAACATTATTTTGAATTTGTGTTTATTATAATTTTTGGAAGCATGATTTTTTTGAGGCAGAGTTTCTTTGTGTAGCCCTAGCTGTCCTGGAACTCACTCTGTAGGCTAGGCTAGCCTTGACATCATAGATCCAACCTGCCTTTGCCTCCCAAGTGCTGGGATAAAAGGTATGTGCCACCATGGCCCAGATTGGAAGCATTTCTTAAGGTGGCTTATAATTTTTCTCTTTTTCACATATAAACAACTTAAAAACATATTTTACCACGAGATTGAAAGAGAAGAAAATAAAAGCTTTAGCCTAATGATGGTATAAAATCACAACAAAACCTGGATCAATTTGAGGATTCAGATTCTGAAACCATAGAGGAATCAAGTAAATTAACTCTTACTAGAAGTTAAAATTTTCCAAGGTGTAATGGAAAGGGAACATAACTGATACTGAGACAACTGTGAAAATAACAGTTAATCCCTTATTTCCCCCCTCTTTTATTTATTAATTTAAAAAAAAGAACATAATATACTCTGATCATGGTTTCACCTGCCCCAACTCCTCCCTAATACTCCTCACTTCCTCGTGCCCTTTTCTCTGTCTCTCTTTAGAAAACAAATTAAAATCTTAGCCAATTAAAATGAAGAAAATAATGGAATGATGAAGTTCAAAACTTGAAGGAAAGGGAAAACCCTATCATCATAGAATCTTAAACCAGTGTTAGGTTCTTATAGCTTACTATACAATGAAACTAAAATAAGACAAATGGAAAAGAGACCCTGTTCTCAGTATGCCCATTTAAAGTAATGTATAAGAAGTTCAGTGTGCTCAGAGGGCTGCTACACAGAAACAATGGAAGGAAAGGAAAATGATACCAAATGTGTAATGTAGCCTGTAGGTGCCAGTGGTCAGTGTGCATATTCTGCTGCACATGACAGTAAGGGCAAGCAACACTGTTGCCAGAACTGGGGAAACAATAAGTAATTTGATTCTTCTACATTTCTAGCTTTATTCATAAGTGACAAGAACAAAATTTTATGTTTGATTATTATAAACTACAGAGAAATTTGTGGTCTCCAGAAAACAAGCATGATAGTTGGGAAAAACTTATGGCTCACAAGTTAATAGGTTAAAAACAAATATAGTAACTAAATATTGTTTAATGGGAAACAGAAACACTTGATCTCCATAGTCAGAAAATAATTGCTTCCCATGAAATCAAAAGTAAGATGACTTGTATGTCATATCTTCAATTCAGTGATGAAGGTAAACATTCCAACCAAAGAATAATATCCTATATTAATTTCCTTAGAAATGAAAGTGTGTGTGTGTTCCTGTCCTACTTACTGTTTTATTGCTATGATAAAACACCAAGACTAAATCAACTTATAAAAGAAAATGTTTGATTTAAGCTTATTGTTTTGGACAGACAGACTCCATGGTGGCCTAGCAAAGGCATGGGGTCAGGAGCAGCTGAAAGCTTACATCTTGATCCTAAGTATGAAGCAGGGACACACACACACACACACACACACACACACACACACACACACAGAGAGAGAGAGAGAGAGAGAGAGAGAGAGAGAGAGAGAGAGAGAGAGAGAGAGAGAGAGAGAGAGAATACTGGGAATGACTGAAGTCTTGTAAAACTTCAAAGCCTTGTCCCCAGTGACCCTTCTTCCAACAAAGCCACAAATTCTAATTCTTCCCAAACAGTTACACCACCCGGGGACCAAGTTTTCAAATTTCTGAGTCGGGGGGGTGGCTGGGAGGGAGGCATTCTCATCCAACCACTACAGTTCTTTTACATAACATAGTTTATAGTCATGGGAAGTTTGAAAACAAAAATTTTAAAATTCAAGTACAAACTAAGAAAATCTACAATAGCCATATCCATCAAATATGTCTCAATATATTAGAAGTGTTACCTGGTGAATATATTATAAGATTGTTATTGTTATCATCATCATCAATTATTATTGCTTGCTAGAATACAAAGTGGTGGGTTCATCATGGTGTCTTCATAGACATGTGTCATTGCCTCTTACTGTTCATGATGCTCTTCCCTCCAATGGAGCTCTTTCTTAGCTCCTATTGCTTCTGTTTAATAAAACAACTTCCTTATGATCTCTTCCTCCTTGATGATCCTATTTCTAATTTTGTGCTACTAAGCACACTCACACATACATACACACACACACCTGCACACAAATTTGTACTTTTTCATGGGAGAAAACACATGACATTTATTTTTATGATATAATTTGCTTCACTTAACATACGAATTTAACATTTTAAATGACATGATTTTCTTTTCTTTTGAGGATAAATGAGATTCTGTTGTGTATAGGTGACATATTTCCTTTATTCAATCAGCTGCTGATGAACATGTAGGCTGTCTACATTCCTAGAGAATAGTACAGCAATGAACATTGTTGTGCAAATGTTGCTGTGGTATGCACTTCTATTAGAATATATCCATCCATATATAATATATTCCATATGTATTTTATAAATTTCAAATATATAGAAAGGTAAACTTACATTTTCTACCATCAATGAGGTTATTTTTGTTGTCCTTTGGTTTCTTTGTGCATATATTGTATGAAAGACTTTTGAGAGATGTAATGTATATGTGTATGTGTACACTCACACACATACATGCACATGCTCAAGCAGATGCATACCCTATAATAAAATCCCACATCAGACCAAAGTAACAAATGCATCAAAGCCCAACTTGGTGCACAAATGGCTTTTTACTGAGTTTATAAACAAGAATATGACTGAGTTGTTACTTATAACTTTTTTTTTTACACAGATGTAGCTGGACCTCTGAAAAACACCCAAATACAGGTAATGGCTCATGAGTTCTGTGATCCTAGGGCTCTCTGCACAACTTGCAGGCAGGTCTAAGAGTCTCTCTTCAGTACTGCAGGGCAGAGCTTCTTCCTCTATCTTGTCTACTGAAAACCTGGAGAGGGGTCTTCGTGAGTCTTGCAAGTTCACTCTTTTTCCAGATGTGTGAAGTTTATTTACTTCCAGGGTCTAAAGAGCTTGCCACTCCATCTTCGAGAGTTTCAGGTCAGAAGAAGCAGCTATAGAACAACAATAATTCTTTTTATGTCCCTCCACTTAAGGCTGTGTAGGTTCTATATACAAAGTTATTCTCTGTAGTCTGAATATTACTGTTTGAAACAAAATCAATTCTTTGACTTTCAGAGCAACAGAAAGTTTATTCTGATTAAAATGGTTTTGCATATTTATCATTTATTATTATTTATTTATTGTTGCATTAATTTGAGTTGCTGGTTAACTCTTATGCTCCTTGCTTTCTTTGGGGCCTTTTTTTTTGGTGATTTGATCATTTTCTGTAGAGATGATAATTGACTCTGTTCTCTCTTCATGTACTTGATACAAAACTTTGCTTTGTAATTACCATCAATAATACATAGTTATGTACATTATAATATTTTTTATAACTTTCTGCTTTAAGCTAATAACTTTATGATATAAAATGATGGTTTTCCTCCCCTTGTGCAAATTTGAATTTTTATGGCATAGTTTATATATTTTTGTATTGTATTTCACTTAAATAATTCATAGCTCCTGGCAATCATTTTAATGAATTATATTTCACCCTAATCCTGGAATTATAGTCCAATTACACACTATTACAGTAGAGTGGCATTTTTATTTCATTCTACAGTTACTGTTACCAGTTTATATTTAGTGTTTTTATCTCCCAAGCCACTCTCCTTTTACTTTAGTTTAAAGATTTCTTTAACATTTACTGTATGGCAGGTGTTAAGGTAGTGAGCTCCCTCGACTTTTATTTCTCCAAGGAAGCCTTTATCTCATCTATGTTTATATTAAATGGCCGTAGTGGACAAAATATTCTTGGATACAGGAAAGATTTTTTTTCTTCAGTGTCTTGTAAATTTTCCTTCTCCCCACCCTGATCTGCAAAGCTTCCATCCAGAGAACTGTGAAGGTGCTGTGAATGTTGCCACATTGGTAAGAAAGTTTTTTTTTTTCTGGTCCTCTTTTACAGGTTCACTCTTTGAATTGTGTAGTTTGAATATATATTGATAAAATCTACTTTGGGTTGAAGTTATTATACTTTCCCCCAGTGTTAGTAACATTTAGATATTATTTATTAGTTGTTGTTTAACTGACAGACAGTATTCAATCATATACTAATAGCGTATTTTTATTTTAAAAGTTTTAAAATCATGCACAGTATTTGATTTCATTATGATGTTTTCATACATATTTTTTGTTGATTTCCTTTCTTTCTCTTCTTTATGCATATTTACTATTCTGTCCCCCATCAGCCTCTCATAAAAGTTAGCACTCAACACAATGAGTTTCATTATGTCACTTTCTTACATACACGTAACTACATTACGTTTGTATCCATCCTCCTTGCCCACTGCCCGCCCTCAGCACTTTTGTTCCCACTTAGTGGCTCATTTCTGCCTGACAAATAGTCTGCCCTCTGCTTCTATTTTGCATGTATTGCCCTATTTTAATACCCCATTTATCTTCCCTTTAGACTTCTTTGTCCCTTTTATATGTACACATAAACACACATACACAGAGAGTCAGAGACAGAGACTGAGAGACTCACAGTGTACAGATTTAAATCTAGATTCCACATGTAAGAGACATATGTAGCCTTTTGTCTTTATTTTTCTTACAATGATTACCAGTTCCATTCATTTTCCTACAAATACCATGATTATTTTTATTTACAGGTAAAATGTTTGATTGTGTATATCCATCACATTTTTTATCCATTCATCTGTTTGTTGTGTAGGCTGACTCTGTTCCTTAGTTATTGCGAAAAACATATGAATCAACATTAATATACAAACATTTCTGTGGCACTTTGACTAAGAAACTTCTGAGTATATATCCTGGGTCATATGGCAGTTCTTACTTTAGTTTTCTGAGGAAGTATTTAGTGATTTTCATAGTGATTGCACAAGATTAAACTCATACTTTCTTCACAGTTTGAACTTCCTCTTTTCTACATTCTTGACAGCATTTGTTATCTTTTGTCCTACATAATATCTTCCTGGCACAAATGTAGAATCTCCAAAGATTTCTAAGGCTGTTGAACTTTTCAAGTATCTAACAACTTTATCATTTTCTTTGTTATGTGTATGTGTCTCTGTGAGAGAGAGAGAAAGAGAGAGAGACAGAGAAAGATGGGGAAAGGGAAGGATGAAGGGAGGGAGGGAGGGAAATAGAGAGCAAGAGTGAGAAAGCGAGATCATAATGATCATAAGAGAACCTTGGGTTTGGGTTCTCAATTCCCACCTTGTTTGAAATAGGGATCCTTTGCTGTTTTTCTAACACATATAGCAGGATAGCTGGCCAAAGTATATCTGAAGGTTTCTGATCTCTGTTTCTAATCTCCATAGCATCAATGACATCACAGGAATTCCCATTATCTTTATGACTTTTATTTGAGTTCCAGAGACCCAAACTGAGATACTCTTATTTTCAGATCAAGCACTTTCAGTTTTACCCATATATCAATCAATTATTTTTTCTCTTTAAATAACAATCTGTTTGGCTCATTAGATTATGATTAATATTTAGTGTTTAATCTTTGCAGTTCTTTGTGCATTCTAGATAATAATACTGTATCAAAAGAATCATTAGCTAATTTTCCCATTCCATTGTCTCCGTGTTCAATCTGGTGATTGTTTTCTTTGCATTGAAGAATATCTTTAATTGTTATATAAACCCATTTTCTAATTATTGTTATTATTTCATGTTCCATCAAGGTCCTTTTCGGGAAACCCTCATCTATTTCTATATTACAAAGTATTTTACCAAGATTAATTCTAGCATTTTAAAAGCTTTAGGTCTTGAACTAAGGTGTTTGCTCCATTTTGAGCTGACTTTTTCCCACATAATTGTTTGAAGAGGATAGTTTTTAATTCAAGGTATATTTTTGAGACCTTTGTTGAAAATTAGTTGTCTGTAGTTGTGTGCACTTATTTTTATGCCCTTTAGTCTATCCTATTGGTTTACATGTCTCTGCATTGGGACAGTAATCTGAAGTATTTTTTATTGTTCCTTCTCTTTAGGATTGAGTTGAACAAATATTCCATTCAAATTAACTCCTCCCCTTTTTCCACATCCTTTTCAGGACGTGTTGTCATGAGGTTTTGATTTTAGCCATTCTGATGGGTGTAAGATGGAACTTCAGAGTTGTTTTGATTTGCATTTCCCTGATGACTAAGGATGTTGAGCACTTCTTTAAGTGTTTCTCTGCCATTCTATATTCCCATGTTGAGAATTCTCTGCTTAGCTCTGTACTGCATTTTTTAATTGGATTATTTGGTTTGTTGGTGTCTCATTTCTTGAGTCCTTTGTATATTCTGGATATTAGTCTTCTATCAGATATAGGCTTGGTGAAGATCTTTTCGCACTCTATAGGCTACCATTTTGTTCTAATGACAGGGTGCTTTGCTTTACAAACCTTTTCTGTTTCATGTGGTACCCTTTATTAACTGTAGATCGATGTTCTGTTCAGGAAATTGTCTCCTATGCCAATGAGTGAGGGGATTAGGGGCTGCCTCTGTCATGAACTGAGTTGACTGTTCTCTGTTCACTTGCCCCTGATGGTACAGCCTTGCCTGGCCATGGAGGAAGAGGATCCAAGCAGTCCTGATGACAAACTATGGGCAGATGGCAATAGTGGTGTATTCTCCCTTTCAGTGGGCTAGGGGAAGAGGATGAGGGGAAGAGGTAAGGAGGGTGGGATGGGGAAGTTAAGAGAGGGAGCTTCAATCAGGATAAATAATGAATAAATTGAGAAGAAAAAATAAAATAAACAAATTAATTCCTCCCCCACAATTGAGTATTTAGAAACAATTCTAACTGAAGAAGAGAATATCCTATACAAAAAAAAAACTTGAGGACAAAAAGACAATAAAAGAATATATTAAATGACAGGATGATCTTTCATGGTCTTGGAATAAAAATTGTTATTGGAACAATGACAATGCTGCCAGAATCGAACTCCAAATTTAATGTAAGACATACCAAAGTTATAATATCATATTTCACAGATTAAAAAAAAACAAATTTAGAATTCACTGGAACCTCAAATAATATATATAGGGCAAAAGCCATTCAAGGAAGTAAGAACATTGCTGGAGGTGCTGCGTACACCAGTCTCAAAATTATACTGCGTAGCTCTAGTTATAGAAAGATTCCGGAGCAGCCATGAATTAGATACATACACCAATGGATTTAAATTAGAGAAACCCCAAACCAAATGAGAAATCTATTTCAGCTTAACTTTAGACAAAAGAAGAAAAATATTTAAAACAGAGTACTCCGCTGTTGAGAATTCTCTGTTTAGGTCTGTACATCATTTTTAAGTTGGATTATTTGGTTTGTTCTTGTTTAGTTTCCTGAGGTCTTTACATATTTTTATTAACTTGCTATAGAGTTATAGAAGATCTTTTCCCTGTCTATAGGCTGGCATTTATTTTGTTGATAATGTCCTTTGTTTTATAGAAGCTTTCCAGTTTCAAGAGTTCCCATTAATTTACTGTTGATCTTAGACCCTGAGCTGTTGATTTTCTGTTCAGAAAGTTGTCTCATATGTCCATTAGTTTAAGGCTGATCCCCACTTTCATTTCTAATAGATTTAGTGTATTTAGCTTTTTGCCCAGCTTTTTAATAGCCAGAATCTGGAAGCAACCTAGATGTCCCTCAACTGAAGAATGGATAAATATACCGTGGTACAGTTTATACAATAGAATACTACTCAGCTATTAAAACAAGGAAATCATGAAATCTACAGGCAAATGGATGGAACTAGAAAAGGTCATCCTGAGTGAGGTAACCAAGACCCAGAAAGACTCACTTATAAGTGGATATTAGCCATATAACATAGAATAACCATACTAAAATCCATATAAAGAAGCTAAATAACAAGAAGGACCCTAGGAAGGAAGCTTTATTCTCATTCAGAAAGGCAAATATAATAGACACAAGAAGCAGGGAGAAGGATGGGAGCCTACTATAGTCTTTTGAAAGACTCCATCCAGGGATCAAAGCAAATGCTGAGACTCAGCCAACCTTTGGGCAGAATTCAGTGAGTCTTATAGAAGAAAAGATCATCCTGAGTGATGTAACACAGACCCAGAAAGATACACATGGTAAATTCACACTCACAAGCAGATTTTAACCATGTAGTGTAGCATAAATATAATATAATTCACAGACCCAAAGAAGGTGCATAACAAAGAGAATCCAAGGGATGATGCTTAAATCTCACTCAGAAGCGGAACTACAATAAACAGCTAAAACAGTTGAAGAGCTGGAAAAAGGTAGGCGAGGGAGCTCAGAAAGAAATGAGGATGGATATCAGATCCAAGGAGAGCAGGGGAGGAAGGACAGAGGCGGCAGAGGCATAAGAGACCATGCGCAGAGGGATCTCTGTGCCAAGCTGGTGACCTATCACAGGGTAGGCTTCTGGGAGGATATGGGGGTGAATCTACTGAGACTTTTAGTAATAGGAGACTAAAGACGGTCATGGACACCCTCTAATTAGATAGGACTCCCGGTGGAGGGAGGGGAACATTAACCCACCTATAAAAACTTTGGCCTGCCTACAAGATGTGCAGTGATAAAGATAGAGCTGAGATTGAGGGAATGTCTAACCAATGCCTGGCCCAATCTGAGACCCACCCATGGGAGAGGGCTAACCCTTGACACTATTAAAGATACTTTGCTATGCTTGAAGATGGGATTCTAGCATAGTTCTACTCTGAGAAGCTCCACCCTGCAGTGAAAACTCACAGTCAAACATTGGGTGAGGGTAAGGAGTCTTGTGAAAAAAATGGGGGAAGAAGGATTTGTAGGAGATAGGAGCTAGACTCAAAAACCACCAGAGACAACTAGCCAGGGCCTAGAGGGGCTTGTTGAGACTGAGCCACCAACCAAGAACCATGCATGGACTGGACTTAGGCCCCCTACACAGATGTAGCTGATGAGCAGCTTGGGCTCATATGGATCTCCTACTAAGGGGATCCGGAGCTGTCATAACATGGACTCTGTTGCTTGCTTTTAGACCACTTACCCCTGGTGGGGCTGCCTCAGCAATGCATAGGCAAAGACGATGCACTCAGCCTTGGTTTGCTGGGATGGGGTGGTGGTGGCTCCTGTTTTCTGAGGAGCAGAGGAGGGGTGATACAAGGAAGAGTGAGAGGTCAGACCAGGAGAAGGGACCATGATTGGGATGTAAATTGAATTTTTTTTAAAAAGGAATTGGAACAGGTCAAACTGGATTTTTACCTACAGAAGAATGATATTTAATTCATAAATTTCTCCTTCAACAACAACAGCAACAAGTTCAAAATTAATCAAACTCTGAACTTACAACCTCGAACACTGAATCTTCTAAAAGGAAATATAGGGCTTAATATTCAAGGCACTGCATTTGGGAAGAACTTTTTGAATAGAATACCAACAAAATAGAAACTAGTTCCAAGTATCAACAAATGGAACTCCATAAAATGAAAAGCTTTCTCCACAGTGAGGTAACCTATCAGCAGAACAAATTCATAGCCCAAAGTGAGAGAAAATGTTTACCAGCTATATTTCAAGCATGGGGCTAATATCTAGAATTTACAACAAAACAAAACAAACAAAAAGCAGAAATTAAAAACCAAGGAGATAAGACTGTCAATCAGCAAATAGGCTAAGGAATTGAATAGACAATTTTATAAAAAGACAAATTACCAATAAGTATTTTTTAAAGTGTTCAATATCCACAGCCATCAGGCAAATTCAAATGAAAACTACTTTGAGATACCACATTCCTTCAATTAGAATGGTTATCATCAACAAATCTGATAGCAAATGCTGGAGAGATGGTGGAGAGAGGAACCATTGGTGGTTATGTAAATTAAAGAATCCATTGTGGACCTTGGGTTGGCCATTCCTAAAAATATAAAAATAGAATTACCATCTGTAGCAGCTATTTCATTCTTGGACATATACTCAGATGTCTCTTAGATGGTCAGTCACAGAGTGGCAGCGACATGGATCTGAGGGATGGTCTTTTATACAGTAACCCTTACTCTAACCCTAAAGATAATGTAGCCTAACCTGCAATAGCTCTAGAGTCTGAGGCGAGGGGTCTTAATGTCTGGACCAGAGTTATACATGAAAAATCATTACTTTAAATACTTGGGCCTGACGTTCGGTATGTGGTAACCCTAGTCTTAGAACACAGGTGGCTCATTTTAGAAACAGGATGCAGAATCATATCATTTTCCAGGAGTTCATGGTAGATATCACTTTGGTTTTCTCAATGGCAAAGGCTACCTGTGTAGTCTATAGAGAAGACACTTGGCACAATACTGAGTTGCACAACCATGTGCCTGATACAGTCTCCAAAGCATTCACTACTTTTTGCAAACTACAGACATCCCAGGAGTGTCATCCTTTTGTGAACATATCCCTTTCTGAACGTCATGTCATAGCAGTTCTTTCTCGGTGATTTTCTTCAATGCTTTGTTCCACTCTGTTGCTGTAGTCTCTTAATTGAAAACATGATCCCTTTCTCTGCTGTTTGCTCACAGCTAATTATCATTTGACAGATGTAAAGGCTGTTATTCCTGCTTTGCTTTGCTTGCTTGCTTTCATCCCTCTTCTACCTAAAGATTTTTTTAAACTTTTTAATTTTTTCATGATAAGGATTAGAGTCAGAGCCTTACAATGCTAGGCAAGCAGTGTACCACTGAACTGCATCCCAGCCATTTTCATTTTATTTTGAAATTGTTTTACCAGTTGGCCAGTATGGTGGTTTGAGTAGGAATGGCCCTGTAGGCTCCTGTGTTTGAATGCTTGTCTATAAGGAATGACAGTATTAGAAGGTGTGGTCGTGTTGGAGTAAGTGTGGTTTTGTTGGAGGAACTATGCTACTTGGAGTGGGCTTTGAGGTCTCAGAAGCTCAAGCCAGTACACTTCCTGGATCCAGATGTAGAACTCCAAGCTACTTCTGGAGTACTATGTCTGCCTATATGCTGTCATGCTTCCTACTATGACTATAATGGACTAAACCTCTGAAACTATAAACCAACCCCAATTAAATGTTTTCCTTCATAAAAGTTGTCTTCATTACAGTGTCTCTTAATGCAATAAAACTTTAACTAAGAAGTGCCAATTGACCCTGAATTTATTATCCTTCTCGAACCTCACAAGTTGATGCCATTACAAGAATCCACCAGCACTCTTGGTTTAATTATTTAAATTTATTTTAAAATATATTCTTTGAGAATTAAAAATAAATCTTTGAGAAGTGGTAATTCCAAAGTAGTAAATATTCAGGACTCACACACTACCTGATATTTAAGGCACTACATAGTTTGAGCAGTCACTGAAACTTACATTGCAGAAGTTAGACAAGATCACTAGGATAGGAAAAAAATAATGTAGAAACAGAACAAGGTTAGAAAGTTCAATTAATATTTGACAGAGGCCCAAAAAAGTGCTTTGGGAAATATAATAGATTTACATGAAAACCAGAACATTCCTCAGATGGATTCTTATATATTACATGAAATTCACACATAATGTATCAGAATTATATTGTAAAAATCTATGTACTGCAGAAGGAAAATAAGATCATTGTGTTCTAGCATTGGCTTAAGCCATTATAGTCATAGTCCATGAAAAAGAAAGGCTTAGAATATCTCAATGGTTAGCACTTGCTTTGTTTGTTTAAAGGACCAGGTTCAGTTCCAAGGTCCATGGGTACCTACCATCTTCCTTCCATACACACAGAGTGATAGGGGCTGGAGAGATGGAACAGAGGCTAAGAGCATAGAGTGGTCAGGTTTTGTCATCCATGTTGTTTGACTCATAACTGCATATAATTCCATCTCCAGCGGCTACGGTATGAATTAAAAATTATAACCTTGATAAGCTATTCACTAACAAGATGCACTGAGTAGGAGGAAATTCAAGCCGGAGGCACAGAGAGGACACTGTCTAATGAGCAGGACAGCAGTGACTGCACAGCAAGCAACAGACCAAACTCTAGACCCTAAAACACCAGCTATTGTGTTTTCCAGGTGAGAGCAAGCCCCATGGTGTGGGAAGCAATCAGGTCCGTTTTCAGTTCATCCACCTAAACCCTGGAAGAGTTCCCGGGTTCCGGCAGATCTTCAGTCATCAGCCCAGTGACACAAGCCTGTGTTCATAACACCGTCCCAGATAGAACTGTGGGCCCCACCATATCAGAGACTGGGATTTCCAGTTGAGAGAAAACCCCATGGTGAATGAAGCAATTGGGACTGACCTCAGGTCACCCAGACAATCCCTAGAAAAGGTCCTGGGCTCCTGCAGGAACTCAGCTTCTAGCCCAGAAACCACTTGCAAACCCAACTCACTGTCCCAGATAGAACTGCGGGCCCCAAAGCACCAGGGACTTGGTTTATCTGTTGGGAGGAAACCCCACAGTGAAGGAAACATCAGGTCCAAACCTCAGGGCATCCAGCTGAATCCCCCACCCCCAAAAAGTTGTTATGAAATGTTCCCAGGTTCCTGAAGATGCCCAGTCGTCAGCACAGAGCCACTTGCCTGTGCCTGCTTCCTCTCCTCAAGATCCCAGATGAACTGTGGACCCCCAAACACCACAGATTCGATCTCCCTATTGGGAGGAAACCCCATGGTGGGGAAAATATCAGGTCTGACCTCAGGACACCCAGCTCTGGAAATGTTTCTGGGTTCCCACAGGCTCCAGGCTCTAGCCTCCTGACCATGCATGAGTGCTGTGCTCACCTGCCACTGATTACCCCCTTGGGTACTGGGGCACAGAGCTCAGACTTACAGAAGCCTAGGATCCACATGATCAGGCCCTGACACTACTCCAAGTTGCAACCTGTCTACCTAGGTAAACTGACCAAACTGAGGGCTCCCTGGTTCTTCAAGAAGGCTGTGCCCAGCAAACACACTGTAAGAGCAGCAACAGCAGCTCAATAAATTCAGAGCAAGAAACCCAGTGGCAGGGCAGCTGTCTTCAGGACTTATCCTGCTGAGAGGAGAGCTCCCCTCACTACCAGTGACCAGAGTTAACCACACAGGTCCATACACCTGAGGTGAGCTGTGGCAATTCCTGAGAAGCACCAGGATTCGTTGACCACACCCAAAAAAAGCTGAGGAGGCTTACTTCAGGAATAACCATCTTCTTGCCAATGGGATTCTCCCCACCCCAAGACTCCAGCAGGCACCAAAAACTAATAGCTAATACTTGAGACAGCAAGATGGGCAGACGCCAGCATAAAAGCACAACCAACAAACCCAAAGCCATATGGCATCTCCAGAACCCAGTTATCCAGGGGCAAGCAGCCATGGACACCCAATCATAAGTGAAATTCAAGAAGTTGACCTTACATCTATGCTTATGAAGAGGATAATTGAGGGAACACATAAAATGGATCAAGAAACAGAGAAAGATAAAAGTCAAACAGATTAGGGCCATGCCATCCTTAAAAAAATGGAAGAAAATAAAGACAAACAAATTATGGCCATCCATAAAGAAACAGAGGAAGATAAAGTCAAACATAGTATGGGCATCCATAAGGAAAAAGAGGAAGATGCAACCAAACATCATGAAGAAATCCAAACATTCATTTGGTCTTACTTCAATAGCCTAAACGCCACAAAATTTAAAAATCTAAATGAAATGGACAATTTTCTTGACAGATTCCAATTACCGAAGCTGAATCAAGACTATGTAAACAAAAAAAAAAAAAAACAAGAACAAGAACAAAAACAAAAACAACAAAACAACAACAACAAAAGCCCAGGGCCAGATGGTTCCAGTGCAGACTTCTACCAGATTTTCAAGGAAAAGCTAACACCAATACTCTTCAAACTATTCCACAAAATAGAAACAGAAGAAACATTGCCAAACTCATTCTATGAATCCACAATCACCTTAACACCTAAACCTCACAAAGACCCAACAAAGAAAGAGAATTTCAAGTCAATCTCTCTTACAAACATTGATGCAAAAATACTCAACAAAAGTCTCACAAACTGAACCCAAGAACACATCAAAGATATCATCAACTATGACCAAGTAATCTTCATCCCGGGTATGCAGGGGTTTCAATACATGGAAATCCATCAATGTGATCCACCATATAAACAAACTGAAAGAAGAAAATCACATGATCATTTCCTTAGATGCTAAAAAAGCATTTGATAAAATATAACATTTGTTTATATCTAAAGTCCTGGAGAGATCAGGGATACCAGGCACATACCTAAACATATTTAAGGATTGCCTTTAATACAGCAAGCCTATAGCCAACATCAAACTAAATGGAGCTAAACTTTATCAACCCTACTGATATCAAGGACAATGCAAGGCTGCCCGCTTTCTCCATATCTCTTCAACATAGTTCTTGAAGTCATTCCTTTCAAGTTTGGAAAGGAAGAAGTCAGTGTATCACAATTTGCATATTATATTGTAGTATACATGTGTGACCCCCAAAATTCTTCCAGTGAACTCCCACAGCTGTTATACACCTTCAGCAAAGTGGCTGGATACATTAACTCAAAAAAAAAATCAGTAGCCCTCATGTATGCAAAAGAAAAAAGGGCTGAGAAAGAAATTAGGGAAAAAAACACCCTTCACAATAGCCACAAAGGAAGTGAAATACCTTGGTGTAACTCTAACCAAGGAAATCAAAGACTTGTATGAAAAAACTTCTAGTCTCTGAAGAAAGAAAGAGAAGAAGATATCAGAAGATTGAAAGATCTCCCATGCTCATGGATTGGTAGTAAATATGGCCATCTTACCAAAAGGAATTTACAGATTCAATGCAAATTCCTTCCAAATTACCAACAAAATTCTTTACAGACATTGAAAGAAAAATTCTCAAATTCATATGGACTAATGAAAAATCTAGAATGGCTAAAACAATCATGTACAATAAAAGATCATCTGGACGTATCTCCATCCCTGATCACAAGCTATCCCATAGAGAAACAGTAATGAAAACTTCATGGTACTGGCATAGAAACAGGTTGAAAGATCAATGGAATCTAATAGAAGACACATAAATAAACCCACCCAATTATGGACACCTGATTTTTGACAAAGATGCCAAAACCATACATGGAAAAAAGATAGCATCTTCAACAAATGGTGCTAGTCTAAATGGATATCTACATGTAGAAAAATACAAATATATCCATATTTATCAACCTGTATAACATTAAGTCCATCCGGATCACAGACCTGAACATAAAACCAGACACGCTTAACCTGTCCTCAGTGCCTGGCTCTTTGATCACTTCACCTAGGTCTGTGTGTGGGTAGCCTTACCAAGCCACAGAGGAGGATAATGCAGCCAGTTCTGATGAGACCTGATAGACTATGGTCAGATGGAAGGGGAGGAGGACCTCCCCTATCAGTGGACTGAGGAAGAGGCATGAAAGGAGAAAAGGAAGGGAGGGAGGGATTGGAAGGGGATGAGGAAAAGGGCTACAGCTGTGATAAAAAATGAATAAATTGTAATAAATTAAAAAATTAATAATAACAACTGCCAAATGTATGCTGTGCCCATCAAATGCTGATAGTAAGCATAAACTGACTTTATTTGCATTACTCCTAAACATGAAAGGTTTTGAATCACTGTGTAAAAATAGAATTTCTTAAAAAATAAGCTTTAGTGTGTCTTTATTGCACCTAGCCATCACATTCCTGATAATTTGTTCTAGAGATATGAAACATTTTATTCCCATAAAAACTCTACATAGACACTCTTAAAATTTTCATTTGAAGTCCACAAAACTGTACATTGAGTCACATGTCTTTCAATGAACATACAGACTTTATCTAATACAATTAAATACTAAGCAATACTACAGAGCTCAAAGAGAACTTAAGCATACTGCATTGAATTAAAAATGCCAATATCAAAGCAGTACATGATTTGTGATTCTATCTATGCAGCCTTACTAAAGTGACAGGCTTATAGCAATGAAGATCAGATCAATGGCTGAAGAGTTAATTTTAGGGAGAGCATTATTTATTAGCAGAGATACTTTCTGAAAAATATTATGGGATTATGATATCGTACAAATATCATAGCCTGTGTGTTCTAAGGTAGTTACAATACCACTAAGCAATACAATCCCATTAAAACACTCTAGTGCCAAATAACTATCAAGTGATGTTCTACACTAACTTATGTATGCATTTTGAACCCCACACATTTAATAGAGCTTGACAAACAGGTAGAAGTAGTAAGAATATTGAAAGGTGGAAAATATGTCAAATTCTTTCTCCTGGAGTAAAGCATTAAAGGAATACAGAGTGCTTACCTCTGATGAGGTAGGACTGCACCATTTTTTCATGTTTTTCTACATCGTGAATGTGTGAACCTGCTATGAAAATTTCACTGAAAGGGGTCATGGTGGGTGGCTATTTTTCTCAAGGCTACAATTTCATATTTGTTGAAGATAGTATCAATGTAGTTTCATGAATTTGAAAGACAGCAAGGAGAGGTATTTGGAAGGGGTTGAAGGGAGAGATGCAAGGGGGAAATGGTATTATATTATAATCTCCAAATAGAATATTTTTTAAAACTTGCTTAATGAATAGACATGAAGTTAGGAAGAAGGAATATAGGATTCAGGATTTCACAATGTCTATAGAAATTTGGAGTAGAGTGTAATTAGAAGCTTATGAAACTGGCTAGGGGTAGGTAGTTTGACTTGCAACATCCTGGTACTATTCAAACAAAATGATCCCTTAATATCAAAGTTCACAACCTCAAGCGGTGAGCTGCAAAAAATCATGAAAACTCAGGAAGATCATATTCTCCAATGTTTTAAATGTGCCACAAAGGACATTGTACAAATAAAATTTTGTTCTGTTACTTCTTGTAATTGGTTACACCGCAAGCATATGAAAGTTTGAGAATTTGGTATGATAAACCCAAGACCTGAGACTTCCAAGGAAGAAAATACTCAAAACCCTGTGGTCATCAACAATGTGCTTTCTATCTACCCTGAACTTCAAGTTTGAGAAATCACAAATTCCCCTCATAGTCAACATCAACTACTTAGCTGCTAAGGTAGAAACAAAAACAAACAAACAAACAAACAAAGAACAGCAAAAACACATTCTATGTCCCTATCTTGTTCTTTGTGCTGTTGTAGGTTATAAGATGGTATTATCCTTTATAGGTATTTTAATGAAGCTTAGTTAAGAGGAGTTAAAAAGGCACATGCTGAGTGACATTGAATAGGAGCCCAAGTGTCAAGCATGTAATGAATGTGATGGCTTTTACTGTTGGAGAAAGCCTGCATTGGTTAAAGATCAGTCATCTTGAAAACAAGTTAGTTATTAGGAAAAATGAAGCCCAATACTTTGTACCCCAATTTTATGATTACATTTCATTTCTGAAGTGACAAATACTGTAATATGCTAATAAATCAGAGAACTGGAGTGCAGGAACACGTAGCTCTTATCATGTAAAACTGTTTAGTGATTCAGCCAATCTGACAGAAACTCACTCAGCTTTTTCCATCATTTTCTTCCCTCAGTATAATACAAACAATTTTATTATATAGTTTCTGCGAATATTAAAATACATATGGTCATACAATATAGACCCACGTCATCCTGATCTTATCAGTGAATGTCTGCTGAACTTCTGACTGTTAAATAAGGTGTATGAATTGCAAACAAAATATAATTTATAAAGAATTTTTCTATACTTTCTTTCTTAGTTATTTAACCTTTTGTCTTTTCTTGTTTATTATTTGTAAAGTCTTGGATTATAATTATTATTATTACTAGTTAAAATATGGAAAATTATGTAAAGAGGCTAGATAATTTACCTATGATATACAGATAATAAGTGTGTAAAGCGCACCCAGAGAGGATATACAAGAAGGAGGACCCAGGTTGG
>CM053754.1:3805146-3848680 GCA_028658305.1 Pachyuromys duprasi
TGCCGTTGACTCTTTGCTAAGAATGGCTCCCTTCATGCTGCATCTGCTCTGTTGAAAGCTTTGCAAGGCTTATGCAGGCTATCACAGTGTTGTGGATTCATACATGGAAGAGCCACATTGTTTTCATATACTTTATATTTCTGTAATTTTCTCTTTTTTCATTAATTAATATTTAAGTTTGCTTTATATCTCAGTTGGAGCTTTTCATCTCAATTGTAGCTTTTCCTCCCTTCTCTCTACTAAGTCCCTCCCTCTCATCTCACCTCCCCCATCCACTCTTTTCTCCTCCGAGAATGGGAGACCTCCCATGGGTATCAAGTGGCAGTTGGACTAGGTGCATCTTTTCCTATTTTGGCTAGACAAGGCAGCCCATTTAGTGGAAAGGGATCCAATGGCAAGCAAAAGAGTCAAAGACATCACTATTCCTGTTGTTAGAGGTCCCACATGAAGACCAAGTTGTACTGGGTTGGGCCTTTCAGAAAAGTCTGTGGCAAGCAAGTGAGCTTCCTGAAGGCAGATCACCATTTTGCACAGATGACATTGTGGGTTTGCCCTGGAGAAGGAATAGGCCTCAGGAATTTTGTCTTCAGATTGCTTCTCACTGCTGATATGACTTTCCATGCTTGCCATTGTTGCATTCCTCTTATATCTAACATGATATGACTGGAAGTCAAGAATTTCTCACTTCTCATGATCTGATGTGATTGCTCCCTGAGCATTTACCAACTCTGTTGGGCAAGCTTCCTGCATATCAACAGAAGATGTACTTTCATAAAATAATGCTGTTTAGATGAATTTATGATGCTATAATTCCTGATAATGATTTTATAGAATTCCTGACTTGATTCAAGTAATTTTAGGCCCTCCTACCTTAATAGCAAAGGCTGCATTAAGAGAGTTCTGTGAAACTTCATAAGTCACAAGCACATAAATTGCACTAGAAAAAAGAACAGACTTGAGGCAAATTTGTGAACTAGGAAGGCATTCTCTCTATGTTATGTTCAGAGGTGGGATAACTGGTCTTAGTATTCATGATAACTAATTTAAGCTATACAAAGCCTTAAAAATTAAGACATAACATAGAAGACGTGTTTCGTTGTAAAAATCTTGCTAATCTATGACATAAAAAATGACTGTTGCTTTGAACTTATAATAAACTTGTGGAATGAAGGGGAGATAAAAATATTACTTTGAACTTATAATGAACATATGGAGCTAAGAGACAGACAAAGACTATTTGGTTACTCTGCCATTTGACATTCCTCTGTTGAGAATCCTTTGTTTAGCTCTGTATCCCATTTTTAATTTGGATTATTTGGTTTGTCAGTGTTTATCTTCTTGTGTTCTTTATATATTCTGGATATTAGCCCTCTTTCAGATGTAAGGTTGGTGAAGATCTTTTCCCAACCTGTAAGCTGTTGTTGTGTTCTGTTGACAGTGTCCTTTGCTCTACAGAAATTTTTCAGTTCCAAGAGGTCCTAGTTACTTATTGTTGAACTTAGAGCTTGTGCTGTTGTTGTTCTGTTCAGGAATTTGTCTCTTGTGCCAAAGAATTCAAGGAATTCTATAAAATCATTACAGATTTAGTGTGTCTGGTTTTATGTTGAGGTCTTTGATCCACTTGGACTTTAGTTTTGTGCAAGGTGATAAATCCAATGGATCTATTTACACATTTTTCTATATGTCGACATCCAGATATATCAGTACCATTTGTTGAAGATGCTATCTTTTTTCCATTGTATGGTTTTGGATCTGTACTTGTGTGGGTTAATTTCTGGATCTCCCATTTGATTCATTGATCTACCAGTCTGATTTTTGCCAGTAGCCTACCACAGAGGGTCTCTGAAAGGCTCTACCTAGCACTGTAGTAAAGCAGTTGCTGAGACTCATAGCCAAACATTGGGTAAAGTGCAGGGAATCTTATGAAAGAAGGAGGAAATAGAAAGAATTGAAGGAGATTGGAGATCCACAAGGAGACCAACAGAGCCAAAAAATCTTGCCCAGGGGGACCCTGCAGAGACTGATGAATCAACCAAGGATCATGCATGGAGAGGATCTACACCCATTGTTCAGATGTATCCCATGGGCAGCTCAGCTTCCACCGGTGCTCCCTAACAAGGGGAGCAAGGGCAGCCTCTGCCATGAACTTGGTTGCCTGGTCTTTGATCACTTCTCCCTGGTGGACCGGACTTACTAGGTCATAAAGAAAGAAGTTTGGACTTTTCACAGTGTCCCAAATTTCCAGAATGCTTTGTATAAGGATCTTTTTTATATTTAACATTTTCTTTGACCAGTTTGTCAGTTTCTTCTGTCACATCTTCTACAACTCACATTCTTTCTTCATCTCTTGCATTCTGTTGGCGATGCTTGCATCTGTAGTTTTTGTTCACTTATCTGGGTTTCCTATCACCAGAGTGCCCTCAGTTTGTGTTTTCTTTGTTGCTTCTATTTCCATTTTCAAGTCTTGAACAATTTTATTCATTTTCTTCACCTGTCAGATTGTATTTTCCTATTTAGGGGATTTATTCATTTCCTGTTTAAAGGACTCTATCTTCTTCATAAGATTGAATTAAATTAATTAATTGAATTCATTTTCTAGTGCATCAGCTGTGTTAGGATATCCAGGGCCAATGTTAGTAGAGCAGTTGGGCTCTGGGGGTACCATATTACCCTGGCCTTTGTTGATTGAGTTCATATGCTGGCCTTTAGACATGTGATTGTCCCTTATGCTGGCTAGCCACAAAGAGTGCAAGCAGAATTGTGGGCTAGATCATGGGGAGCAGGGAAGCAGGTGCAGTTTACAGCTACTGCATGTGCTTTAGGGGAGTTGGCAGACAGGAAATTGGAGAGTGGTGCTCACCTGGTTCTCCCTCCTGTCATTAGTCCTCTGGGATTGCAGGCAGGGCTGTGGGCAAGAAGATGGTGCATACAGGGGACATAGCAAAGGACACCTCCGCTAGGCTTGCTCAAGAGGGAACTGGTAAGCAGTAGATTGAGATAGGTCTCACCTTAGTGCCAGCAGGCCTCTGGGAATGCAGACAGATCTTTGGGCTGGGTGAGAGTGTACATAGGGACAAGACACAGCTCACCCCTGGACTCGGCAGGCAATGAATTGGGCAATTCAATCTTATTTAAGAGGAGAAAATAAATAGTAATTTTAATTTCATGTTTTACATTTTGATCATGTATATTTAGGACTGTACAAATTTGTATTGCAGATAGTCAGCACCTGACATGGAAATTTTTATGACAGATTATCAGGGAGATATAGTGTAGCTACTGTTCTTATCATCCAAACATGGATAAAATAGGGCATTCATAATCAGAATTTTAAAATTGGTTTCATTTTTTCTTTTAAACTTTGAAGATTATTTGTGAGCATGTGAATGAGTATCAGTCTTTGAGTGTATATGTGTGTGAGTCATCTTTGTGTGGGTGAATGTGTGCCATGACATACATATGGTAAACAAAAACTTTTGGGAGCCAGTTCTCCCCTTCTACTTTGAGTTCCAGGGATTGAAATCAGGTCACCAGGCTAGCTTGGCAAGCATAGTCACCTGCTAAGCCCCTGTTGCCTGCTCATTCAAATTAGTTTTCTAATCTGCAATTTTACTAACTTGTACATTCAGAACTCATCTTAAAGATGTTGCAATATTATTTGCAGGTGTCTTTGGCATTAAGTTGTCCCCACATTTGTGTTAATTCCTTACCAAAGTGCCTTGATGCTAAGGGTACAAAGTTGAAAGGACAGTGAAACAAAATGAATCTCTGAGTTAATAGATTGTTTCATGGAAGATCGTGCACATTATTTTTTTGTCTCTTACAACTAGGAAATATTTTAACACCTCAAAACTTTTGAGCTGTAATATAAAATCATTACCTTCTTATTTGTTAAATAAAATTTACAGTGAAATCAATTATGACATATATTTCTTTGCAGTTTAACAAAGAAACGCATTTTAAAAAATCAAAATCTTTCTAACTTGAACTGAGAATAAGACATAATCTATAATCTTACATTTAAATATTCATAATACATTATTATAATTTTTATCAGATAAAGGTGACATTTCTCCTTTGGAGTTTCATACTGAATGTAAATTTTGGAGAAAACTTAGCATCTAGGACAAATTAAATCAGAAAGGTTGAATCCAAGGTATTTCTAGCAGCACTCCACTTTAGAACAGAGGTCTTGGTAACTTTGGTTCTGAACGCAGAGTCGGAAAGTTGTTCTTTGCATTACACAATGCAAAGAAATATTGCCTGAGATTCAGCTTAGATTTGAGACCATCATATCTTATAGACGAAAATGGTTTACTTTACATACAAATTATTTTCGCTGTTACAGAAACATAATTTTATAATACCAAGATTTTTTTTGTATTTTTATTTTTATTAATTATAGTTTATTCACTTTGTATCCCATCTGTAGCTTGGTCTCTCCTCCCCTCCCAAGTTCATCCTCCCTCCCCTTTTCCCAACCAATTTCATTGAGAGAGGAGGTCTTCTTATCTTTCCTTTTTATCCTAGTCTATCAGGTCTCATCAGGAGTTGATGCATTGTCTGCCTCTGTGACCTGGTAAGGCTGCTCCCCCCTCAGAGGGACATGACCAAAGAGCAGGACAATCAGTTCATGTCAGAGACAGTCCCTGTTCCCCTTACTCGGGAACCCATTTGGACTCTGTGCTGCCATAGGCTACATCTGTGCAGGGATTCTAGGTTATCTTCATGAATGGTCCTTGGTGGGAGTGTCAGTCTCAGAGAAGAACCCTGTGCCCAGATTGGTTCTGTTGCTCTCCTTGTGGAGCACCTGTCCTCTCCAGGTCTTACTATCTCCCTCTTCTTTCATTAGATTCCCTGAACTCTGCCCAAAGTTTGGCTATATGTTTCAGCATCTGCCTTGATACCCCACAGGGTAGAGCTTTTCAGAGGCACTCTGTGGTAGGCTCCTGTCCTGTTCCCTATTTTCTCTCCTGGTGTCCATCCTCTTAAAGACTTTTTAAAATATCCATCTGCCCTCAATCCAAATTAGAAATTCTTTCGATCACCTTGTATTCAAATACTTAATTTTTACAAATGTTGCATGAATTATTGACTTAAGTTTCATTAAAAAATAAATCACTCAGTGAGTTTGGTTTCAGGTTAGAATATAATTTTAAGATGTATTTATTTATTATTTATACAGTATTTTGCCAGAACATCAGAAGAGGGTACCAGATCTTATTATAGATGGTTATGAACCACTACGTGGTCACTGGGAATTGAATCCAGGACCCTTGGAAGAAGAGCCAGTGCTCTTAACCTCTGAGCCATCTCTCCAGTTATACCACTCCTAGGCATATATCCAAAAGATGCTCAAGTACACAACAAGGACATTTGCTCAACCATGTTTATAGCAGCTTTATTCGCAATAGCCAGAACCTGGAAACAATCCATATGTCTCTCAATGGAGGAAAAGATACAGAAATTGTGGTACATTTACACAATGGAATACTACTCAGCAATTAAAAATGAGGAAATCATTAAATTTGCAAGCAAATGGTGGGACCTAGAACAGATCATCCTGAGTGAGGTATCCCAGAAGCAAAAAGACACACGGTAGATATTCATTTATAAGTGGATACTAAAACTATAAGGATAAACATATTAAAATCTGTACACCTAAAGAAGCTAAACAAGAAGGAGGATCCTGGATACAAGGATCAATCCTCACTTAGAAAGACAAATGGGATGAATATTGGAAGTAGGAAAAAAACAAGTAACAGGACAGGAGCCTACCACAGAGGGCCTTAAAAGACTCTACCTAGCAGTGCATTAAAACAGATGCTGAGGCTCATAACCAAACCTTGGGAAAAGTACAGGAAATCATATGAAATAAGGGGGAGTTAGTATGACCTGGAGAGGACAGAATCTCGACAAGCACAACAGATATCTGGTCCCAGGGGTCTTTTCTGATACTAATTCTCCAACCAAGGACCTTGAATGGATATAATCTTGAACTCCTGCTTGGATGTAGCCCATGGCAGGTCAGTATCCAAGTAGATTCCCTAGTAAGGGAAACAGGGACTGTCTCTGACATGAACTCAGTGGCTGGCTCTTTGACCTTCCCACCCACGAGGGAGGAGCATCCTTGCTAGACCACAGAGGAGGATATTGCAGCCAGGCCTGAAGAGACCTGAAAAGCTAAGGTCAGATATAGGGGGCAGGAAGGAAATGGGGGACAGAGGGTGGGATTGGGAGGGAGTGAGGAGGGCTAAGGCTGGGACATGAAGTGAGTGAGTGACCTATCATTAATATAAAAGAAGTAGAAATTATTTTTAAAAAGAATATACAGCAGCCTACAGACTGTGAAAGGATCTTCACCAACCCTATATCTC
Organism: Pachyuromys duprasi; assembly: GCA_028658305.1. Taxonomy (NCBI): domain Eukaryota; kingdom Metazoa; phylum Chordata; class Mammalia; order Rodentia; family Muridae; genus Pachyuromys; species Pachyuromys duprasi. The sequence goes on from CM053754.1 coordinate 3,811,524, forward strand.
ACAGAGGGCTGATATCCAGAATACATAAAGAACTAAAGAAGTTGAAAAGCAACAAATCAAGCAATCTGATTGAAAAAGTGGGGTACAGAACTAAACAGAGAATTCTCAGTAGAGGAATACAGAATGGCACAGAAGCACTTAAAGAAATGCTCAACATCCTTAGCCATCAGAGACATGCAAATCAAAACGACCCTGAGATTTCACCTTACACCCATCAGAATGGCTAAGATCAAAAACTCAAGTGAAAACACATGCTGGAGCAGTTGTGGAAGAAGGGAGGGAGCGGGATACAGCTGGGATACAAAGTTAATGAACTGTAACTAATATTAAAGAAAAAAATGAAATAATATAATTTCAAATTTGTCATTAGCCATACTGTTAATATTCTGTTGCACATATTAAAAGTAATAGACTTAAAATAAAAATATTGGTTAATTCTAAAAAAATTATAAATATGCCCTCTGTCATCCAATTTCAAAGCCAGCCAAGATTTATTACATGGCATAAAAATAAACACATTTTAATCAATAATATGTAATTAATATGTGCATTTGTCTTTTTATTTCTTTTTATTATTTACAGTTTATTCATTTTGTATCCCAGCTGTTGCCTCCTGCCTCATCCTTTCCCAATCCCTCTTCTCCTCCCTTTCCACTCCTCTAGTCCACTGATAGGGGAAGCCCTCCTCCCCTTCCATCTCACCCTAGTCTATCAGGTCTCATCAGAACGGGCTGCATTGTCTTCCTCTGTGACCTGGTGAGGTTGCTCTCCCCTCAGTAAGTGGTGATCAGAGAATCAGTCCTGAGTTCATGTCAGAGACAGCTCCTGTTCCCATTACTAGGGAACCCTCTTAGACACTGAGCTGCCATGGGCTATGTCCGTGCAGAGGTTCCAGGTTATCTCCATGCATGGTCCTTCTTTGGATTATCAGTCTCGGAAAGACCCCTATGCCCAGATATTTTCCTTCTGTTGCTCTATTTGTAGAGCTTCTGTCCCCTCCAGTTCTTCTTATTTCCCCCTTCTTTCATAAAGTGACCTAAACTCTGCCCAAAGATTTCCTATGACTCTCAGCATCTGTTTTGATACCCTGCTGGGTAGAGTCTTTCAGAATTCCTCTGTGGTAGGCTCCTGTTCTGTTCCTTGTTTTCTCCCTTTTCTGATGTCCATCCCATTTGTCTTTCTGAGTGAAGACTGAACATATTACTCAGGGTGCTTCTTCTTGATTAGCTTCTTTAGGTGTAGTGATTTTAGTATGTTTATCCTATATTGTATACCCATTTAAAAGATTTAAAAGTGAGTATATACCATGTGTGTCTTTCTGCTTCTGGGATACCTAACTCAAGATGATCTTCTCTAGTTCCCACCATTTGCCTGTAAATTTCATTATTTCCTTCTTTTTAATTGCTGAGTAGTATTCCATTGTATAAACATACCACAATTTCTGTATCCATTCCTCAACTGAGGGACATCTGGCCTGTTTCCAGATTCTGGCTATTGCAAATAAAGCTGCTATCAACATGGTTGAACAAGTGTCCTTGTTGTGTACTTGAGCATCTTTTGAATATATGCCCAGGAGTGGTTTAGCTGAATCTTGAGGAAGCACTGTTCCTAATTGTCTGGGTAAGCACCAGATTGATTTCCAAAATCATTGTAGAAGGATATCTACAGGTAGAAAAATGCAAATAAATCCATACTTATCACCCTGCACAAAACTAAAGTCCAAGTGGATCAAAGACCTTAATATAAAACCAGACACACTAAACCTGTTAGAAAAAAAAACAAAAGTAAGGCAGAGCCTTGAATTCATTGGCACAGGAGACAACTTCCTGAATAGAACACCAAAAGGAAAGGCTCTAAGAGCAACAATCAATAAACGGGACCTCATGAAACTGCAAAGCTTCTGTAAAGCAAAGCACACTGTCATCAGAACCAAACGACAACCTACAGATTGGGAAAGGAGCTTCACCAACCCTATATCTGACAGAGGGCTAATATCCAGAATATATAAAGAACTCAAGAAGTTAAACAGCAGCAAATCAAATAATCCAATTAAAATATGGGGTACAGAGCTAAACAGAAAATTCTCAATAGAGGAATATTGAATTGCAGAGAAACACTTAAAGAAGTGTTCAACATCCTTTGTCATCAGGGAAATGTAAATCAATCAAAACGACCCTGAGATGTCATCTTACACCCATCAGAATGGCTAAAATCAGAAACTCAAGTCGCAATACATGTTGGATAGGATGTGGAAAAAGAGGAAGCCTCCTCCCTTGTTGGTGGGAGTGAATTTGTCTTTTTAAATGATGAAATTTTGTGTATACCAAAGAATTGTTTTAGATGTATTTTTTACTCCTTTCTAGTACATATATGATTCATATACCCTTTTTGTGTACTCATGATCTCATAAATTTTTCCTGAGCAAGATGGATCATGACTGAAAGGAGTTTCAGAAGTCCTGGTCTACAGCTAATTACCCTATGCTGGATACAGTGGGCCTCAAGAGATGAAAGACTCATGCTGTGCCATCTGTCCTGAGCATTACATGACATGTGACAGAGACTTTGTACTCATAACATTAAATGGCAGTTATAGTGCCCTGAAATGTTTCCAATGTTTTTATATGTTGGAGAGACAAAAAGATCACTCCTGTTGAGAACCTTTGCTCCAGATGGCTTTTCCTGAACCCAGCTTGTACCCTTCCTGGGGAAACTTTGATGAACTTACAGGAATATCGTGTGTTTATGATATAGGCCATCGCTGTTAAGGAGTCTGTGAATAATGAAATTGCCTTTTTCAGTCACATAAGAGCATAGCAGTATTAGATACTTCCCAGCAAGGAAACTTACATCTTGGGCCTCCTTTGGCTGCGTTGCAACCACAGTCTTCACCCAAACTTTTTTGAGTAAAAAGATAAAAATTTTATTATCTCTATATATCGTGATTGGTATTGAATCAGATCGTTAACCTCCCTTCCTACCTCCCAACATTGAGCTGCTGTACTTTATTTAACATCCTTAATGAAGTCGTTATATCTTTAGCCTACATTCTATTGACAAATTATGTACTACTAATCATTTGTCTTCTTTTAAAAGCTGAACATCCACTGTCAATGTAACAAATCTGTCTTCAGGTCTAGAGTCTGAGAAAGCAATGAAAAGAGAACAGCTGTGTGGTTGACAAAGCCAAGCCCTGTAACCAAGATCATTCATTGGATTCTTGTTATAGCCCAACATTGTTTATTTTAAATAATGCCTCAAAATTACTTTGAGATTCCAACATACACTGGTCAGAGGGGCTAAGATCTATAACACAAATGAAAGCACATGCTGATGAGGTAGTGGATCAAGGAGAATATTCCTCCATCGCTGGCGGGAATGAAAATTTGTGCAGCCACTTTAGCTATCAATATGGTGGTTCCTCAAAAATTGGGAATTGATGTACCTCAAGGACCATATTTGGACATATTCAAAGCATGATTCATCCTACCACAAAGGCGCTTGCTCAACTATGTTTATAACAGCTTTATTCAATAGCCAAAACTAGGGAAAAAAACTAGATATCCCTTAATCAAAGAATGTATTTTAAAAAAAATGTGGCATGTTTACACAACGGAGTACTACTCATCTGTTAAAAAAATATGGCATCATGATATTTGCAGGCAAATAGATGAAACTAAACAAGATCATCCTGAGTGAGGTAACCCACATCCAGAAAGACAAATATGGTATGCTCTCACTCATAAGTGGATATTTACTGTTAAGTAAATGATAACCATGCTAAAATTCACATACCAAAAGAGGCTAAGTAACAGAGCTCAGGTAATCCCCCAGAAGAAGGGGAAGAAGAACTGTAGGAGCCAGAATGGTTGAGAATGCCAGGAGAACAAGTCCCACAGAATGAACTAAGTAGGGCTCATAGGTGCTCACAGAAACTGAACCAGAAACTGCAATAGATCCTCTGCACCTATGTTATAGTTGTTGGCTTGGTGCTTTTGTTGGACTCCTAAAGGTAGGTGTGAGGTATATCTGACTCTTACTTGCTCTTTGGACCTTCTTCGTCCTACTGGGTTGCCTCACCTCACCTTGACATGTGGCTTTGTGCCTAGTCTAATTGTAACCTGCTATGTTATGTTCAGTTGATAGTCCTGGGAGGAATGTTTTTTTTTTCTTAAGGGAAAAGGAAGGATGATAGATCTAGGGGAAGAGGGGGAGGAGTGGAAAACTGTGGTCGGGCTCTATTGTATGAGAGAAGGATTGATAACAAAAAAAAAGAAAGGAAGAAAAAGAAAGGAGAACTAACAATTCTAAAATTGATTCCATCTGAAAATTACCTTCCCTTGTCAATATTCTTCCTAAAATCTAGTACTTCAAACATTTAAAGTTCTTTGCAAAAGGAGTGTAATTTTTGGATATGCTCTTAATGAGCATTTTATTCTTTCTTTGTGTTTATCTGACTGTAATACTTCTTTGAGTTATCTTTTTGTGTTTATGGTAGAATATTATTTCTTTCAATTTACAACTGTCAAAATTAGAAGTTTAATAAAACTATGACACAATTATAAGCTTCATTGATTTTAGACATCATATTTCAATATTCTTACATAGTGAAAGCCAGCAGAATTTAATGAATACATTTGTAAGTTAAAAATGAAGAAGAGAACAATAATGAGAGAAAATGAGATTCATATTGTATATTCAGAGAAGACACATAATTCTAGTGTAGAATTATAACATATTATTTTGTCTTTAAAATATATTATATAAATAAAGTATTGGTAAAGTATTCAATTATTGTCAAGATACTAAAATAAATGTTATTCTAATTTCAGATTATACAGAAGAGCTGAAATAATTAGTGACTACACAGTTTCAAGGACATTATTCTTAAGCCTTTTATTGCCATCTAAATTCCATGAATATAGAAAATCCTAAAATCTAAGAACACTATCATAATTTCTTTTCAGAAAGCTCAAACATCATCAAACATTATCTGACAATGTCAAGAATCACTCCATACCTCTGAAAAATGGTTATTATAACACAAATAAGCAAAAACAGAGCCATGAAAGGTGCAGGCATGAGAAAGAAATTTTTAACTAAAGAACTGATATGAAAAGCAGCCCCAACCACACCAAGGAAATTGGAAGGAAGCAAAGGAAGAGTGGGTTGGCTTCAATCAAAGAGCAGAATTTCAGGATTTATAGTGACACTACAACATTTTAGATCATGTGAAACTGACTTATAGATGATGCACCAGACCATGGCTGTAATAGAAGAAACACGCAGATGCATTTCCATGTGCAAACTCACCCTCCTCACAGCATATCCCTACAGCAGCTTACACACAGAACTCTTCTGCATCTTTCAATGTTGATCTCTCTCAACCTCAGATGCCTAGATATCTGCAGTTATTACCTGTAATTGTTCTCTGGACTTCGAGGTTTCCTCATTTCCCACTTAATTTCCATGCTAATGTTGCTCTCCTTTCCTTTCTGCTATATCCTCTCATATTAGCCACACACTCAGATTTGTTCTGGTCTGTATGTGTATACCTAATGAGATTATAAAATATAAGCAATTTTCTCCTGACCTCCACCTCAAAATTTCTTTCTCAGCCCTATTTTCCCTACAGAAGAAATGACCATAATTGTATGCGTATAGGTCTAAGCCAGAATGCTTAGGTTTTCTAGTCTTTGGTTTCGGCATTAGTATGTCAACATGTTAAGAACTGAGATAAATAATTAAGGTTTTCAAAACACTGATTTTTCACAAGCTACCACAGATATAATTTTAGAGGAAGATTTTAGTAAGATACATCATCTATAACATTGAGTTTAAAATATAATAGCTGTTCATGATTTCCTCCATGGAGAGCAAGAATTAGGGTTGAGTAATGGAAACTTTAAATGTGCCTATGACTTTTTTTTTAAGAATCACATAAAAAATATAGAGAGAGAGGTTTTGTCATGTGTTCAGCTCATGGTTAGATAATGCCATTTCAGCTCTCATGTCACCTTATGTAACATGTGATGTAAATTTTTAAAAAATGAGGAGCAGAGTAAGGGTGCCATCACAGGCACCCTCCCCTTAGAGTTGTATATAGGTTTCAAAGGAATGAACTTCACACAGCTCAAAGGTTTGGTGAGGGCAGACAAATAAATCTAGCATGGAATTGCTTGTTTATTTAATGGTCTGCCATGTTATAAATATTTCATTAAGGAACACTCAGGGAGGAAGCATTCTGAATACACAATAAAAATCAAGCAAGAAATACTATGCAGAAAAGCACTGCAATGGGAAAACCACAGTCTGCCATCTAGTACAAGCGATTCATCAGGGGTCGGAGTGTCAGGGAGGAGCAGGCTGAGGAGCCTGTGTGCTTTTAGCAAGATAAACAGTCATCTGTACCTAGAGTTTGCTCATGGTTAAGACACTGCACTTTTAAACCCTTGATGATTGTGTTTTATGTGCTTGTAAATTTTACATGAACGTGAGACCTAGATTGTAGAAAATGGCTGAAAATAATGTTGGGTTATTTGTTCATCTTTGACAACTTTCATTTTAAATACACTCATATCTAAAGCATTTAATACACTAAACGACATCAGGACATTTTCTGTGTGGAACAGTCTGAAATGATAGTGGGCAATAGTTAACAGACCACTTTATCTTTCTACTCTATTCAGCATGTGATAATACATGGTTGATTCTACATTGCCCATTATTGTCATGAAAGCTGCATTCGTTATTTAGAAATTGAATGAAATACATAGATTTGGTTAGGGGATAAGTGTCTGCAGCACGAACAGAATGGGTTTGACCTGAATTTGCTGAAAGCTGCATGGTTATTACTTGATTTTAATTTCTTAGCTTTAATATAGCAAGGTTCCTATCTCTTTTATATCTCTTACAATATGGTCAGAAACTTCACTGGGTAAACATAAAGCTTAACTTCAGCTCTAGGATCCCACCATCTTGGAAACAAAGCTTTCCTCATTTAGGAAGAGAATGTGAAGAGAATAGATGTGAGAAAGGATACTTCATTTGACCTGGTAGGTCTTCATTCACAATTTGTTTTCTGGCATAGTTCGTAACATGGCAGCCCTGATCATCAGAGGGCAACTGAGAGTGGGGGTGAGACTGAATTGCATATTCCTTTCCCCTTCCAGCCTCTTCTTCGAGGAAAGAGTATATTAGCAGTAGTTCTAAGACCCTGGCTTCAGTGCATAAAGGCTCCAGTGAAGCTGTTCCTGGAGCTCATTAGGACTTAGGTGATAATGGTTCCACTTATCTCCTCCCAAATATGTTCTTTCAACACTGGTTTCTAAACATCATCCACAGCTGTATTCAACTGAAATTCTGAAATACTCTTCTTGCCTTCCTGGATACCAGTGTCTATCACTGTACACAGCACATTCAGATGGATGCAGCAAAGGCAGAGATAGTAATTACAACCCTGCTATGCCCCCAGGATGGAACACTGGTGAGCATCTAGCTAGACTCTGATCTCCAGTGACTGGCCACAAACACAGGTAGCACAGGGTATTAATAAATGTGCTGGTGACTGTGTTAAACAAGGTTAAAGTTCTATCTACTAAAGTTGTCACTGTCCCGTGAGAACTGCAATGTGCTACTATAAGGCAGTTCCCAAGACATCTACTCATATAAGCCCAATAGTTATCCATATAGTAATTCAGATGGGTGAAGTGCAAATCGATAATTCTGCAGTTACTCCGTAATAAGCAGATGGTAGGGCTGCCTACACCTTTGCCTGTGGAGATATTTTTCTGGTTTCATCAAATAAGATTTGGCTTTTTCTTTTATTTGCTAAATTGCTCATGTAAAACCGAGTGATTGTGCTGGTTAAGTAGTTTGTCAAATTGACACCAACTAGTTTCATCTGGGAAGACTGAGCCATTATCACTATCAGATTGGCTTGCAGGCAATTTTGAGAGGAGCATTTTATTGATTAATGACTGATATGGGAGACCCCAGCCTTCTGTGGGGAGATAATACCTGGTAATACCCAAAAAAGCAAGCTGAGCAAGCCATGGAGAAGCCAGGAGGCAGCATTTGCCTATCGTCTACACTTGAGTTCCTCCTTCTAAATTATTGCCCTGACATTCCTTTATGAAAAGCTGTAATCTGTAAGCTGAAATATATCCTTTTCTCCCTGAGTTGCTTTTGCTCCTGAAGTTTTCTAACAGCTACAGAAAAGTAACTAGCAGGGGTTTGCTTATTTTGTTTGTTTGCTTTCCCTATATAACTTTTATTGACAAAGAATGTTGCCCTTTTCAGCATATGCAGAATTCGCTATCCATCTTTGTATTTTCAGCTTTTCCACCCCTTTATTTTATGATTTGAAAATCCCATGCAAACCATCTGATTTTATTCGTACCTCACTCCTTCTTTCTGCTCTCTTGCAATCTCCACACAACACATCTCCATGTCCTTTTTCCTCCTTTTTATTCTTCCATATGCAGATGGCTCTTGGGAGTCATCTGTTGGGAATTGGGGAATATGCCAGTGCCCATACCACCAAAGAAAAATGACTTTCACTCTTTAGCAACAATCAACTGCTTAAAGCTCCTCAGGTAGGGATGGTATTTCAAGAGCCCGTCCTCGATCCATACTGAAATGTTTGGCTGGCTTGATCTTATGCTGGTATTGTATCCAGAGGCCAGCTTTACATAGCACTCTGCCCTTTCCTGCAACTCTTACTTTCCTTCCAAATCCACTTCTGTGTGGGGTGGGGAGGTATTTATGTAAGAGTCTCATCTATAACCGAGCACTCATAGCCATTTATTCTCAGACTTCAAAAAGTTATGAATTTCCATTTCAACCACTATCTACTCCACAAGGAACATTCTCTGACTAAGACTGAAGAAACACAAACCTATAGATATAAACCAAATGATTTAGAAGGCAGTTTAATAACATGCCCATCTAGCAAAATAGTATCAATGGTTTCCTCATTAGATCTATGACTTCCTTAGCCATTGGTTTTAACCCATCTTCAAAACCAATCAGCCTGCCTTCTATGGAGCATTTGCAGCTTCCTTTACTTATACTGAACAGTCTTTACAACTCTGTTTAGAGGTGCAGCCTTTGTATGTTGCCAAGACTGACTTTAAACTTAGGGGTTCAAGTTACATTTCTATATTATATTCCTGAATAGTTGATACTTGGAGGTACATACCACCATGTCCAATTTCAATATTCACATTCATCCTTTCTGCTTGGCAAATCCTGCTTATCTGCTTCATTTAGAAGTTCATTATTTCTATGCCACTAAAACTACTTAAAAAGTAGAATGGAAGCCAAGTAGTGGTGGCACATGTCTTTAATCCCAGCACTTGGGAAGCAGAGGCAGGTGTAACTTTGTGAATTCCGAGCCAGCCTCATGTGAAGAATGAGTTCCAAGACAGTCAAAGCTAACCACAGAAACCCTGTCTGAAAACACCAAAACCAAAAAGAAAAGAGATTGAATGCAACAATAGCAAAAAACTGGCAGTATCTAACCCAATATTATCTAGGAAGATCATCTGCCTTTAAGATCATCTATTTTAGTGTCTCTTAAGCTAGTTCAGAGTGAAGATAAGGTCCACCATAAGCATCACATCCACAGATACAGGGCTCAACATTTATTTTAGGCAGATACATTTGCTTCATTTTACATGCATTATGTCACTCAATAAGCAAAACAACTTTAGAGTGCAGGTACTATGGTCAGTATGCATATTTTATCAATATTGATCAAACAGTCCTTTTCCTGCAGTCTGTAAACACCAAGTAGAGTCTCAGCAAAGGCCAACCACTGCCACCTCAGTGGTACTGTGGGGGAACTGATGGACTTGTACAGGTCAGAGGGAGACAGGGAAAAGTCGGAAAATAGCACAGGAGACAATATGGTCATCTCAGCTGAGAGCATGGACGTGCAGTCAGCTAGAGGAAAACAAGACAATGTGAAGGAAGGAATTAGCTTTAAAAATTACTTTAAATGACACTCTTGGGAATGCAAAGCAATCAGAAAACGTAGTTACATACAAAAACCAATTAGATATAATAAATAAAATTTTGCACCAAATTGCTTGGAATATAAGTTGAACAGCAAAACATTTTAAGTAAAATAAAATTAGGGGGCTAAGAGACAAGGTCAAAATTTTCTGACTGAAATCACCAGTAATGGATAGAGAACAGAGACATCAAAGCTAAAAGCTAGAAATATGAAAATAAAAGTATTTCATGCATGATAAAAACATTAAAATAAAGAAATATATAATAGCTCAGTTTGAAAGGGCATGTGAATTTCAAATAGAATACACAAAGAAACAAAGGAAGATATAATTAAAATGTAAAGTGAAAAACATAAACTTTCAGGGAACATCACAACTTTTTTTAATTACTGAAGCTTAGAATTAACAAAACAAACAAACAAACAAACAAACAAACAAACAAGTGTCACACCTTAAGTGGCATGTATGGGATGTTGGGGAGAAGGGTAAGGAAATGGGAGAAAAAATTATAAAAAATTGTAAGTAAATAGTATTTCTAATCTGGGAATGTGCCTAGAACAAATTTAAACTTACATGGTCACCAAGCAACTGTACTATGAGGATTCTATTTATATTTGTTCATGAAATACTTCTGCAAGAAAGTCTATGGCTTAAGCTTTTATCCTATTGGTCCAACATGGGAATGATCAGATGTTCAACGGAAGAAAGGGTAGTCATGTCTGCTAAGAAGTGTAGGAAAACAATGAATACGAATGCGTTGCCAATCCCTGGACAGGATAGAAACCTGTGAAAACATTATGCAGTTAAAAATCTTTTAGGTCATTGGATGTAGGAGAAAACAAGTAGCAGGACAAGAGCCTACCACAGAGGGCCTCGGAAAGGCTCTACCTAGCAGTGGATCAAAGCAAATATTAAGACACATAACCAACCCTTTGGCAGAGTGCAGGGAATCACATTAAAGAAGGGGGAGTTAGGATGAACTGGAGAGAACAGGAGGTCTGCAAGGACCAAATATATCAGGGCATAGGGGTCTTTTACGAGACTGTTTCTCCAACCAAGGACTATGTATGGATATAACCTAGAACCCCTGCTTGAATGTAGCAAATGGTACCTCAATATCCAAGTGGGTACCCTAGTAAGGGGAACAGGGACTATTTCGGGCATGAACTCAATGGCTGGCTCTTTGACCCCCTTCCCCCCCCCCCGAGGGAGGAACAGCCTTGCTAGGCCACTGAAGATGACATTGCAGCCAGTTCTGAAGAGACCTGATATGCTAGAGTTAGATGGAAGCGGAGGAGGTCCTCTCCTATCAGTGGACTTGGAAAGGTGCAGGGAGAAGATGAGGGAGGGAGGAGGGGATAGGGAGGGAATGCAGGAGGGGGCTACGGCTGGGATACAAAGTACATAACCTGTGATTAATATAAAATAGAATTGTTTTTAAAAAGCCTTTAGGTGCCAGAGTTCATGCCATGCAATTCCATCTATATAAAACGCAAAAGCACCATATTTATGGTGATAAAAATGGAACTATGAATGCCTCTGGAAAGATTAAGGTAGAATTCTACATGGACAGATATAGAAAGAAACTCTCCAGGCTAATGAAAGCCAATTATGTTTTATCTTCTATGTAATTGCGAAGAACTAGAGAGGAAAACACCGTACCCTAATGCAGCGAGTGTAATGATAAAAGGTTCTTTTCTGTCCTGAGCTGGCCTGACACAATGCAGGTGAGCATATAATGAGCAGATTGCAGGTGAGGGACTGGGGAGGTGGGCAGGAAGGCTAAAGCCTTGGAAAGTAGACAGAAAGTTAGGTGCTGGAATGAGTCAGTGTTTGGTGATATTACCTCAGTAATTTGCTCTTGCCATTAATTTTCTTAAATTACATCTAAAATCAATAATATTTATGCAGATACATGAAGGATTATTCTGAGAATTCAAACTATTGTAAACATATCAATGATTCCCAAGTATACTATAGGCTGACAATCACAGCCAATACTTCCTTGGTTTCCTGGCCCTTTTGAAATACTTTAGTTTATTACTCCATGTAATCATACCGCAATTTCAAAATGGGTACAACTCTTCCATTAAAAATATTATCTTGCATAATTTCATTTCCACACTCCATATATTTCTATGTGTTCTCTGAATTTATTCCCTATAGTTCTCCAAGAATTATTACATTCTTCTTATATAAAAATAACTGAAACAAATAAATACTAAGACACTTGTCCATGGATATAAGATCATGTTTATGTCCTAAGTGAGGACACAGTGTGGGTTTTTTTTTCTAGAGCCTCTGGCTTTTTCACATTTATAAGGAGGAAAGTATTTTAAGCCTTGTTGAAACAAAAACCTTAATATGTCAAAGGATGTGGATTTTGATCATATTTACCTCTTATTCTACCTCTATAACTCTTCCTAGATATCACACACAGACACACAGAGGGAGAGAGAGAGAGAAAGGAAAACAGGAAGAGATAGTTTCCCTGAATTATTATCTTAATTCCAAGAGATTTTCACATGGAAAGGCTAGGCCTTAATGTTGGGGAAACTAACCAGCTCTTGATGTTCAAGAAGGTATTCTGATAATCAAATTTAAGATTTAGTAGTCTTAACTTCGAGGTCTAGACTAATTTAATATATAACTTACTACGTCATAGTCATGAGAGTTTAATGTTCTTACTGTTATTGTTCTAAATCTGAAACAACACATAGAAGAAGATGCACTTGTCCTCATATTAATCATGAGAAAAGGAAACTCTGACAGTTTAAGTATTTTCCTCAATAGCCACATTGAAACTCTGGTTTGTTTGAAGGTAAAAGCAGATTTATATACAGTACACAGTTCTACTTTTTACTTCCCAATCAGGCTGTCATTAATATTCTTTCCTGCTTTGAATATACTGTTCAGAATCTTAATTTCAATGTCGTTAAGGGCCTTTGCATTGGAGATTGAGGGGAAAGAAACAGAAGTGAGAAATGAAAACAGACAGCCTTTTTAGGAGCCTTTGCCGCCCAAAGCTGTCAGGTGGGACAGTAGCATCTCATACTTGATGCTGCTTCTTGTAAGATACAGTGGCTGACCTGGGAGCCAAACTGAGCTGATACTGTCTCCAGAACCATCGCCAACACTGCTGATATGATTCTGTAGTCAGAGCTTAATGGTTTAGAAAACCCCAAGCCAGTTAGAAAGTATCATCTATCAGTTTTCATCTAAGACAGTTGGTTGAGACAGCAAAAGATTGGATTTTCTTTCTGGTTCAATTCTTAATATTTTTTTAAAGTACTAATCAAGCTTCAAGGGCAAGCTCCAAGGTCTCCTTCTTTTTGATGTCCTCCTTGATCCCCTGCAGCAGAATTAATTGATCCCTCTGTGTTTTTATAACTCTTTGTTTATATCTCTGTAACAAAAGCTTCAAAGGGAATCCAAAGTCTCTGAGTAAAAGGCCAGATGGGACTCTGTGGAAGGAGATGGAAGCAAGAGAATCACAAGGAGGAAAGACCTGGTCTTCTCCCAGCAGGAGCAGAGAAGGGGGAGTGTATGACCCAGGCATTTCCATCTCTCAGGAGCAGTCCCTGGAATGAGAGTAGACTTGCAGCAACCAAGGGGAAATATAGGAGAAGGTAATTTGCATAGGTAAGCAAGTGAGGTTTCCAGGGAGGCTTCTTCTTAGAGATGCTGTTAAATAATAAGGATGGCAAAGGCAGTCAGGCAGACAGACAGGCAGATTACCACGCAGACATGCCTTTGCAGTGGAGGTTGAGGGTATAGCTTCAGAGATATAGCTATGGGTTGAGGTATGGCTACAGAGGAGTAACCTGGAGGGAGAGGCCATTGCCTCAGAGACACTGGACACTCTGAGGCCCAGAGGAACAAGATAACAGAACAGGAAAGCTCCAGGAAAAGAAAAGAATCAAAGCATTTTTACATAGTGAGGACATGAAGCAGAAGCTTCTTGTTTTTATACCAGGAACATACATGCCCTTGTAAATTGTAAGATATCAAACACAGGGATGTGAATCCTCCATCCGGGAAGAGCTAAGTGATGGAAAGACAGCTGAGATCTGCACCTGAAAATGTGTTGATTGCAAAATTTTTAAATGTAAACCCGGAGCAGTGCTATTGGACACAGGTTGTCCCAGTTTGTAACTGCAGCCTTAGTACCCCTGCTTGCATGGTTTGAAGATGCCACTGTGAATATCGATGTAACACTGAGATGTACAAAGATTGTTTGTTCAGTAGCATTCCTTGAGATTCATCTGTGAAATCCACAGTCACCATGTTAGCATTTGCAAAGAAAAGTGAAAGCCGAGGTAGGCTAATTTCTGTGAACACAGTGCCTGAGACTCCCAGGCACTTTCTACAAGCACAGTATTCAACTATAAACTTTACATTTAGCCACTTGCTGATATCATATTCTTTGAACACTTTCCCTCCATCTCCTCTTTCTTTGAGTGACATAAAAATATTAACAAAACAAACTAATCCTGTGGCTGAGTTGTGTGATGTAAATCAATCTAATTCATAGGGTAGAAGATGTCTAGTGCATATGCTCAAACATTCTATAGATGGCCTCCTATGTGCAAGGTCAGTGGGTAAGGTATTTCTTCAGGAAATGGACTGTGAGACCTACTGTGTAATATCTTTCACATGTAATACCTGACCCAAATGAGAACATATTTTTTTAAATTTAGGGATAGGTGTGAAAGACTGAAAAGTTACAGTTTGAAGAAAAATATTAAAAGATTTAATAATTCTCTGTGCACATTAACATTTCAAGTGTGTTAGTATCATAGTGTATAGCATACCTGTGGACAACTGTCTATAATAAACCTTTAGTATTTGTGATCAAAAAAGAACTCTCAGATAGAGTTTCACTTTTAAAGACAGTGAAGTATCTTCAACATAAAGAAGAAAATACTTTGTATCAGATATTCCCTTAAAGAGAAGTCCGTTCAGTTTTAAACCTTAGCAGCCCTCCCTAATTGTTTTCATCTTAGAAGATGCCACCAAAGCCTTTGTATTGTCCCCTTTTTCTTGAACTTTGACCAAGAAAAGTCATTCAGTGTTCAGAGCTCACTGAGCTGCCCTGTGGGATCTTGGAAGAAAAGAATGTTGAGAGCTATGCATATGATGAAGGCCTGGCTCATGAAGTTCCAGAGAGAGTTTGAGAGACATTTATTGATTCTATTAGGGCTCTTTGCTATTTTTAGTTAGGAATCTGTGGTTCTAGTTATCTAGGTCTAAAGAGTCAAATGTGATTAACAAGAGATCACAACACAATGAAGTAAAACCATTGATGTACTGGAACAATGGATGCTTGTCAGCCGGGGCTGAGAAATCAGTGTGATTAAGAAGAGACTGGCATCACCGAGGTGAAATCTTCTGGAGAGTGTTTCCTCAGAGTCAGCACCTGCAAGCTGTGTTCAGAGGTAGCTCAGGCTGGACCTTGTCCTGGCAACCAAACTTGGTCATGTGCATGAGTCTTCCAGTTTGTACCAGATTTGAAGGCATGAAGGGAAAATGGAGATAAGCTAAGGCTTGGCACTGTGAGAGGTCAGGAAAGGCCATTGTTGAAAGTGTAGCCTCAGCAGCAGTAGAAGCCACAAGATTGAAAGGGAAAGACCCCAGGATCTTAGATTTGCCAGTAAAAGGGGACAGCTATCAATAACATTAACAGCTATGGAATGGACGCACTCTAAGCCCCGGAGAGAAATAAGCTGCTTATGCTGCAGAGCATGAATCCAGAGAAGTGAACCAGATTCTTTGGAGGAACCCCGAAGATTGTGAGTGAATTCCAGATATTGAACACTGAATGATTTATGCTGTTGGAGTTTGGTTTGACTGTGCTCTGGTTCTTTCTTCTTGAAATAAGAAAGCATTTAACATTTTCTTTTATAAGCATCCACATGAGAGATACTGGATTTTAAAAAGGGATTAAACCTTTAAAATGTTTGAATTTGTAAGGTTGTGGATTTTTATAAAATGTTATATACTTTGATGTTTATATTAATGTGTGATTTGGGGGATGGGCATGAAAAGAAAAGTTGTGACTTTACAATGATGTGTTGTATATCCAGTGAACAAGGGATAAGTTGCCATTATTTATCAGCAGAAGTACCTTGGTGGGTTGGAGCCAAGGAATGCCTCAAAGAGCTCACACGAACAAAAAGATCTCATGTAAGAGGTTTTTGGGCAGAGGGGTATACACAGAAGCTGCCTCTGTGTAAAGGTGAAAGAAATGAAAAGTAGAAAGAGAGATAATGGCATTATATAAGACAGTATAGCCCATGTGTATACAGAGAATACATGACTCTTGGCAACAATAAAAATGTGTCAACTTAACAAAAGCTAAAGTCATCTGAGAGGAAGTAACCTCAATTTAAAAAAATTACTTCATAAAATAGTACTATAGGGCATTTTCAAGTAGTGATTGGTTGGGAAGGGCCCAGTCCATTGTGAGTGGGTGCAAGCCCTAGGCTGGGAACAATCCTCTGTTGCTGGTGAGAGTACAAACTTGTATAACCACCTAGGAAATTAATCTGGCACCAGAAAACTGGGAGCAGCCATACCTCAAGACCCAACTATACCACTCCTAGGCATACATCCAAAAGATTCTCCACCATACAACAAGGACATTTGCTCAATTGTGTTCATAGCAGCGTTATAATAGTCAGAATCAGGAAACAACCTAAATGTTCCTCAACCAAAGAATAGATAAAGATACTGTGGTACATTTACACAATACAATACTACTCAGGCATTAAAAACAAGAAAATCATAAAATTTGCAGGCAAATGGGTGGAACTTGAAAAGATCATCCTGAGTGAGATAACACAGACCCAAAAAAGACACATGGTCTATACTAACTCAAAAGTGGAGTTTAGTCGTTTAGACATACTACAATGCACAGACCCCAACAAGATAAGTCCAATGTGCATCTTAGGCTTCATGTCTGCCCACTAGTTAGAGGAATGGGTGATATCTCTGACACAGACTATGTTGCCTGCTTTCTGATCACTCCCCCCTGATGGGACTTCCCTACAAGGCCACAGGGGAGGAAGACAAGCTCAGTAGTCATATGAATAGATAACCTGGACTGTCTGGGTAAGGAGAGAGGGCTCTCCTATTGTGAGGAATAGGGGGGTGGATGCAGGATGAATGGTGGACCTGGGAGTAGAGGAGGGAGTGGCCTATAATCAAGACATGAATTGAATTAATTAATAAAAGAGAGAAAAAAAGGAGAGTAAGCCAGGGAGACCAAGCAAGTAAGTAGCTCTCCTCCATGGTCCCTGCACCAGCTTCTGTCTCCAGGTTTCTGCCGTGTTATGCGTTATTGTCCTAACTTCCTTAAGTGATAAACAATGATTTGGAAATATAACACAAATAAATTCTCTTCTCTCAATTTGCTTTGGTAATAATGTTTCTCAAAGTTATGGCTATCTTCAAACAAGGGTAAGGTAAAACAAAGTTATAAGGCTCCACTCTACCTAATGGTAACTTTAGGTATAACAAAATGCACTTTTTCCAATGCAGAATGACGGAGCTAGACTTGAAAACGCTTCTCAAGCTCTTGAAATGATTAAACACTAAGTCACTAAAATTTCCACTTCTGGATATCTGTTCCAGGGAATTAAAACCACAAACTTCCACATGAATTACTCATAATTGACAAAAGCTATAAATAATCCAAATGTTAGTCGCAGGAAAACTGGATAAACCAAATGAAACATATGTATCTGATAGAATATTTGTAGCCATAGAAACGAATGAAGCATTCATGCATACCTGCATACTTGAAGGTATCATAAATGAAAGAACTCCCTGACAGGACCACATATATCTGTGTAACTGCATTTTCGTGGAGTGTACAGAGTTGGGAAATCTATAGAGTCACAAAGAAGGTTTTGATTCTCAGAGCTAGAGTAAGGTTGAAAGGTGTATTGTGGCTGATTTTTTTGTGGTGATGCAAGTGTTCTCGAGTTGATTAGTGGAGGCTGTACATATCTCTTGAATATTGAATTGGGTTTTGTGGAGGAATGACTTGTATGAAAACTACATATCAATGTATGTAATGGCCAACTTTGAAAATGTTTATGTGTGCTTACATATTGGATTTTTAAAAACATGTTATGTTGTACTTGTAGTGTTCCAACTATAGTAGCTTTGTGTAAAATTTTGTAATAGGTATAACATGTATGTATTATCTTAGTTTTCTCTACATATAGTGCCATTCTCCACCTCCTTTACTTCCTCCTTCTCCCTTCCTCATACTTTCTTACTTTTGTGGTAACACTGAAGAAAAGTAATAAATATTAGGCAAATAGTTTTAAATTCTGGACAAAATCCAGTGCTTCTAAATGGTTGGTGGGGGCTCTTTGCTGTTTTGTGGAAGCTCTCACCTTGCTTGCTCATTGCAAACCTTCCTGTTCTGACTTCTCTAAGTTACAATGCTACCCATAATGCAATGCTCTTTTCCTATTTTTCTTTACTTCCCTAAATTTTTGCTGTTTAATTTGGCTCTACTAGCTGCTGCATCAACACAAGCTTGTCATAGCTAGAAATGGGCATTGCCACTCTATGGGAAAATACAAGCATTGCACTGATGAATGTCTTTGGATTTCTGTGGGCTCTTCGGCTTTCCACACTCTGAGATGGTTAAAATTAAGGAACTTATAAATAGGAATTTTGAAAATTTAGGATTCATCCATGACAATTCCCATCCAAGCCACAACTTTTGTCTCCATAACAGGTCTGATTTTGTGAATAATATGAAGTAAAAATGTGCTTAAATGTAATTTTCCTCTTGGTTAAGTTTTTGTGAAATGCCTTTGTCAATTCATACTTGATCCTAGATCAAAGATCTAGGTAGAGATGGGAATACTTGAAGGTGAAGGAATCACCGGGATAAAATTCCTGTTTTGGGAAAAGCCTCAGTCCTTCTGGGCATGTGAAGAAATACCTTATACCTTGGGACTCATGGAAAAGAGAAGAGCATTGATAGTTTATTTTTAGAAGTGAACTCTAGAGACTCTCTCAAAAGAAAATGCCCTATCTGTCTATCCTGAGAGGCTCTAAACACTTCAGACAACTGTTGGCTGTGCCATTCCTTACAACCAGACTTAGTATCCCTTTAGCTGCATGTCCTTTCATTGGGGTTCTACTGGAAAGAGGGAGGAATGTTTAGCATCTACAATTTGAGCATCTCTGAATGTTCTTATGCCATCTTCATCATGGACAATAGTGTGAGAGGACAAGGAAATTTCATAAAACTCAACCATAAATGATATTAAATCTTTATGTCCCCTTTGATCTTATTTTATTCACAAAGCCAAGTTGTTATTGATAGAAGAGATGTGGCATACTTGAAAATTGTCGGGGAAGAGTCCTTTATTCTCAAAATGCTTCACTATAAGTTCCTCATTTCAGTCATCTCAAGAGTGTAAAAAGCCGATTCTGTCATTCCAACTATCACCTGCATAACAGTATGGAAACACAAGATAAGGACTAACACATAACATTCCTTACAAGGAGGCTTTCCTGCTTATTTTTTGTCCGTTTGACACAAGTTAGAGTAATCTGAGAAGAAAAACTTTAAATGAGAAAATGCTTCTATTAGATTGATCTGTATGCAAATCTGTGGAGAAGTTTCTTGATTAATGATTGATTTGTGAAAGTTCATCTGAATGGGGGTGGTGCCACACTTCAGAAGGTAGTACTACAGTGTACAAAAAAGCAGGTTAAACAAGCTATGTGCAGAAAGCCAGTGAACAATGTTCTTCCATGGCCTCTGCTTCAGTTCCAGCTTATAGGTTCCTTCCCTGACTTCCTGCAATGATGAACTACAACTGTAAACTGTAATAAATGCTTGTCTCTCCATGTTGCTTTTTGTTGTGGTGTTTACCAGAACAATACAAAGCAAACTAGGAAAGAAGAAATACTTTCAGAAATATCATTGGGCTAAGACTACTAGTATGTTGCTGGCAACCAACCATAGAGGTCTCTTCCTCTCTATTTACCTATTTTTCTCTCCCTCTCCCTCTACCATAGCTCTAACTCCTTTAGTTTCACCTGGCCCCTGTGACTCTAGCATATAGGAGATAGCCTTCACCTTGTTTGTCTCAGTTCTTGGTTATGAAAGATGTAAGAAAATCCTGAAGTCTATCAGGAGACTCTCTGCCCCTCAGATAACTCCAGAAGTCTATTGACACAGGACCTTTTAAATTCTGCAATGAGGAAAAGTTTCCAATAACAAATCATACTAGTGATTTATGTACTGTCTTTTGGAAACTCTACCATGAAAATCAAGAATCACTTTAGTTGAAATGATTAATGATGCCATTTTGGTTTAGTCAAACTTACAAGTCAGACTTCCTTCCCATAGTCTGTGAACCTTGGAACTGCCTTAGATTTTCTCCTGGAGATTGATATACAACTTTCACATTTACTTACTAAAACTGTGGCCCAGATCACCAGAAATAACTACCCGGGCACAGAAGGCAAAGATATCTAGTTTTCCTAAATAGACATTTGAAGTCTGGGTTGGTATATTCTTTCTGCAGACAAACTAAGGTTGATACTACAGGACAATTTTACCCAGGTTCTGCACATATCTTTTAATATTTTTTATTTATTACAATTTATTCACTTTGTATCCCAGCTGTAGCCCCCTCCCTCAGACCCTACCAGTTCTGCCTTCCCTCCCTCTTCTCCTCCCCTGTCCCTTCCCCAGTACACTGATAGCAGAGGTCCTCCTCTGCTTCCATCTGGTCCTAGCCTATCATGTCGCATCAGGACTATCTGCATTGTCGTCCTCTGTGGCCTGGTAAGGTTGCCCACTCCCTCTGGAAGAGGTGATCAAGAGCCAGCCAATGAGTTCATGTCAGAGATAGTCCCTGTTCCCCTTACTAGAAAGCACATTTGGAGACTGAGCTGCCATGGGCTAAATCTGTGCAGGGGTTCTAGGTTATCTCCATGAATGGTCCTTGGTTGGAGTATCAGTCTAAGAAAAGATGTTTTGGTTCTGTTGCTCTCCCTGTGGAGCTCCAATCAAACAGTATATGAAGTAGACCTATCAGCTGTAGGCTTTGACTTTTTAAACCTCCTTTATTTGGGGTTCCTTGTGTCTTTCTTCTCCACTCCAGTCCCTTCCAAAACTCCACCACCAGGTAGGAGGGAAAGAATGTTAATGGGAAGATGGAGCATAGTTCCCTTTAGCTACTTCCTTCTGGTTCGGGCCATTGGGTTCTTTACTGCCTCTACCTTCATTCCAACCCATCCATCTTGGGTAACAGAAAAATAATGTTAATAATGATAGAGGCTGTGGACTTCTTTAGACATAGCAATTCCACACTTTGTCATTAGGATACCAACAGTCCAGTCAGACAGCATACTAGCAATCCAGCAATAGCAAAAGCAGCAACCAGGACCAACAGCAGCAGCAGTACCAGGGTTCAGTAGAAGCTGCATGATAAGTTTGTAGGAGCTTTTCTCCCTAGACACTAAGCAAAGTATTCTCCCCCTGTCTGTGGGCTCCTGTTTATACCTTCTCAGAGTCCACACCATGATGTTTTTCAGCTGGCAAAAAAACATGCCCCCTGTACAAGGCTGCCTTGTCACCAAGGACCATGCAACCTTCTCATTAGGGTGTTTATGAGCTGACAAAATCACATTCTTCTTACCAGGTTGCTATCAGCTATGGACAAAGCATTCACACATCCCACACTTATCAACTGAAACCAAGGTAGGAACCTGGAGACATGTACTGCAGTGGAAGCTGTAGAGTCCTACTTGCTGCCTTGTTCTCTACTGCTTGCTCACACTGCTTTCTTATTCAACCCAGGGCCACCTGCCCAAAAATGGCAACACAGCAGGCTGGGCCCTCCCACACCAATTATTAATTAAGAAAATATTCTCACAGTTATGCCACTGGTCAATCTGATGGTAGAAGTTCCTGAGCTAAGGCTCGCTACTCTGTGTCAAACTGGCAGAAATGTACAACCATAGTTATGAAGTAGCTAATGGACAGGTATTGGAGTGAGAACACGCTGCTAAAAGAACAGTTTACATGTTTTGGGACTTCAGTGGAACTATGCAAGATTTCATGACCATATTCAGAATGATATGCAATTGAAAACTTAGGGAGTCATTTTTTTCTAGAAATTTCCATGTAATATTTTTGAGGATGGATGACCATATCAAGAGATAATAAAGAAAAATATTGAACAAGACAGGAACACTATTATCCTTGTGCTCATAGCATTTCCTGTTAGCCATGTCTTCCCATAGCTTATTGATGGAAGGCTGAATTACTTACCAGGCCTGATCAACCAAGAGGTGAAGAACTGTGGGGCCAGAATAACATACAACCAGGGGAGGTAGTCCTGAGCAATAGTGAAGTCCAGATGTGCCCAAATCTTGAAAACCTTGCACTGAGACCAGCAGGAGTAGGACTGATTCCTCCCTGCTCTGGGTCTGCATGTTCCGGGATAAGTAGCCTTCTGACCTCCACCTCTGGTGGCCAGGTTACAGGTTAAACATCATCTCTCCTTATTTTTTTTAAATTTATTTAATTTTAAATTAATTAGAGATTATTCACTTTGTATGCCAGCTGTAGCCCCCTCTCTCATCCCCTCCCAATCCCACTCTCCCTCCCTCATACCTTCCCATGCTCCTCCAAGAGTGCACTGATAGGGGAGGTCCTCCTCCACGTTCATCTGATCATAGCCTATCAGGTCTCATCAGGACTGGCTGCATAGTCTTCCTCTATGGCCTGGTAAGGCTGCTCAGCCCCCCAACCTCCAGAAGGAGGGGATCAAAGAGCCAGCCCTTCTTTCATAAGATTCTCTGCACTCTGCCCAAAGTTTGGCTGAGTCTCAACATCTGCTTTGATACACTGCTGGGTAAAGTCTTTCAGAGACCCTCTGCAGTAGGCTCCTGTTATGATCCCTGTTTTCTCCCTCTTTCTAAGTCAATGTAGTTTGACTTCCTGAGTTAGGATTGATCATCTTACCCTGGGTCCTCCTTCTTGATTAGCTTCTTTAGGTGTGCAGATTTTGGTATGATTACACTGTATTATATGTCTAATATCCACTTATAAGTGAGTATATACCATATGTGTCTTTCTGCTCCTGGGATACCTCATTCAGGACAATCTTTTCTAGGTCTTACCATTTGCCTGCAAGTTTCATGATTTCCTTGTTTTTAATTGCTGAGTAATATTCCATTGTGTAAATGTACCACAATTTGTATATCCATGCCTCAACTGAGGGACATCTGAGTTGTTTCCAGGTTCTGGCTATTACGAATAAAGCTGCTATGAACATGCCTGAGCAAATGTCCTTGCTATATACTTAAGCATATTTTGGATGCTAGGACTGATAAAGCTGGATCTTGAGGTATCACTATTCCTAATTATCTAAGAAGGTGCCAAATGGATCTCCAAAGTGGTTGTACAAGTTTACATTCCCACCAGTTTTGGAGCAGGATTCCCCTTCTTCCACATCCTCTCCAGCATGTAATGTCACTTGAGTTTTTGATATTAGCCATTCTGATGGTTGTAAGGTGAAATCTCAGAGTTGATTTGATTTCCTTTTCCCTTATGACTAAGGACGTTGAGCATTTCTTTAAGTGTTCTCTCCGATTCAATATTCATTTATTGAGAATTCTCTGTTTAGCACTGTACACCATTTTTAACTGCATTACATGATTTGTTGCTTTTTAACTTCTTGAGTTCATTATGTATTCTGGGTATTAGCCCTCTGTCAGATCCCAGTCTGTAAGATATCATTTTATTCTGATGACAGTGTCCTTTGCTTTACAAAAGCTTTTTAGTTTCAAAAGGTCCTATTTATTAATTGTTGATCTTAGAGCCTGTGTGTTGGTGTTCTGTTCAGGAAGTTGTCTCCTGTGGCAGTGAGTTCAAGGCTCTTCCCCATTTTTCCTTCTAACAGAGTTAGTGTGTGTGGTTTTATGCTGAGGGCTTTGATCTATTTGGACTTCAGTTTTATGGAGGGTGATAAATATGGATCTCTTTGCATTTTTCTAAATGTAGATATTCAGTTAGATCAGCACCATTTGTTAAAGATGCTGTCTTTTTTCCACTGTATGGTTTTGGATTCTTTGTAAAAAAAAAAAAAAAACAAGTATTCATAGCTGTGTGGATTTCTTTCTGAGTCTTCTATTTGATTCCATTTATATACCATTCTGATTCTATGCCAGTACCACGCAGTTTCTATTACCATTGCTCTGTAGTACAGCTTGAGATCAGGAAATGGAGATACCTCTAGATGATCTGTTGTTGTACACGATTATTTTTGGCAATTCTGTGGTTTTTGTTTTTCCATATGTAATTAAGAATTGTTTTCTCAAGGTCCATAAAGAATTATGTTGGCATTATGATGGAAATAACATTAAATCTGTAGATTGCTTTTGACAGGATGGCCACTTTTACTATTTAAATCCTACCAATCCATGAGCATGTGAGAGCTTTCCATCTTTTGATATCTTCTTCAATTTCTTTCTTCAGAGATTTTTCTTTTCAAACATGTCTTTCACATGCTTGGTTAGAGTTACACCAAGGTACTTTATGTTATTAGTGGCTATTGTGAAGGGTGTCATTTCCCTAATTTCTTTCTTAGCCCTTTTGTCTTTCTTATACAGGTGGGCTACTGATGGTTTTGAGTTAATTTTGTATCCAGCCACTTTGCTGAAGGTGTTTATGAGCTGAAAGTGTTTTCTGATAGAATTTTTGGGGTCATTCCTGTATACTATCAAATCATCTGCAAATAGTGATTCTTTGACTTCTTCATTTACAATTTCTATCTCCTTTAGTTGTCTTATTGCTCTAGCTAGGACTTCAAGTACCAAATTAAAGAGATATGGAGAGAGTGGGCAGCCTTGCCTTGTCCCTGATTTCAGTGGGATTGATTTAAGTTTCTCTGCATTTACTTTGATGTTGGCTATAGGCTTGCTGTATATTGCCTTTACTATGCTTAGGTATGTGCCTCATATCCCTGATCACTCCAAAATTTTAAACATGAATGGGTGTTGCATTTTGTCAAATGCTTTTCAGCATCTAATGATATGATCTTGTGTTTTTTTTCTCTCTTTCAGTTTGTTTATATAGTGGATTACATTGATGGATTTCCATATATTGAACCAGCCCTGCATGCCTGGGATGAAGTCTACATAATCATGGTGGATGATATATTTTCTGTGTTCTTGGATTAGGTTTGCAAGTATTTTATTGAGTATTTTTACATCAATGTTCATAAGAGAGGTCTGAAGTTCTCTTTTATTTTGGGAACTTTATGTAGTTTAGGAATCAAGGTGACTGTGGTTTCATAGAATGAGTTTGGTAATGTTCCTTCTGTTTCCATTTTGTGGAATAGTTTGAAGAGAATTGGAGTTAGCTCTTCTTTGAAGGTCTTGTAGAATTCTGGGCTGAAACCATTTGGCTTTGGGCTTTTTCTGGAAGGGAGAATTTTGATGACTGCTTCTATTTCCTTGGGGGATATAAGTCTATGTATTCTATTTACCAGATCTTGATTTAATTTTGGTAAATGGAATATATCAAGAAAATTGCTCATTTCATTTAGCTTTTCAAATTTTCTGGCTTTTATAGGAAGACCTAATGATTTTATAGGAAGAACAAACAGATTTCCTCAGTGTCTGTCATTATGTCCCACTTTTCCTTGCTGATTTTGCTGATTTGGATTTTAGTTAGTTTGGCAAAGGGTTTGTCTATCTTGTTGATTTTCTCAAAGAACCAGTTTTTTTTTTACATTTTATTTATTTATTATTTTTTAAATTAAATTTTTATTTTTTTCTGTTTAATGTATGAATTTATTTTTTAGTTTTTTATTTTTATATTAATCACAGGTTATGTACTTTGTATCCCAGCCATAGCCCCCTCACTCATTCCCTCCCACTCTCCCCATCCCTCCCTCATCTCCTCCCTGTCCCTTTCCAAGTCCACTGATAGGGGAGGACCTCCTCCCCTTCCATCTGACCCTAGCTTATCATGTCTCTTCAGGGCTGGCTGCAATGTTCTCTTCTGGGGTCTAGCAAGGCTGTTCCTCCCTATAAGGGGGGAGGGAGGGTCAAAGAGCCAGCCATTGAGTTCATGACAGAAATAGTCCCTGTTTCCCTCACTAGGGAACCCAGTTGGATTCTGAGCTACCAAGGGCTACATCTGAGCAGGGGTTCTAGGTTATATCCATACATGGTCCTTGGTTGGAGAAACAGTCTAATAAAAGATCCCTGTGCCCTGATCTATTTGGTCTTTGTAGAGCCCTTGTCCTCTTCAAGTCTTACTAACTCCCCCTTCTTCCATATGATTCCCTGCACTCTGCTGAAGGTTTGGTTTTGAGTCTTAATATCTGCTTTGATACATTGCTAGGTAGAGTCTTTCAGAGGCCCTCTGTGGTAGGCTCCTGTCCTGTTGCTTGTTTTCTCCACATTCAATGTCCATCCCTTTTGTCTATTTAAGTGAAGATTGATCATCTTACCCAGGGTCCTCTTTCTTGTTTATCTTCTTTAGGTGTATAGATTTCAGTATGTTTGTCTTATCTTATTGGTCTATCTAAGTGAGTATATACTACATGTTTCAGTCTGATTTTGGGATACCTCACTCAGCATGATCATTTCCAGGTCCCACCATTTGCCTAGAACTCATTGGCACAGGAGACTACTTCCTGAACAGAACACCAACAGCACAGGCTCTGAGATCAACAATAAGTAAATGGGACCTCATGAAACTGAAAAACTTCTGTAAAGCAAAAGACACTGTCATCAAAACAAAATTACATTCATCAACCCTACATATGACAGAGGGCTAGTATTCAGTATATATAAAGAACCCAAGAAGTTAAAAAGCAACAAATCAATTAATCCAATTAAAAAATGGGGTATGGAGCTAAAAAGAGAACTCTCTGTAGAGGATTTTAGAATGGCAGAAAAACATTTAAAGACATACTCAACATCCTTAGCCATCAGGGAGATGCAAATCAAAATGACCCTGACCCTGAGATTTCACCTTACACCCACCAGAATGGCTAAGATCAAATACTCAAGTGACAACACATTCTGGAGAGGTTGTGGAGAAAGGGTAACCCTCCTCCATTGCTGGTGGGAATGCAAACTTGTACAACCACTCTGGAAATCAATTTGACGCTTTCTTAGATAATTAGGAATAGTGATTCCTGAAGATCCAGCGATACCACTCCTAGGCATATATCCAAAAGATGCTCAAGTACACAATAAGGACATTTGTTCAACCATGTTCATAGCAGCTTTATTCGTAATAGCCAGAACCAGGAAACAACCCAGATGGCCATCAATGGAGAAATGGATACATCAATTATGGTACTTTTACACAATGGAATAGTACTCAGCAATTAAATAAGAAGAACCAACTTTTGGTCTCATTGATTCTTTGAATTGTTTTCTTTGTGTCTAATTCATTAATTTCAGCTCTGAGTTTGATTATTTACAATCATCTACTCCTCTTGGATGTGTCTGTTTTCCTCCCCGCCATCCCGCAAGGGCTTCTAAGTGTGTCACTACATTGCTTGTATGAGATATCTCAAACTTCTTTCTGGAGGCACTTAGTTCTCTGAACTTTTCTCTTAACACTGCTTTTATTGTGTCTCATAAGTTTGGGTATGTTGTGCTTTCATTTTCATTGTATTTTAGGCAGTTTCTAATTTCTTTTACATTTCTTCCCTGTCCAAGCTGTCATTGAGTAGAGCATTGTTTAGTTTCCATGTGTATGTAGGGTTTTGTTATTTCTGTTGTTGTTGAGGTCTAGTTTTAGGCCCTGGTGGTCTGATAGGATAGAAGGATCATTTCAGTCTTCTTATATCTATTGAGACTTGCTTTGTGCCCGACTATATGGTCAATTTTTGAGAAGATTCCATGAGGTGCTGATAAGAAGGTATACTGTTTTGAGTTTGGCTGAAAAGTTCTGTAGACATCTGTTAGGTCCATTTGACTTATTTCCCTATTTAGCTTCTGTCTAGATGATCTGTTCCTTGGTGAGAGCGGAGTGTTGAAGTCTCCCACTGTTAAGGTGTTGGGATAAATGTGTGATTTCAGTTTTAATAATGTTTCATTTACAAATGTAGGCACTCTTATATTTAGGGCATAGACGTTCAGAATTGTGATGTCCTCCTGGTGGATTTTCCTTTGATAAGAATGAAGTTCCCCTCCTTATCTTTT
This sequence comes from Pachyuromys duprasi, assembly GCA_028658305.1. NCBI lineage: Eukaryota > Metazoa > Chordata > Mammalia > Rodentia > Muridae > Pachyuromys > Pachyuromys duprasi. The sequence continues at coordinate 3,839,770 of CM053754.1, forward strand.
TTGATTAATTTTGGTTTAAAATCTATTTTATTAGATATTAAGATAGCTACCCCAGCTTGTTTTCTGTGTCCATTTGCTTGAAAAATATTTTTCCAGCCCTCTACTTTGAGGTAATGTTTCTCTTTGTTATAGAGGTGTGTTTCTTGGATGCAACAGAGTGTTGGATCCTGTTTCTCCAACCATTCTGTTGCTATGTCTTTTTATTGGAGAGTTGAGTCTTTTGATGCTGATTGATAATAGTGATGTCCTCTCTCCTTATAAGGACATATTTAGCAAACCCCTGGCATTCCTCTTCATGCAAAGGAAGCATTCCCAGCCTGTTGGCTTCAGCCAATAATGTTCACTCTTCCTGAAAACCCCTCACTACTTCTCAAAGTTTATATAACCCTTTTTTCTAACACCCAAATAAAGAGAGCTGTTTCACTGAAAACTGACAAGGCTGTTTCTCCAGTACTCACACCAACAAAAATCCTGTCTGCATCCCCTTACCTTGGCTTAGCTTCATTCCCTTTTGTGCAGCCAAGTCAGCAAAATACCTAGGTACCCTGAGAGGTAAAGTGGACCCAGGTGGCAGGACACCTGAGTGCTTCTATGCTCACATTCCCAATGGCCTCTTATCCCCAAACAATGACCACAACAGAGGTACCTCCTACCCTTTACGTATGATTTCCTCTTCACTTTTATCTAGCTCTCTAGAGGAACAGAGAATTAAATACTGCTTTGAAGATTTTTGCATAGCACTGATTTCAATTTTTCAATATGATATCACTAGAGTTGGAAAAGGTTGACTCCTGTTAGTTGAAGAAACTGGTGCTGATTTCTAACTACTGATCTGATAAATTAAACACCATCTCATTTAAGAACCCAGCACCAGGCACCCTGCTCATAACCATCCTCATGATCTAAACAAACCGTCATTAAATGTATCATAATGTAAAGCATTGGTTACATTCATATTTAGGGAAACGTACAAATCAAAGCAAGAAGCCTTATTGATTTATGTTCTTAGAATAGGGGAACAAGCTCTATTTTTACATAGTCAGTCTCTAACCAAATGCATGCAAGTACATCATATAGAAAATATTTTCTATTTTCTGAGCTCTCTCCATGTGCAGGAACTGTAATCTCATACAGACTAAAGTTATGAAAGTGAACATGACATTGCACACTTCTCAAGAACTTTAGAACTGTGGCTGAGAAAGAGCTAAGCCAAGGAAAAACCTGTCAGCCCTATAGAAACACTGCTCTGTATAGAAGAGTCACAAAAGATATTAGCTGGAATCATAGTATGGCTATACACAGGATCCTGGATACCAAGGTACAGGTGGCATATATCTTCTAATGGGTATATATAGAGTTACACACTATCACAGTTAGATGGTATAAATTACTTTGTTGAATGCTTTATTTCTTGATGTACAGAATGTCAAATTGGTGTAGAAGTTTAGGAAACAATTTTAAATCAGTCATAAATTTACACTATACCTGGAAATAAGATAATGCCCTTAATTTAACATTTGAATTTATAATTATGAAATATAGAATTTGGATTTCTGCAATAAAACAACAAAATATGAGTATGTGAGTGAGTGAATGAGTAGGAAACTTAAAAAGACAGTGATAAAAATGTCTGTGTACTTGTGTACAAGTAAACAAGTGTGATACACATTTTCAGGTGGAATGAGTCAACTCAGGCCTGCTCCAACCACCTCACACCATGTGCATCTTCATATTAAGGTATTAACTGGATGAAAAGAATAATAAAGTCTGAATCCAGAGAAGTCACTGTACATTCCTATAGGGTTGACTTTTTGCACTTATAAAATGAGAATAATAATATCTATTCCATAAAAGAGAATTCCAGTTTTATGAATAATTCAAAATTCCTCTTAAATGTCTAAATGCTTTAACATGTGACCTATCATACTGTTATTAAGAATATCAGGGTTGGGAAATGGCTGACAGCAAACTGCCTGTCTTGTAAATATAAAGACATTAGCTTGGAACCCCAGCAAATGAGTAAAATGTCAGGCGTTGTAGAGTACATCTGTAACTCCAACATTTGGGTCTGGATCTCCAATTGCTGAGTTTCAGATTCAGAGGTTGATAGCCAGACAGTCTAATCAATAAGTGAGTTCTAGGCTCACTGAGTGACCCTGCCTGCAAAATATATTGGAAATTGTTTGAAGGAGATAGTGTCAGTATACCAACATCATTGTCTTTGCTAGGGTTAAAATTGGTGTGATGAAACACCACTACCAAAGCAACTAGGGGAGGAAAGGATTCATTTTGCTAATACATCTGTACCACTGTTCATCATCAAAAGAACTCAGGACATGAACTCAAACAGGGTAAGAACCTGGAGGTAGGGGCTGATGCAGGGGTCATGGGGAATGCTGCTTACTGGCCTATTTCTCATGGGTTACTCAGCCTACTTTCATATAAACCTCAGGACCACCAGCCCAAGGATGGTCTCACTCATAAGGTACTGCTGCCCCCGCATGATTAATTACTAGTTAAGAAAATGCCCACAGGACTTCCTACAGCCCGATTAAATGAAGATATTTTTTTCAGTGGAGGTCTCCTTCTCTATGATGATTCTAGCTTGTGTCACCCTGACATAAAACCAGCCAGTACAATCATCAATGACTCATGAATTTAATCAGCCACACGTATGATGCACGCATGCACACACACAAACACACAAACAAACACACAGAAATTGAGAGAGAGAGAGATACTAAGGGGGGTATCTATATAGTTTGCTCAAGAGCTACTAGTATGCTTGAGGTCAGGAGGTTTTACTGACTGTCAGTTTAAGGTAACTCTAGGGATATAGATCTATCTTTGAACATCTGGCGCTCGTTCATTCATTCATCACTTATTCATACATCTATTCACTCAAACATTCACAAATTCGCTAACCAGGTATTTTCTGACAGATTCATTCTTCATCAAGCAAAACTGACTACAATAAGAAACAAAGCCAAACTCTGTCCTTGATGATAAGCAAAATGTAAAAGTTGGGTGGGGTGACACACAGTGAAACACAGCAGCCTAGAGGATGGCTTATGTCCATATGGGATAAGACTCAGGAAAGAACCAATAATTCTTAGCTATCTAGTTTTCTCTGAAAGTGCAAACCTCTCTGTCTTCATCCTTTGTAAGGCTAAGTCAGGTACCTACACTTTTGGACCTGCTTGCTTTGTATTTAAACCTGCAGGGAATCACTTTTTTGTTTTTCTTATGTGCTGGTAACATTGATTTTTGCTTATTTTCTAAACTCTGTAAGACAGAGTGATCTTATCTTTTGTGAAGGGTATCTTGGCTATTCTGACCCTTCTATCCAGGGTGCAGCGGAGTCTAGAAGGTCAGAGATGCAACATCCTTAGTCATCAAGGAAATGCAAAGCAAAACAACCCTGAGATTTCACCTTACACCCATTAGAATGGCTAAGAAGCGGAGAAATAGGAACCCTACCCCCTTGCTGGTGGGAATGTAAACTTGAACAAACACTTTGGAAATCAATCTGGTGCTTTGTCAGACAACTGAGAATAGTGCTTCCTCAAGATCCAGTTATATCACTCCTAGGCATATACCCAAAAGATGTTCCAGTACACAACAAGGACATTTGCTCAACCATGTTCATAGCATCTTTATTGGTAGTAGCCAGAATCTGGAAACAACCCAGATGTCCTTCAGTTAAGGAATGGATACAGAAATTGTGGCACATTTACACAATGGAATACTACTCAGCAATTAAAAACATGGCAATCATTAAATTTGCAGGCAAATGGTGGGAACTGGATAAGATCATCCTAGTGAGGTTTCCCAGAAGCAGAAAGACATGCATGGAATATTCTAACTTATAAGTGAACATTAGACATATAAAATAAGATAATCATACTAAAAATTTGTACATCTAAGAAAGCTAATCAAGAAGGAGGACCCTGAGTAAGATGCTCAATCTTCATTCAGAAAGGCAAATGAGATGGACATCAGAAGAAGGAGACAACAGGGAACAATACAGGAGCTCCCACAGAGGGCCTCTGAAAGACTCCACCCAGCAGGGTATCAAAACATATGCTAAGATTTATAGCCAAACTTTGGGCAGAGTGCAAGGAATCTTATGAAAGAAGGAGGAGGTAGAAAGACCTGAGGAGAATAGGAACTCTAAAAGGAGAACAACAGAACCAAAATATCTGGGCAGAGGGATCTTTTCTGAGACTGATACTCCAAACAAGGGCCATGCATGGAGATAACTTAGAACCCCGGCACAGAAGTAGCCCATGGCAGCTCAGTGTTCAAAAGGGTTCCCCAATAATAGGAACAGGAGCCATCTCTGACATGAACTCATGGGCTGGATCTTTGATCACCTCCACCTGAGGGGGTAGCAGACCAGGCCACAGAGGAAGACAACGAAGCCAGTCTTGATGTGACCTGATAGACTAGGGTCAGATGGAAGGGGAGGAGGATCTCCCCTATCATTGGACTGGGGGAGGGGCATAGGAAAAGAAGAGGGAGGGAGGGTGGGATTGGGAAGGGATCAGGAGGGGGCTACAGCTGAGATAAAAAAAATGATTAAAATCGAATTAATAAAAATTAAAAAATTTAAAAAGGTCAGAACTGTAGTTGTCAAGAGTGCACTTCAAATACAATCTTAATTTGAACCTGTAAGCCCCCAAAGAGTGACTTCAAATCAGTGTACTTTAAACAGCTGTGGATAGTGTTTACTTCTTAAATAAATTTGAGTTTTGGTGCTTTCTTCTCAAGATAACTGCAAAATACACTTTAGTTGTAGGAATGACATCTTAGAAGACAAACAAGTCCATGGACATGAAGACTTCCGTTCCTGAAAGATTGTGCAATGAGCTTGGACCTCCTTGACCTGTTTTTTCTCCTCCTATTATGAAGATGTGAAACTTTTGCTAAACGTTATTGACTGATAAACTTATAACATACACTCTTGGTTTAAATAAGCCATATTTTTCTGTGTATAATACATATAAAAAACTAATTTAGATTCTTAAATTTATTGTGTTTATGACTTCCTAGCAGAATTGATGACTGTATAGCATTTGGTATCAATAAATTATATTCTTAGCGAGTCTTCTGTACATTAATCATACTGCCTCTACTTAGAAATCTGAGTTTTATGAGAATATTACAGCCTTGATGTGATGCTACACTGCAGGTTGAATTATAGAGCTATACAGCTCCTTGGAATTCACATAGGCTTAACTCTTTATTATGCAAGCAAGGTACTGGGGTCCAGAGAAAATAAACAGGTATACAACTCCAATCCCACACTCTTCCTACTCTTAGCTTTAACATTTTTCTCTATACCGCTTCTTTTTAGAGAGGATTTGAGTGTGTTTGTAAATTCTTGAAAGGAGCCCACAATACTGTATGCACAGTCTTTTTCTAGGACCTCTCTACCCTCTTCATTGAAAGACAACCTAGAAGAAGCATAGCTTCCTAAGGCTGAACTGCAGAGTGTTTGTCAGCCTTGTAAACTTTTATATGTTGGTTTTCTTCCTCTTTTCTTTAGCCAGGTAAGCAATGGTTTTGCATATTGTTAAATAAGGAGAGTTACACATAATTCAAACATGGAATGAAGATAAAAGCCAATAGCTTCCCAGACGAAGCAACACAAACAGCAAGCAGCCAGAAAATGTGTCTATGATTCACATACTTGAAATTGTTAGAAAATTACTCCCATTCCTCAAAATTTGAATATTGTATGCTGTGTTTCTGTAATAAAGAAAATATTTTTATTTAAATATATTTCATTTGCAAAGGGAAGTTTTAATAGAAATAAATGCCTCTTATTGTTCTGTTTTATAATAATTTCTGTGAACTAAATCCTCATCATCCCAACGTGAGCCTTTTTTAAAATTAAATACATTATCCATTACTGTTTCATTGGCATCCTTTCAATTTTATCAAAATTCAATATTCAAAATCTTCCGGGTCTAGAAAGATAGCTTAGAGCACTTGTTGCTCTTGCAAGAGACTGGGGTCTTTTCCTGGCACCCACATGGTGTCTCACAACCATATGTAACTCCAATCCCAGAGGATCTGATGCCCTTCTCTGATCTGCACAGGTATCAGGTATGTGATGCACATATATACATGCATGCAGAACATGCATACCCATAAAATAATAAATATACGGGGTTCTGCTGGATGAGGTTGAGGTTGGTCATTTCCGGATTGCCAATTATTTGTTGCTTGGTTTATGATGACAGACTCCCTTTTCTCAGCGGAGGTTTTAAGTCACCTGATCTGGGTGATTCCAGGTCTTGAAAGGAGGTCACAGAGCCCTCAGGGCAGATTACAGGTGAGACCCATCCCTGATATGGAAACTGCTTCTTCAACCATCTAGTAATTCCTAGAAATGCCCCACCCTGCTAAGGACCTTAGTCCAGCAGTGACTTTTAGTTGTACTTAAAGATCCTGCCACTCCCATAGAATAATTAAATACTGTATTTTTCTTCTTCTGATAGGATCATTTAAGTATCTCTGACACCCTGACCCCAGCAAATCAAACACCTTCAAACTTAAAATCTATCCCTCTGCCCAGGGTTTATATTTCCTTTGATTTCACATGAATAAAGGTTCATGCTTTCTTGCTTCAAGACCATCTGAGATTCCTAACTTATCTTCCTCCAGGTCTCATCTCACTTGGCCTGCCCTCCTAGCCTGGGCCTGGGTCTGGTCAGGCTTGAGCCTCATGAGGCCTTTGTCATGGCTGCAAGTCTACCAGGTATGTCTTTGGCCCACACATTTGCCATTCTTAGCAGGGCAGCTTAGCCACAAGCTGTGTAACACTTTGGTATCTGCCATAGGCTTTGGCTTCCATTGCCACTGGCGACCTCGTGCTAAAAGAGCTAAGCTGTAACATTCCGGGGAAAACTTTTTTTCACACCCCAGCTTAGTGCAATCGGCCCTCACCCTAAGGTGCTCTAACTGCCCCTGAGGGAAATGAAACCCATGTCCTCTATCTGGAAGCCCAACTGTAGGACCCCAGCCAAGATGCAGGCCCAACTGAACAGAGAATGACAAAAATAAATAAATCTTTTCAAAAATTTGGAGAGGTGAATCATTAAGTATATAACTGCAATAGTAAAATAGAGAGTGGAGATCAGTTAACCTAAGCCTGTACCTAGAAAGAAACGTCATTTAGATATGGACTAAATAAACACTAGGGTTTCTACTTACCTATGCACAATCTTTTTCTTAAAAAAACAAACAATATCTTCAGTGAGTGCCCGTAGAGCCACTGTGCAAGTGGTTTCACCCTTATGGCCTATTTGTATGCACATAGAACTATAAATGACACCTCACAGGTAAACACTGACAGCTATTCAGCAATGGCTATGATATGTAAGACAGGAATTATTTTAATGATTAACCCAAGGGAAAGAAAACATGAGGATGAACAGCAGATCTGGTTTACGTACATTAACCTGAACATAGTTATTTCATTCCAGCTAAAATTTCATGTTACCTAAACAATTTTAGTTTACATTAAAGCAAGCAGTAAAAGGAAAAATATTGACTGTGAATTACTCATTTTTATCTCATGTTGATTATTTATCAAATCTGTTAAAATGAATAAAATATAGGATTGTTTTCCTTTCTGCACAACTTTTCCTGAATTCCCCAAAACAAAAATTAAAAAAAATGCCGAAACTTTAGCATGACAGGAGACTTGATGGTTGGTGAAAGGATTCTGTCTTCAGAAGGAGCAGGCTTATTTAGTAAGATGCAGAGGGAGCAGTGAGCCTTGAGGTAACTGAACAGCAGCTAGCTTGTGATGATCGGCTGCAGGTAGCTCACTGAGGTTAGAGAGAGAGAGAGATGCTAGTCTTCAACTAGTTTTCTGGCATGAAATTGTTTCCATGGAGATGAAGGCAGAACTTTGGTTGCAGCTACTTTTAGTTATACTATTCTGATGTTGTACATGTTCTTGGCTTTTGCAGAAGAGAGCCCTGTTTTTGTTTTGTTTGTTTGTGTTTTGTTTTGTTGGTTTGTTTTCTGTGGGAATGACACTTTTGGAGCAGATTTCCATTGGAGACTCCTTTTCTTTCAGGACTTTTAATCATAGACTCCCTGTTGTAGTCTTACTTGACAACAGTAAACTGGACCTTTGGAAGTAGGAAGTGTTTCCTTCTATATTTCCTTTGAGCTGAGTAAGGGCAACATCACACACACACACACGCATATTCATTGGTGGGAAGAAAACATGATTGGGAGTGATTTTGGAAAAGGTACTTGTTCTTTGGTTACTTATAGACCAATTTGAATAAAATCTTTTTGAGAGGACACTGTCATATAAGCATAATATATTACAACTATTTAAAGGTGGCCCAAAGGACAGACATATTGATAGAAATATCAAATAGTTTCAAGTATCAAGTCATAGAGAGATCAATAACTGAACTGACAGATAAAATGATCGAAATAATGATATAAACATCTAGGAATACACTAAGAAGAAACTTAAAGAACGTATAATTGTATTTAATTAGAGTAAACTGAGAAACAAAGTAAAAAAAAAGTTTCAATGACACAGACTTTAATTTAAACATTTAGAGAAACTCAGTGAAGTCAAAGGGTTGGGAGGTAAAGCAAGTAAGACCATTAGAGCTAACAGGAAAATGATGTCATTTTAAGGAAAGGGTCATCTTTGGATTTCACTGGACAATTTTCCTTCTAGAAATCCCACAAGCTTCAACAGAGTATTCTGAGACAGATAAAATTATCTCTCAGGGGAGCAGTGAACAAGAGCCAGGAGAGGATAGGCTTTTTGGACACACTGGGGTGTCCCAGGCTAAGTCTTCAGGTGACTCTGAACCTGAGCCCCTCATGGAGAGAAATGGAAGAAAGGTGAAACAGAAGCTCT
>CM053754.1:3849180-3860146 GCA_028658305.1 Pachyuromys duprasi
TCTGCCAAGACCTAGCCCTTGAGAGGCAATGGTCCCAAGCAAAACTGAGGAATTATGCTGTAACTTCGGACAACTTATTCTTTGTGACTACAGAGGCAATCAATTTTTTCCAATGTTCTATCATGCCAAATATCTCTTTAATTAGAGTTGAAGGTTAGAAATTGCATATCTTTAATTTAGTCTTTCATGCTTAATAATCTGCATTTTGAAAAGGGAGGAAACTGTGGAAAAACATATTTTGCTGTTGAAGTAGCTAAAACACTGCTGGTGCAAATTAGAACATGCAAATTTGTTAATATGAAATACTTTACTGATGTTTCCTTACTGCAAGTGTGAATTGCTGATAAAAATCTAAATACTAATTCACACTCTATATAAAGAGATCTTAAAACAACAAATTAGAGCCTAAGGAGAACTAACTGTAGATTAAACAGCTTTGCAATCATCTGATGATTATAGCAACATGAATGAACAAGTGCCCAACTTTCACATTGTTTGCTTTTATATGAATGCTGGACTGAACTCTGAGAAATAAGAATTTCTCTTTTATTTCTTGTTATCACCTCATGAATTTTCTGGGCCTTTGATAATAAAATAGCACAAATGGTTCTGTTAAAGATTATTGTCTTATGGTTCTGAACACTACAGATCTAAGAATAAAATGACAACAGGGTGGCTTCTTCTGAGGGCTATGTGGAAAGCTCTATCCTAGCTCCTGATGTGTGCCTGGCCTTCTTGAGGTTTATTTTCATAAGTTTTGTGTGTCTGTGTATAAGAAAGTAGAAAGACGATGAAAGAAGCCGTGCTGTTAGCTGTTTCCAGGGTGCCGGTTAGAACTTAGACATATCTACTGCAGCTTCCTGGAGTAAAGGGCTTGATCAATGACCAGCATCTTTTCTAGAATATACAGCAGTCTGTTCCCTTTTGGGACCCCTTTAGAACACATAAATAGCATTCTGATATCTCCAGGAACAAACAGTACGGCCAATGATCAGTAGGCCCCTTTTACAAATAGTTTGGTCACTAGCTGATAACACCCTATTGACATAAACAGCAGGTGTTTCCTTGGCTAAGACAAGCCCTTAGATCTGCTGTAAGGATATTTTGAAACAAAGAGTAGCCTGAAGCCAGAAGGTGACAAAAAATATGGTACCCTGGAGACATGATAAGAACAAGGGGAGAGAAACTGGCCTTAAGGACATGATAATCACAGATCTTCAAAGCCCCTTCCTCTATGCAAGTGTACACAGACTGACTGATTCCTTATTTGCAGCCTTTTCTCCATTCCCCTCTTCGGATTTTCTCCTCCAGACCCCAATCAAACTCCTAAGCCAGTAAAGTGATCATAAAAGATAGTGGTGGATTAAGCATAGGAAACATATTCTCATTCATAAAGCACAACGGTGGGCCAGCCATAAGAAAGAAATTCTCATTCAAATATATGTACTCTGAGGAGTGATAATACGGGGATAGCAAGGTGGCTCCGTAGCTAAAAGCACTGGCTGCTCTTGCAGAGGAGTTGCATCTGGCTCCCAACATGCATATAAAGAATCCCTGTATCTGTAACTCCAGTTGCTGTGTCCCCTGCTCGTTTCCTGGGGCACTGCAGACATGTGGTGTACACAGAAACATTTCGACATCAGGCAAAATAAAAGTGAACATTTAAGAGATGACAGAAACAAGTGACTTTGCAAATTGAGATAATGGATGAAAAGATCTAAAAATTAACTATTTTGATTAACTAAAAAGAATATTTAAGTTTCATGTGAATGAACAAAAGCAAATTTAAAAGCAAATTAGTCAAGACAACAATTCCAATGTTAAAAAAGTTTCAAAAGAGCACAAATCAATATTATTTAAAGTACAGCAAAGCTTGACACTTTACAATATTATTCATAGTTAAATTGCTAAAATCTAGTTGAGACAATGGATGGGGAGATGTTTCATGGTGCTATGTGCAATTTGTTTTGCAATGTCTGAATAATAAACGTGTTTGACAACTAGATCAAAAGCTTACCTTATGACAAAGCAAGTACTGAAAATATTGACTTGATGGTAAAGTGGTATATACATGCATACATAATACGGTAAAAAATTCATCCAACGTTTTAGTAGGTTGAATTTTTCATTTTTAACAATGTTGAAAAGAGAAATAATGTTGAAAGAATAAATGAACATAAAACTGTTTCCTGAAACTGGTTTGTTCACATATGGTTGAGTAGTGCTTGAGTAAATCTCAGGAAAATGTATGTAAAAACCCTGTTTTTCTTTGCAAATAAGTCTTGGAAGTGCTTTTTTTCCCCTGAGAGTAAAGAATAGATGGAGAAGGAAACTGACCTTCCAGGAATCTTTAAGATGTAATCCAAGTAAAGAATACATACACTGAATTCCTATTAAAAATGAGTAGCATTTCTCTAAATTCCCATATGGGAATTAGGCTTTACTCTATACATTTTTAAATATAATACTTTTTATTTATTCTTTGAGGAGCTCACACATGCACATAATGTATTTTGATCACATTCCCTCTCAAGATCCTTCTGGATAGCTTCTCTTACAACCCACAATTACCCCACAAATTCATGGTCTCTCTTTTCCTCTCCTTTCCTTCCCTCCTTCCTTCTCTCCTTCCTTCTTTTGTTCCTTCCTTCCTTTCATCCTTCCTTCCCTGTTTTCCATTCCTTTTATAACCCATTGAATCATTCAGTGCTGGATATATATATATACATATATATATATATTCATATATATATGTATATATTATAGTGTATGGGGTCATCCACTATAATATACTCAACATGCTGGATGCTTTAACCCTAATGAAAAATGACTTTTCCACCTCTAGCAGTCATCAGCTGTTAATAACCATGCAGGCTGGCATGTTGTATGGTTCAATCTTATGCAAATATCATATAGGCAACCACAGCTGCTATTACATTCGGGCAGGTGCTGGACTTACAGATTTCTAGAAAAACACTAGGATACTCCAAAACTCTTATTCCTCAGCATGACTGTTTGCTACTATCTATTAATATTAATATATTTTTTGTCTGTGAATATTTTTGAAAATTTTCAAAGTAAAATGAGGTAAAAAAAAAAAAGACTAATTTGTCTATCAAAACCCACCAGTCAGGTAAAACAACTAGTCACAGCTTTTGTCTTGAATGAGATGTCAGCTGTGTCTTCTTACCCTGAAATGTACCAGCAACTTGAAGGACTCTCCTCAGTATAAACATCAGACTAGGGAACAGAATACAGCATGAGCCAAGAAGAAATATGAAGGGACAGATTATTATCATTAAGATTGAGCTGTTTCTTTTCCTTGGTTAATGCTCCAGTTCTTGCAAGCTTTTGCTTTGTTGACTGAGTTCTAAATATGCCAACTCTGAACATTTGGCCAAGTTTTCATTGCTTTTTGAGAGGAGAAAATTAGTGGTATTTTTTAAATTTTGCCATTTTACTGATATATTCATAGTATAGTATATGTATATATACTATATATGTACATATTCTTGAAAATGTACATGTTCACTAATATGTACATATATATACTATATAAATATATTATTGAAAATGTACATGTTCAATAATTGAAGCCAGACCTAATCCAAATGTCTTACATTTGAAAGTTTAAATAATGAAAATAACATTTTGGAAAATTTAAGATAGGTTCAGTAGGTATGAAATGTTAAAATTAATAAGTTTATTTCTTCACAAAAATTTTTTCATAGCACCATAGCAAAACCAACATATTCTCTTTATTCTTTCTTTTAAGTTGTCATGTATTTATTTTTCCTAGAATATTTGAATTTCATATGTGGAGGATGATCTTGAATCTTTGAAGTTTATTTTAGACTTTTAAATATGTCTGTCAATTAGAATGTCTCTCCCTGGAAAATCCCTTTTTACCTTCAAAAGCTGTTCAATTGCTATACCTTTTTTTTCATTGGGGGATTAGAGTTGACACTTTTTTTTGTCAAAGGCTGAGGTTATACTTTGAATTGGACCTTCCATAATTGAAAGTGACCTCTTTTTAAAGTAAAATTCTGACTTTTGATTTCTTTTCTAGTGTGTTAGAGAGAATAATTTATATTCCATTAAAAACACAACTTTAAAAATATTGAAAAATAACTTCATGAATATTTGAGTTAATAAAGTTAACTCTGCAGAATGTTTTGGCACTTGCATATTGCAAACTATCTGAGAGCATCTAAATTTTTGCTGAGAAACTGTCAGGATGTCTTAGGTGCAAAGAAATAGCATTCCGGCTTGACCTGTGTGTGTGTTGTCTGCTTTCTTTGTATCAGCTGATCTTCTAAGCACTAGGAAGGAAGCAACAAAAAGTAACCACAATTCTTTTCTCCAAAGGAATCATGGGAAATCCTCTCTTAAAACAGTTCTGCTACTCCAACTACTTACATACAGATGGCAAAATCAAGCAATAGTGGACAAATTCAACTCAGGCTGCATTGTTTTTCTTCTTGGGACAGTCATGATTTCCCTGTGTGACTCAATAGTTAGTTAGCCTGTCTCTCTCTCTCTCTCTTTCTCTCTCTCTCTCTCTCTCTCTATATATATATATATATATATGTATATATACATATATATACACACATATATACATATATATGCATACACATACATATATGTATGTAAATATACACATACACATATACATACATATGTAAATATGTATACATATATATATGTACACATATATATGTATGTATGTATAGCTTATATTATATTGAAATGTGCTCCTCTTTGAGGAAACACAAATTTGTACCATTCCCCAAAGCTATATGCACTGATGCTCTTCTGTTCCTGTCAATGGGCCAGGTCCAGCAAGCAAGGTACTGTGAGTTGCATTAAGAAAGAAAAGAATGTAGATAAACAATATTTGAGGTGAACTGGATGAATTGTGGTATTAAATGAGCAAGTACTCTATATCCTTGAAAGCAAAGATTTTTCTGGCCCCGTAGAGTGATGTTAGGAATGAACCATGTCCTTGTTGTGTACTTGAGCATCTTTTGGATATATACCTAGGAGTGGTTTAGCTGGATATTGAGGTAATACTATTCATACATATCTGAGAAAGCACCAGCTTGATTTCCAAAGTGGTTGTACAAGTTTATATTCCCACCAGCAATGGAGTAAGGTTCCTCTTTCTTCATATCCACTCCAACATGTATTGTCGCTTGAGTTTTTGATCTTGGTCATTCTGATGGGTGTAAGGTAAAATTTCAGGGTTGTTTTGATTTCCATTTCTCTGATGACTAAGAATGTTGAACATTTCTTTAAGTGTTTCTCTGCCATTTGATGTTCCTCTATTGATAATTCTGTTTAGTTCTGTACCCCATTTTTAACTGGATTACTTGATTTGTTGCTGTTTAACTTCTTAAGTTCTTTCTATATTCTGGATATTAGTCCTCTGTCAGATATAGGGGTGGTGAAGCTCCTTTCCCAATCTGTATGCTGTCATTTGGTTCTGATGACAGTGTCCTTTGCTTTACAGAAGCCTTTCAGTTTCATTAGCTTCCATTTATTGATTATTGATCTTAGAGCCTGTGCTATTGGTGTTCTGTTCAGGAAGTTGTCTCCTGTGCCAATGAGTTCAAGCTCTTCCCCACTTTTTCTTCTAACAGGTTTAATGTGTGTTTTTATATTGATGTATTTGATGCACTTGGACGTTAGTTTTGTGCAGGGTGATAACTATGGATCTATTTGCATTTTCTACATTAGACATCCAGTTAGACAAGCACCATTTGTTGAAGATGCTATCTGCTTCCAATTTTATGGCAGCTTTATTTGTAATAGCCAGAAGCTGGAAACAACCCAGATGCCCCTCAGTTTTAGGAATGGATACAGAAATTGTGGTACATTTACACAATGGAATACTACTCAGCAATTAAAAACAAGGAAATCTTGAAATTTGCAGGGAACTAGAAAAGATAGTCCTGAGTTAGGTATCACAGAAGCAGAAAGACATACATGGCATATACTCACTTATAAGTGGATATTAGACATATAATATAGGATAATCATACTAAAATCTGTACACCTAAGAAAGCTAATCAAGAAGGAGGACCCTGAGTAAGATGCTCAATCTTCATTCAGAAAGACAAATGGGACAGACATCGGAAGAGGGAGAAAACAGGGAATAGGACAGGAGCCTACCACAGAGGATCTCTAAAAGGCTACCCAGCAGGGTATCAAAACATATGCTGAGACTCATTGCCAAACTTTGGGCAGAGTGCAGGGAATCTTATGAAAGAAGAGGGAGATAGAAAAACCTGGAGGGGACAGGAGCTCTACTAGGAGAGCAAAAAATCTGGGCATAGGAGGTTTTCTGAGAGTTAAACTCCAAACAAGGACCATGCTTGGAGATAACCTAGAACCCCGGCACAGATGTAACCATTGGTAGCTCAGTGTCTAAAAGGTATCCCTAGTAATGGAAACAGGGACTGTCTGACATGAACCCAGGGGCCGGCTCTTTGATTACCTCTTCCTGAGGGGGGAATAGCTTTACCAGTCCACAGAGGAAGACAGCACACTCAGTCTTGATGAGACCTGATAGACTAGGGTCAGACTGAAGGGGAGGAGGAGTTCCCCTATCACTAGACTCGGGGAGGGGCATAGGAGAAGAAGAGGGAGTGATTGGGTTTGGGAGGGGATAGGGGACAGAGCTACAGCTGGAATATAAACTGAATAAACTGTAATTAATAAAAATAGAATTAAAAAAAGAATGAGCCAGGTCAAAAGATAGTTGAGAGAGAATATGGAAACAACTTATTTGGTTTGTTACACATGAGACATGTATAAACACTCTAAAAGTTTCATTTGAAGGCCTTGTTTTATTGGGGTAGAAGACCAAAAATGTAAATGCTGCAGGAATCAGCATAACAATGTTGACACAGTCCCTGGGAAATTCATGTACTAATTCACGTAAGTTCTGCATTGGTAGTATTAAGATATAGAGAGGCGAACAATAAAAGAGAGAGGACCTCCCTTGAAGAGAGTAGTGAAAGCAGGCTACGTGGTTTCTAGAGTCAAAATGAGTAAGGTGTTTGCAGGATAAATGAGTGCTCACCTGTGTCTGTACTTAATGACAGAATTAATATTGTATGCCAAGTATGTATTGGCTCTCATTTGGCAATATAATTAAAAAGCACCATTTGAAGATGCATTGTTCAAAGTGAAAATTAGTTTTGTTCTTATTAACATATAGTATTTGTGTACATTTATGAGATGAAGATTGATAGTTGAACATGGAAAGGTGTGCATGTTTCTGAACATGGATGAATATGACTTAATGCTGAAGAAGAATGTCTCGTGTGATATTTGATCCCATTGTGAACCCTGACATTGTGAACTTCAAAAACCTGTTTCTAGTTGTGGTGCTGTTCAGCAGTTGATCCTAGAGCTTTCTGTTTACTATAAATATGTGCTTGAGGTGTGGCTCAGCCCTTTAAACAAAGAGCTTTCTGTAAACAGGATTAAATAAAGTCAATCCTAGATCAAGAGGCAGAACAAGCAAACAGCTGGCAAGGATTAAAAAGGAAGGAAGACATTGAGTATAAGGCTATTTAAGACATCTTGGAGAAAGAAGAAGGGCTTCTGGGATCTGTCCTGAATAAAAAGGGCCTTTTCCTTCCAGGATATCAGCTGAGTAGGAAGGGTCAACAGGGTATGTTTTCTGCTTCTATGAACTAGCAGGCTTCCAGTTCAGGATCTGGTTCCTGGGTCTTTATTGGTAAAATTGAATGATTGGGATTTTCTTTCTGTATAACAACAAGAATGGGATCTTTCATCTTCAGCAATCCAATGGAGATTCCACAGTGTTAAGAATGTTACTGGACTGATGACCTGTATATTTGGTTTTAAAAGCATGTCTGTAACTATCATAGATTATATTCATATTCATGCCATCTGTGAATGCAGAAAAGATGAATTGTCCCTTTCCTGCCTGAGTTTCATTTATCCATTTTCCCTCTTACACTATCTAATGTCTATACTGCAAAATATTACAGAAAGTAGACATGCTTTTATATAGAAGAGCATTAACTATTTTATCACCAAATATAATATTTACAAATGGGTGTTTATAAAGAATTTCTCTTAGATTTAGGAGTTCCCACATTTAAAAAAATAATTTACTGTTTAAAAAATTGTAAATGAATGCTGATATTTTTCATGTCCTTTCTTTAACTCTTCAGTGATCTTCTTTTTCCTCTGCCCCTCCTCCTCCCATTTTTTCCTCATGTTCCTCCTTTTTCTATTTGGCTGTTTATAGTTTGGAACACATACACTGATTATTTTGTTAATATATTATCTTTAGCTCATTGTGGTACAACTCAAAAATACAAACCACATATATTTATAGTGTAAATTTGATGGTTTTGTAAGTGGAGATATTGTAAAACGATCTGTAGAATCAAGTCTACTAATACCTCACATAACTCTCAATCCCTTTTCCAGTTTTGGTATGCTTATTTTGTGATAAGAGCTAAAATCTATTTTCTTGATAAAACTAGCATCTTAAAATTCCTTACTTCAAATTCTTGAAGGTTGGTCTGGTGCTGTGAATTCTGATGTTAACTATTGACCCCTAAGATCTTTTAGCTGCCTATATGAGAAGACACTCATATACCTAAAAGTGACATTTGTAAACGTGCTGAAGAAATTATCCCTGATAGGAACCCCACAAGAAGACCAACAGAGACAACTAATCCAGACCCTTGGGGGCTTACAGAGAATGAGACACTGTCAGGGGCTGGGTCAACAGCCGCTTTTGGCCGCTGCTTTGAAATTCAAGACTCAGCACCAAAGACAGGCTTCTCTATTAGGCTTTCCCTTGGAGTCAGGGAAGAATTTGCAAGTCCATCCGCCTTTTGTTTTGTGACAGCAGGTGGGAGAGCTTGTTAAAATCACAACTCTGCCTTACCTCCTTGTGAAGTTAACCCATTGTGTAATCTGTGTTGTATAAATAAACCAAGGCTACCTGGACAAGCCGCTTTTTGGATGCAGGGAGCATGACCCTAAGAGCAGACTGCCAAAAGCCTCTCGGAACATAATATGTGTTGTGTATTTTATTAATTTCCATCCTCACTCCCGACTCAGGAACCTGTTCTGCTCTGCTGGCAGGCTCCAGCAAGACACTAACTGAGCATGTATGGTGCTGACCTAGGCCTCCTGCAGATATGTGGCCTATGGGTGGCTTGGTTCATGTGAGTTGCCTGGCAAGTAGAGGGGATTGTTTCTAACATGAACTCTACGGCCTGGTTTTGGATCACATCCCCCTGGCAGGGCTGCCTTGTCTGGCCTCAGTGGAGGAGGATATGCCCAGTCCTGATGTGACTTGATGTAGTGGAGAGAGTTGATGTGGGCAGAGGGGAGCTCGCCTTTTCCTGGAAGGAAGGGAAAGGGCAAAAGCAAAGAAGGAGGTGGGGTAACTGAGAGGAGAATAGAGAGGGGTCATCCTTGTGATGTAAATAAACTTAAACAAAATAAAATTTTTAATATTATAAAAGAAGAAATTATCCCTAATTAATTGATTAAAAGACCTATGCTTGGACAAAAGGAAGTAGGCATGGTTAGAGTTCTGGGGCTTGGAGGAGAAACAGAAAGAGGAGAAGGAAGAAGGAGATAGCCGCCATGGGTGATCTAGGAAAAAGGCATATGGATGGAGGAAGTGGCTCAGAAACAAAAACAAAAACAAAAACAAAAAACAAAAAACCAAGTACTTATGGAAATATGGATGGGAAGTAGCCTGGACTGGGGCTGGGAGGTAAAGGTACCTTACAGGGTTAACATCTGTCCTTTCAAGGTGACATGTGGCTATAATAAAATCTAACAGGTATCTGTGTCTTTTAATGATTTTGATAGTGAGTTAGATGTACTGCTCTAATAATTATAGGCTAATAATAACATTATTACTTGTACTTTTTATTATCATTTATTTCAATTTATTTAATCCGCATCCTAGATGTGGCTTCTTCCCCTCTCTCCTCCAAATCCCACCCTCCAGCCCCCTTCTCCTGTTATGTTCCTCCCCCAGACAATTGATAGGGGAGGTCCCCTTCCCTTTCCATCTGACCTCACCTATCAGGTCTCCTCAGAGGCCTGGCAAGGCTGCAACTCCCAGCAATAGGTGATCACAGAGCCTGCCACCAGAGTTTATACCAGAGAAAGCCCCTATTCTGCTTACTAGGGACCCCAACATGGAGACCGAGTCTATGTGCCATATCTGAACTTGGGCTCCAGGTCCTCTGCATGCACTTGAGAGACCAAAGAATTAAAAATTAGTTTATTGGGGTATTGAATTAAAGTTTAAAGTACAAGCCTGGACAAAGGCCAGATGGGTGGAGACATGTCCAGCCACCTGTAAGGAGGACCCAACCTTACTGCATTATTTTCCTGCCCACTAGAGATACAGTTGCTAGGAAACCGACCTAGATTACTCTCTTCCCTAGGATGGCCAAATAAGGGAAGCCAGACCATTAATGGTTTGGGGCCTTCCTATAGCCAATCAATTCAAAATGCAACACTCTTTTTTGTGTTTCAACCAATAGATATTTGCCAGGCAGGAATTCCTGCTTTGGGAGGGCTGGGACCACCTACTGTGGGCACCAGGTTCTTTGCTCTCAAACTCTACAGTGGTGAGGGTGTGTGAGCCCAAGCTATAGCTTGTAATAAAAGATCCTCATGTGTTTTGCAAAGGACTCAACTCCTGGTGGTCTTTTGGGGTCTCGAGAATCTGGCACAACTTGCTGTCCCTGGTTGGGCATCATTCTCTTCAGGGCCCCCAGGGCTCAGTTTTGCCAGCTCTCTTGGTCTCCCCTTGGAACTCCCTACCCTCCAGATCCTCCTATTCCCCCCTTATTTCATAAAATTCCATGCATTCTGACCAAAGTTTGGCTATGAGCCTCAGCTTCTGCTTGGATACCTCAATCAGCACAGTCTTACA
>CM053754.1:3860246-3877532 GCA_028658305.1 Pachyuromys duprasi
CTCTGTATCCCAGGTGAATCCCGCTCCCTCATTCCCTCCCAATCCCACCCTCCCTCCCTGTTCTACTCCCTGCCCCTTTCCAAGTCCACTGATAGGGGAGGATATCCTCCCCTTTTATCTGAACCTGGTTTATCAGGTCTCCTCAGGACTGGCTGCAAAGTCCTCCTCTGTGGCCTAGGAGGGCTGCTCCTCCCCTTCTGGGTAGGGAGGTCAAAGAGCCTGCCAATTGAATTCATGTCAGAAATAGTCCCTATAACCCTTACTAGGGTACCCACTTGAATACTGAGCTACCATGGGCTACAGGCAAGCAGAGGTTCTAGGTTATATACACCCATGGTCCTTGGTTGGAGAAACAGGTGACTCCTGTGCCCAGATATATTTGGTCTTTGTGGAGCTCCTGTCCTCTCCAGATCATATTAACTCCCCCTTCTTTCATATGATTCCTTGCCATCTGCCGAAGGTTTGGTTATGAGTCTCAGTTTCTGCTTTGATACACTGCTAGGTAGAGTCTTTCAGAGGCCCTCTGTGGTACTTGTTACTTGTGTTACTTGTTTTCTCCTACATCTCATTTGTCTTTCTAAGTGAGGATTGATTATCATACCCAGAGTTCCTCTATTTTGTTTATCTTCTTTAGGTGTGTAGATTTCAATATGTTTATCATATCTTATAGGTCTAAATAAGTGAGTATATACCTTATGTGTCTTTCTTCTTCTGGGATACCTCACTTAGTATGATATGTTCTAGATCCCACCATTGGCCTGCAAATTTCAGGATTTCCTCATTTTTAATTGCTGACTAGTATTTCATTGTGTAAAAATACCACAATTTCTGTAACCATTCCTCTACCCTCTACGGAGGAACATCTGGGTTGTTTCCAGTTTCTGGCTATTACAAATAAAGCCACTACAAACATGGTTGAGAAAATGTCCTTGTTGTGTACTTCAGCAACTTTTGAATATATGCCCAGGAGTGGTATTTCTGGGTCTTGAGGAAGCACTATTCCTAGTTGTCTGAGAAAGCACCAGACTGATTTCCAAAGTGGTTGTACAAGTTTATATTCCCACTAGCAATGGAGGAGGTTCCCCTTTCCCTACAACCTCCCCAGCATGTGTTCTCACTTGAGTTTTTGATCTTAGCCATTTTGATGGGTTTAAGGTGAAATCTCAGGGTCATTTTGATTTGCATCTCTCTGATGGCTAAGGATATTGAGCATCTCCTTAAGTGTTTCTCTGCTCTTCTATATTCCTCTACAGAGAATTCTCTGTTTAGTTCCGTACCCCATTTTTAATTGGATTGCTTGATTTATTGCTTTTTAACTTTTTTAGTTCTCTATATATACTGGATATCAACCCTCTGTCAGATATAGGGTTGGTAAAGATTCTTTCCCAGCCTGAAGGCTATCGTTTTGTTCTGACAACAGTGACTTTTGCTTTACAGAAGCTTTTCAGTTTCATGAGGTCCTATTTATTGTTTCTCTTATAGCCTGTGCTGTTGGTATTCTGTTCAGGAAGTTGTCTCCTGTGCCAATGAGTTTTATTCTCTTCCCCACATTTCTGCTAACAGATATAGATTATCTGCTTTTACGTTGAGGTCTTTGATCCACTTGGACTTTAGTTTTGTGCAGGGTGATAAATATGGATCTATTTTCATTTTTCTCCATGTAGACATCCAGTTGGACCAGTGCCATTAGTTGAAGATGCTGTCTTTTTTTCCATTGATTGGTTCTGGCTTCTTTGTCAAAAATCAAGTACTCATAGGTTTATGGGTTTATTTTTGTGTCTTATATTCGGTTCCATTGATCCTCCTTTCTGTTTCTATGCCAATAACATGCTGTTTTTATTACTATTGCTCTGTAGTAGAGCTTGAGATCCGAGATGGAGATACCTCCAGAGGATCTGTTGTTGTACAGGATCGTTTTGGAAATTCTGGGGTTTTTGTTTCTCCATATGAAGTTGAGAATCTTTCTTTCAAGGTCTGTAAAAAATTGTGTTGGTATTTTGATGGGAATTGCTTTGAATCTGTAGATTGGCAGGAAGGTCCATTTTCACTATGTTAATCCTATCAATCCATGAGCACAGAAGATCTTTCCATCTTCTGATGTCTTCTTCAAATTCTTTCTTCAGAGACTTGAAATTTTTTTCAAACAAGTCTTTCACTTGCTTTGTAAGAGTCACACCAAGGTAGTTTATGTTATTAGTGGGTATTGTGAAGGGTGTTGTTTCTCTGATTTAATTCTCAGCCCTTTGTCTTTGGTGTACAGGAGGGCTTCTGATTTTTTTGAGTTGATTTTGTATCCAGCCACTTTGCTGAAGGTGTTTATCAGCTGAGGAATTCTCTGGTTGAAGTTTTGTGGTCACTCATGCATACTATCATCTGCAAATAGTGACACTTTCACCTCTTCCTTTCTGATTTGTATCCCTTTGATCTCCTTTAGTTGTCTTACTGCTTTAGCTAGGACTTCAAGCATTATGTTGAAGAGATATGGAGAGAGTGGGCAGCCTTGCCTTGCCTTTCAGTGGGATTGATTTAAGTTTCTCTCCATTGAGTTTGATATTGGCTATAGGCTTGCTGTATATTGTCTTTACTACGTTTAGGTATATGACTCGTATCCTTGATCTCTTCAAGACTTTAAACATGAAGGGGTGTTGGATTTTGTCGAATGCTTTTTCAGCATCTAAGGAGATGATCATGTGGTTCTTCTCCTTAAGTTTGTTTATGTGGTGGATTACATTGATGGACTTCCGTATGTTGAACCACCCTTGCCTGCCTGTGATGAAGCCTACTTGGTCATGGTGGATGATTTCTTTGATGTGTTCTTGGATTCGGTTTGCAAGTATTTTATTGAGTATTTTTACATTAATGTTCATAAGAGAGATAGGCCTGAAATTCTGTTTTTTGTTGGGTCTTTGTGCGGTTTAGGTATCAAGGTGACTGTGGCTTCATAGAATGAGTTTGGTAATGATCCTTCTGTTTCTATTTTGTGGAATAGGTTAAAGAGAATTGGAATTAGCACTCCGTTGAAGGTCTGGTAGAATTCTGCACTGAATCCATCTGGTCCAGGGCTTTTCTTGGAAGGGAGACTGTTGATGACTGCTTCTATTTCCTTGGGGGATATAGGTTTATTCAATCTTTCTACCTGATCTTTACTTAATTTTGGTAGATGGAATCTATCAAGACCATTGTCCATTTCATTTAGATTTTCAAATTTTGTAGCATATAGGCTTTTGTAGTAAGACCTAATGATTGGGTTTCCTCAGTGTCTGTAGTTATGTCCCCTTTTTCATTTCTGATTTTACTGGTTTGGATAGTTTCTCTCTGCCTTTTATTTGGTTTGGCTAACAGTTTGTCTATCTTGTTGATTTTTTCAAAGAACCAGCTCTTGGTTTCATTGATTCTTTGAATAGTTTTATTTATTTCTAATTAATTGATTTCAGCCCTAAGTTTGATTATTTCCAGCTGCCTGCTTCTCTTGGCAGTGTTTGCTTCTTTTTTTGTAGGTCTTTTAGTTGGGCCATTAAGTTGCTTGTATGAGATGTCCCAAATTTCTTCTTGAAGGCACTCAGTGCTATGAATTTTCCTCTTAGGACTGCTTTCATTGTGTCCCATAAATTAGAGTATGTTGTACCTTCATTTTCATTGAATTCTAGGAAGTCTTTAATTTCTTTTTTTATTTCTTCCTTAACCCAGCTGTCAGTGAGCAACAAGTTGTTCAGTTTCCATGTGTCTGTAGGCTTTTTGCTGATTCCTTGGTTGTTGAGGTCCTGCTTTAGTCCTTGATGATCAGATAGAATACAAGGGATTATTTCAATCTTCTTGTATCTGTTGCGGCTTGCTTTGTGATCAACTATATGGTCTATTTTGGAGAAGGTTCCATGAGGTGCTGAAAAGAAGGTTTTCTTTTGAGTTTGGGTGAAAAAGTCCTTTAGACATCTATTAGGTCCATTTGATTTAGGACCTCTGTAAGTTCCTTTGTTTCCCTATTTGGCTTCTGTCGAGATGATCTGTCCCTTGGTGAAAGTGGAGTGTTGAAGTCTCCCACTGTTAAGGTGTTGGGACCAATGTGTGATTTAAGTTTTAATAATGTTTCATTTATGAACATAGGCGCTCTTGTATTTGGGGCATAGATATTCAGAATTATGATGTCCTCTTTGTGGATTTTTCCTTTGATGAGAATGTAGTGCCTGTCCTCATCTCTCTTGATTACTTTTGGTTGGAAGTCTATTTTGTTAGATATTAGGATAGCTACCCCCGCTTGTTTTCTGGATACATTTGCTTGAAAAACATTTTCCCAGCCTTTTATTCTGAGGCAGTATTTATCTTTGTTGCAGAGGTGTGTTTCTTGGATACAGAAGAATGTTGGATCCTGTTTCCACACTCATTCTGTTAGTCTATTTCTTTTTATTGGAGAGTTGAGTCCTTTGACGTTGATAGATAAAAGTGACCAATGAACCTTATTTCCTTTTATTATGGAGTTGGTGGTCTTGCTGTGATTCATTGCTTGTTTTCTTTTAATTTTTGTTGGGATATTATCTGTATGCTATGTTTTCTTGGGTGAAGTTGTTTTCATTGGATTAGAGTTTTCCTTCTAGTATGTTCTGTAGGGCTGGTTTGTTGTGTAGATATTGCATAAATTTAGTTTGGTCATGGAATATTTTGTTTTCTCCATCTATGTTGATTAAGAGCTTTGCAGGATATAGTAGTCTGTCTGTATTGGCATCTGTGGTCTCTTAGAGTTTGCATGACACCTAACCAGGACCTTCTGGCTTTTATAGTTTCTGATGAGAAGTCCGGTGTGATTCTGATAGGTCTCCCTTTATATGTTACTTGGCCTCTTTCCCTTGCTGCTTTTAATATCGTTTCTTTGTTCTGTAGATTTAGAGTTTTGACTATAATGTGACATGATGTGTTTCTTTTGTGGTCTAGTCTATTTGGTGTTCTGTAGGCCTCTTGTATATTTATGGACATCTCTTTCTTAAAGTTTGAAAATTTTTCTTCTACGATTTTCTTAAAAATATTTTCTGGACCTTGGAGCCTGGCGTCTTCTTTTTCATCAATACCTACTTTTCTTAGATTTTGTCTTTTCATGGCATCCTTGATTTCTTGGATATTTTGTTTGGGACTTTTCTGATTTTGCTTTTTCTTTGAGAGAAGTATCAGTTTCTGTGCGTGTATCTTCAGCACCTGAGATTCTCTCTTCCATGTCTTGTATTCTGTTGGTGATGCTTACCTTTATGGTTCCTGATCTTTTCTCTAAGTTGTCCAGCTCCAGGGTTTTCTCTGTTTCTGTTTTCTTTATTAATTCTAATTCTGTTTTCATGTCTTGCACCATTTCCTTCATCTGTTTGAATGAGGGATTCCTGTCTTTCCATGATGGCACTGATTTTTTATTCACTTCCTCTTTATGGGAATCCATTTGTGTGACTATTTTTGCCAAATTTCTTTGAGAGTATTGTTCATTTCCTCTTTATGTGCCTCTAATAATTTGATAAGCATACCTTTAAAATCATTTCCATGTTTCTGATTAATTAAAATATTCATTTTTGGGGTTGTTGGTGAATCCATGATGTTCTGATTTTTGTTGGATGTGTTCTTAAGCCTGCCTCTAGCCATCTGATGGTCAATAGCCTTTGCTGGTTGTTCCTGGAGTCTGTACTGCAGACTGGGTCTGTCTGTCTCTGGAGTCTGGAGTATTCGTCAGGAAGATCAGAGGGGACCAGTGGTTTGAGAGTGGGTGTTTGTGTTTCAGATACAGCTAAAGGAGGAATGTCACAGGCACAAGTGTGCAAGCACAGCAGTATGTGTGGAAGTGTGCCTGCCTGGAAGAGTAAAGGGTTAGAGATGAGTGCAAGCACAGGTTGTGGTGCAGGTCCTATTTGCAGGCACAGTGCATTTGTACAGGTGTCTTGAATGGCCCAGTGGCTCACAGGCTTGTGTCAGTATTGTGCTCCAAGACCTCAGATCTGTCTGGACTCCTCCATCTTGGTTCCAGGAATTGTTTTGCTGGACTCCACTAGGGAAGGCACAGAACAGGGGCTTCAGTGTTGAAAATGCTGTCCCAAAGATACCTATGTTGTCCACAGTCAGGGTGGGGGAGGGATCTGATGTTTGGCAGCTAGCATGGGGTCTCTTATCTGAGGGTCTGTATATACTCCTTAGCAGAAACACTCACTCCCAGGCACATGTGGAAAACGCAGAGGACCCACGAACTCATTCTTAGGTGTATGTGGGAAGTTCAGAAAGCCCGCAGTTTTCTACTCTCAGATTTAGGTCCTCTGTTTGGCCATTAGAAAAGGTGGCCCCATACCTAGGGTTATTCATTCCCTGACCCTGCCTTTGCTGCAGCCCCTGCTGCAGCAGCTGCTGCAAGTGCCAGGGAAAGTACAGCTGAAAGTGCAGAGGGTAGATAGCCACTCTCTTAGACCCTGGAGCTGTCCACGGACAGGGGCAGGGGGATTGGATACAATTTGTCCCAACTCACAGGTATTTCTCTCTAGCCCAGAGAGCCTTAAAATTGATGCTCTGGCTTCAGCCACTGATTCACTCACAAGTTTTGGAGTTTTAGGTCCTCTGCCTTTCAGAGATGGTGGGCACTGGTCACCACCATCTTGGATTCATGTATTTTTTAAAATTACTACTACAACAGATTGTCATGGAAATGCTATACATTAAATGTTAAGTATGTACTGAAGTTAAACAAATGATTCATGGTGAACCTTGATTAAAGTCCATTCCTTATAGCCTGCATCCTGGTCTTGGCTTCTATTAATCTATTTTAGGCTCCCCATAGGGTGAGTGTAATAATTTAGTCTCCCATGTTCAATCATGTCAAAAACGGTTGTATGGGCATCTTTAGTGATATGAACACCTTCTTATTAGATGTTTTACTGAAGTACTTTGCCTACTTTTAAATCATACTTTTAAAAAGGAACTGTGTATATTCTATCTACAAGTTGAGTAGACATATCACTTTTGTAAATATTTTCCCGTTTCCACTAATTAATTTTTTCTTTACAGATAGTTTCTTCTGTGTGGAAGCTTTCAACTTGATATGAACCTTACTTTATTTTTGCCATTATTTCCTGTAATTTTCATTTTATATTGAAAAGTTATTGTTAAGAGAAAGGTAAAGGAGGCTTGCACTATATTTCTTTCTAATAATTTTGAAGTTTTAGGTCTTATATTTATGCTTTTAATCGAATTTGAATAAGTTTTTGTACATAGTGTTTAGTTAGTCCATTTTTCCTACCAAATTTTTCTATCATCATTTATCAAAGAGAGTATTCTGTCTACATTATATATTACTAAAAATATATCAATATCATGGGACTATACATGAATTTGTTTCTAGACTCTATGCTATTACTTGGAACTACACGTTTTTACACCAGTACTATTTTATTATCTCTTGGTTTATCCTAGCAATACTAAATCTGCTTTAAATTCCCACATCACTCCCATTTGGGCAAATTTGATTTGCAGCTAAAACTTATGTTAAGGATATTTACAACTGTATTCATAAGAGATAATCTATAATGCTTTACTATGCTTTTTATCATTTCTATGCTAGAACAATACTGATCTCAGAAAATGTGTTCATACTTGTGTGTATTTTTAGTTTGATTTTTCCCTGTAAATGCAATTTGCCTTTGAATCTGTCTTTGAATGGAGTTGTCCTTAATGAAGGCTACAAGTTATAAACCCAGCTTTTCAAAATATAGATAAGAGTGTTTGTCCCTGGTAGGATGTATACTCAAAATGATACTGACAGTGTGAAGGTTGTCATGACCTTTGTGAAAGGTAATGTAGAAATTCATGTCATCTTTATTTTTATTTCCCCAAATAAAAATTTAACTTTAGATGACTCTACATTTTGCCTTTTTTTGGTTTCTTTTATAGCCATTCCTTTTTTATTAGTGGGCTTTGTAGATTTCATAGCTGGGAATGAAAGGTGGATTTTTAAAGGGCAGATTAATAAATATAATCAAAATAAAGAAAAATTACAGTCTTCTTTGTAATGGAAGTTTGGGCTTCTTTTAAAACTCAGTTATGTAAACATTATTTTGTTTTAATCCCAAGTTTGGGATTTTAGTATGTCCTTTAAAATGCACAACTGATAATTGCCTCCTGCAAGGGTGTGGTCTTTGCCAGCTGGTAATAGTCTCATGAGGCACTGAGAAAGGCATCATCATTGCAAGCTTCAGTTAGTTTAATTCTGAGGACTCTGAGAGGGTATAAATATGAGATACCAGAGACAGAACAGTTTTGAGGAGACAGATGGAGACAAGGCTTTGAGGATACTTCAAGGAAATGGATAAAGAAAGAAGAAGGTTGCTGCTATGTTTGCAGGTTGACTGGAGTGAAAATTATGAGACTGATGTTATCCCAAAAGAACTCAATGACCCTTACAAGCCAGAAAAAGCTAAAGAGACCTATGCCCCCTTTCTCTTCTAATATATTTTCTCTCCTACCTTGGGGGAGGGTGCTCATTGAAAGGGAAGTAGTGGCATGAAGTAGAGTTTTAAAAAAGGAAGCACCTACACACCTTGATGAGTGGAGAAATGTTCTTTGAGAAAGTACAACTTCACTTCAGAAAAAAAAAAACCTGAAGAAACTAAGAACAGAAGAAGTAAACCACAACATATTTAATGAATTATTTATTTACTTATTTATACAGAATTATGCCTCCATGTGTGCATGTAAACCAGAAGAAGGCACCAGCTCTCACTATAGATGGCTATGAGCCACCATGTGGTTGCTCGGAATTGAATTCAGTACCTTTGGCATAACAGCTGTGTTCTTAACCTTTGAGCTATCTCTCCAGCCCCATACTTAAGGAATTATATAACAAAGTCTATAGTCAGTGTTACACATGTTTTCACCCTGGCCTTCACCTGGAGTCAGGGATAGGCACAATGTTTTGCCAAGCTCACTTCCTTTTGTTTGTGTGAAGATCATACAGATTGGTGGTCAAGGTAAAGAAGTTTGACTTTAGGATGAGTCCCTTCATTTTATTGAGGTACTTTGCTCTGACTATAAAAAGAGACTGTGGAATAAACCTGGTGTGACAGTTTCTACTGGCAGCCCTCTCAAAATGATCTCAAGTGTAGTGTGTTGGTTTTAAATTTTTCTTTCAATCCTCACTCCCCACTCAAGAACTGTTCAACTCTGCCAGTGGGCTACAGTATTATACCCAGCAAAACTTTGAATCAAATAGATGAAGAAAACAAGATTTTCCACAAGAGAACCAAATTTAAATAGCATCTATGCACAAATCAGCCCTACAGAGGATACTAGAAGGAAAACTTCCACCTGATGAAGTTAACCATACCCCAAAACCACAGGATATAAATAACTTCACTACAGCAAGTCCAAAAGTAACCCAGTCCACAAACACACTACCAGAACCAACATAAAAATAAAAGGAATTTTAATATGTTTCAACATCAATGGACTCAACTATCCAATAAAAAATATGCAGGCTAACTCAATGGATGCATAAACAGGACCTTCCATTCTGCTGCATACAAGAAACACACCTCAATCACAAACAGAAAGTACCTGAGAGTAAAGGGATGGAAAATAGGTTTTTAAAGTAAATAGACCCAAGAAGCAAGCTGGAGTAGCCATTCTAGTATATAATAAAATAGATTTTCAACCAAAATGAATCAAAAGAGATGAGAAATGACACTTTATACTTATCAAAGGGAAAATCCACCAGGTAAACATATCAATCAATTCTGAATATCTATACCCCAACTGAAAGCCTCCCACATTTGTAAAAGAAACATTAATAAATCTTAAACTGCATAAAGATTCTTATACATTAATAGTGGGAGACTATAAGATCCCACTCTCACCAAAGGATAGGCCCAACAAAATAGAGACTAAACAGAAAATTAATTACACCAACAAATGTCATGAATCAAATGGACTTAACAGACATCTACAGAACTTTTCACCCAAAAACAAAAGAATATACCTTCTTCTTAGCACCTTGTGGGACTTTCTCCAAAACTGACTATATATAGTCAGTCACAAAGCAGGCCCCAACAGATACAAGAAGATTAAAATAATTCCTTGTATCCTATGAGACCACCATTGACTAAAGCTGGACAACAGAAACAGAAACAGCAAAAGTCTACACATGTATGAAAACTGAACAGCTCTCTAATCAACAACAGCTGGGTCAGGGAAGAAATAAAGAGAGAAAGAAAAGACTTCCTAGAATTCAATAAAAATGAAGGCACAACATACCCAAATTTACGGGAAACAATGAAAGCGGTACTAAGAGGAAAGTTCATGGCACTATGCACCTTCGTAAAGAAATTTGAGACTTCTCATACAAGTTACTTAACTACACACATAAAAGTCCAAAGAGAGGTGGGAATGAAGTAGACACACCCAAGAGGAGTAGATGGCTGGAAATAATCAAGCCCAGGCCCAATATCAATAAATTAGGAACAAAGAGAGCAATACAAAGAATCAACAAAAACAAGAGGGATTTTTTTTTTTGAGAAAATCAACAAGACAGAAAAACTAACTAAAAGACAGAGAAACACTATCCAATTAACAAAATCAGAAATGAAAAATGGGACAAACAACGGACAGTGAAGAAATTCGAAGAATCATTAGGTCTTGCTTCAAAAGCCTACATTCAACAAAATTGAAAAAAGACTCCCAAAGCTGGACCATCTTTCCGTTCTCATCTGTTATTTAGGGTCAGGATCAAGACTGGGACTTTTAAAGGTCTTGGCATTGCATGTAGAGCACTGAAATACAGGAGTACATGGCAGCCATTCCTAAAGATACCTTATAAGCTAGGGTCAGATGGAAGGGGTGGAGGACCTCCCCTATCAGTGGACTTATAAAGGGGCAGGGAGGAGATGAGGGAAGGAGGGAGGATAGGATCGGAAGGGAATGCGGGAGGGCGCTAAAGCTGGGATACAAAGTAAATAGCCTGTGATTAATATAAAAGTAAAAAATTAATAAAAAATGTTTCCAATAAAAATAACACATAGATTTTCAGAATAGCAAGGAAATTTTATTTAAAGCATGTGAGAAGACATATGATAATGAAAGAAGAGAAATTTGTTAGCTTAGGAGCACAGTTGGCATAGCTTTCTATTCTGATTGACAAATGAATTTATATAACTATTTCTCCACCATGCATCTATTTTCACACGGTACATCTGATTTTAATCATCTACCTCCCAGTTATGCAGAAGCATAAGATGGTAAATCTGTGATTCTTCCTAAAAGTTTACTTTGAAGACGGGACTTGCTTTATTATGAATGCACACCAAACCACTTCAGGCTGGATCAGCCCTCTTATTCCCTGTATCCAGATGCAAAGGAAGTAGGACTGAATAGGATCTAATGCAAACGTTTAAGAGGAAAAAGACACTTGTTCTATTGTGCAGAAAAGAATGTATCTACAACTTGATATAGGTGGGGTTCCTGGTTTGCTAGCAGTTAAGCAGTATTCTAAACAGTATTCAGAAATGGGATGTGTACATAATACTTGATACAGCACAATCACTGTATCAGTCTTCACAGATAAAATCCTACAATTTAGACAGAAGGGCAACAGATATCAAATAGACAAAGCAGTCCCATGAAGAAAGACCATCCCTGCAATATCTCAATGCCTGATCTGAAATTATACTACTGAGTCAAACAAACAACACTGTGGTACTGTCACAAAGCAGATAAAAACATCAAGGGAGTAGAATCATTGATGCTCAAATAAATCATAAAGTTAGAGCTACCTAGTCTTTTACAAAAATGTCAAAAACACACTCTGGAGAAAAAGACAGCTTCTTCAATAATTCAAAATTGTTCTAAGATCTCATCTTATGGAGACCTGACTCTGAAACTGATATAGAAAAACAGGGGGAAATGCTTGATGGAACTAACCCAGGCAAGAATGTTTTGAAAGGGACTCTAATAACGTAGAAAATAATTCCTGAAATGTTGAAGCAAGATTGCCCAACAAAGTAAACAAACTGAAAAATGAAAGTATAGTCTATAGAGTGGGGGGAAATCTGAGCCAACTATACATCTAACAAAATCTACAAAGAACTCCCAAATCTAAACACACATACATACACACACACACACACACACACACACACATAACCCGATCAGTAAATGGGTTAATGAAACAAATAGGTAGCTCTCAAAGGAATAAATACAAATGACCAGTAAATATATAAAATGTGAGGTAAAATTTTAACCTTCCAGGAAATATTAATTAAAACTCTATCTCGTCATTGTCATAATGATTCTGATGAAGAAAAAAAAAACCATAGCAAATCATGACAAGGATGTCAGGAAAAAGAAGTTTCTATGAGTGCCTATGGGAGAAGAAACTTATGGAGCCACTATGTAATTCAATTTAAAGCTCCCTCAGAAAACTAAAAGTAAAACCCTGTGATCCAGCTGACCTACTCCTGAGTTTATAGTAAAGAATTGTCAGACTTCAATGAAACATATAAATACGTGCGCATCCAAAGTTACTGTGGTACTCAACACAATAGCCAGGATGTGTACCTACATAGTTACCTACAAGCAGATGGAAAGATGAAGAGAACATGCCACATCTATGCCATAAAATTAAAAAGACAGGTTTTCATTTAGGTAGTTTGTCCACCTGTGTCTGTGTGTGTGTGCACACAAATGTACACCTGTGCCATGTTGTGCACACGGAAGTCAGATTACCAGCTATGTGCTGTTCTTAATGTTTTTGTTTCTATTTTGTCTAAGGTCTTGAATTTATTAGTGAATATTTACTTATATATCCCTTTGTTTATTTTTTTCAGTGTCTGTAAAAGCACCAAGGCTTTCATTTTCCTTAACCTTTAAATAGAAAGTTTTTATTTTATTTTATTTCTTCCAAAGTCTATCCAAAGATCTTAACAATTATAATTTATGATCAGCCTATTCATCTCTTTCTGTATTACTGTGATTTAAATATTTATTAATATCCTTTTAGTATTTCCTTTCTTTGTAAACATATGGTTTAAATTGCCTTGAGGTTTTCTATTTAGCTATTAATGATTATCCTTTTTAAGTATTTTATGCTATTTGTTTTTAAAGACTTGTTTTAATTTTGCTTATGTATATGTGTGTGCATTTGTGTGAAGTGTTATGCCCATGGCTGTATGTATATACAGACCTCAGAGGGCCAGAGCTGCATACAGACCAGATTCCTAGAGCTGAGGTCGGAAGCTCTTATGAGCTGCCTGACGTGGGTTCTGGGGACCAAACTTGCCTCCTCTATAAAGAGTACACGCTTTTAACTGCTGAGTCACCTCAACTTCTTCTTAGCTCCATTTTTTAAGGCTCTCTAAAATTCTGATACTTTGAATTTGAGTTTTGTTTAAAGTATTTTCTTGTTTTCATTTGTCTTATCTTTATATTCATATTTTCTTTCTGCCAAATGTTTTATTTTGCTTCCAAACATTGGAGATAATTTAGGTATCTTTATTTTACTGAAGCCAATTTAATCCCTGGTGGTCAGAGAAAATAATCTGTCTAACTCAGATTTCATGCTTCATTATACCTGCAAACAGCAGTTAGACATGAGCTGCTACAGAAGTGTATTTTGGAAGACTCCAGTCAGCTGGCTGACCATGAAGACTTCATTTGTGAACTACAACAATTCAGTTCCTGAAGCTCTCTCTCTTTCTCTACCTATCTATCTGTCTATCTATCTATCTGTCTGTCTTTCTTTGTGTGTCTATGTCTGTGTGTGTCTGTGTGTTTCTAAAAATGCAACAATGTACATATGTATACATACAGCACATGCAACATATGTACACAGGTATGGTATGCATACATAAATCCACACATACATGCAGAAACCCACACACACATATGTACATCCTCATATATATATATACATACATAAACTCATTCATGTATGCATGAACATGCATGAATACTACCATGGGCATGCGCGAGTGCGCACACACACACAGACACACAGACACACACTCTCTCTCTTTACCTCTTGATTGTACTTCACTGGGAAATCCTAACACAATATACCTATATGATCTAGAACATTGGCTATATTAAATAATGCCAAAGAAAAGCTTGAAAAAGAAATAAATTACTGTATTGCGTAGAGGACTATTGTCTAGTTACAAGTCAGTTAAAACAATGCATAAATTGTATAACATAAACAAGGAGAATTTATTCATGACATGTATGAGATTTTTAATGTTCAAAAATCAAGCATACTGTTCCACATAATATGCTAAAGGAGAAAACTAACAAAATTATGAATTGAAAGCAGAAAACATTAGACAATATCCAATATCTATTGCCTATAAATTAAGGAAAAGTAGCTCAGCATTATAAGAAAATTTAATTAAAAATACCTACTGCCAATATCACACTTAATGCATTCTAAATAAAATCAGGGACACAGCAAATGCATCTATCCTGACCAACTGAATTCAAACATCTAGAAACATCAAATTTCCTCAGTAAGATGTTGACAATTTAGAAGGTCATAAATTTATTTACTTTTATTTGCAGATGACTTGCCTGTGTGAGAGTATAAAACTGCAGAGAATACATCAAAAATTACTCTAACTGCCAAGTAATTTTTCAAGGCCATGGCATATTTACTGCATAAAATTAATTACATCAACAGTGAACTTGTTGAAACAAAACTTTAAAATCCAACACTACCACACTGTAGCCTCAGTGAAAATGAAACTGATGCACTGTTTTAAACATGTAAAGGATGTGTCTATTTATCAAATTGCATAATACCAAAGGAAGGAAGAAATCAAAGACAGAAGAAATGGAGAGATATGGGCTTCGCTTTTTAAGGCTTCATATGGAAGGGGCTTTATTTTTCTCTCAATTATTTACAGGTTCAAATTTAAAGCAATCCATATCACAATTCAACAAGAGTTTTCAAAGACATGGTCAAAATTGTTCTAAAATATTTACGGGAGAAAAATGGAATTAAAAGATTTGCACTTTCCCCTGGTGACACTGCCTTGACAGGCCAGACGGAAAAAGGACAAGTTCAGTCCTGATGCAACTAGATGAGCAGGGGTGGATGGGAGAGGGAGAAAAAGGGGAGAGGGGAAGGGGAAAGGAGAGAGGGTGGAGGGAAGGGGCTACAAAGATGTAAAGTGAATAAAATAAATAAATGAGAAAAACAAAACAAAACTTGATTTGAACAAGGCAAAGTTGCTGGAAGTAGGAGGCCCCACTCCAGCCAAGTCAAAGTTCTCTTCAAACATGCAACATAGAGATATTGCTAGACAAATCTCAGTGTCTGAAAATATAAGTTCTAGGCAGCCTTATCTACAAAGCAAGTACAGGACGGTCAAGACTACACAATAAAATAAAACATAAATAAATACAAACAGACAGACAGACAGACAGACAGATAGATAAACAAAATATGTAGAGCCTCATAAACACAGAAAATCACTTTTGGAATCAGATTTAAAACAATTGAAGAAAACAATGAACAGTCAGTAAATGATAAGGTAACACTGAGACATTCATGGACTGAAAATCAAATGAACTTTGATTTAAAATGTACAACTGAAAGGGCTGTGGTTCGTTCATCTAAGTCGGCAATGTGTTTGCTTCTCATGCAGAGTATTCTGGATTTATTCCTAGCATCGCATAATGATGGGCATGGTGGCACTGGTTTCTCATTCCAGCCCTCACAATATAGACGCTCAGAGGATCAAGGGCATCCTCAACAAAGTGAGTTTGAGAGGGCTGCCTAATACAGAAGACCCTTCTATTGATTGATTGATTGATATTTTTCCTTGTCTTTTTCTGGTAGTTTTATTATTATTATTTATTAATTATAATTTATTCACTGCGTATCCGGCTGAAAACCCATCCCTCATCTCCTCCCAGTACTACCCTCCCCCCACCCATGCCTCTCCCCTAGTCCACTGATAAGGGTGGTCTTCCTCTCTTACTGTCTGATCCTAGCATATCAGATCTCATCAAGACTGGCTGCTTGGATTTCTTCTGGGGCCTGTCAGGTTTCCGTCCTTGCCCCTGGGGGAGGTGACAGAGGGCTAGTATCCAAAATATACAAAGAAACCAAAAAGTTAAATACCAACAAACCAAATAATCAGTTAAAAAAAAAGAGTACAGAGCTAAACAGAGAATTCTCAATAGTGGGATATCAAATGGCAGAGAAACATATTTGTAAATGAAAAATCATTAAAGCTGAAATCACACATCGGTCCCAACATCTTAATAGTGGAAGACTTCAACACTCCACTCTCACCAAGAGACAGATCATCTAGACAGAAGATAAATAGGGAAATAATGGCACTTACAGAGGTCCTAAAGCAAATGGACCTAATAGATGTCTACAGAACTTTTTACCCAAATTCAAAAGAGAATACCTTCTTTTCAGCACCTCATGGAATCTTCTCCAAAATAGACCATATAGTTGCTCACAAAGCAAGCCTCAACAGATACAAGGAGACTTAAATAATCCTTGCTTCCTTATCTGATTACCATGGACTAACGCTGGACTTCAACAAAAACAAAAATAACAAAAAGTCTACACACACCTAGAAACTGAACAACTCTTTACTCAATGACAACTGGGTTAGGGAAGAAATAAAGAAAGAAATTGAAGACTTCCAATTTCTATCCCCTTGATCTCCTTCAAATGTACCTCAGCCACACAACAAAGACATTTGCTCAACAATGAGACCCTTCTTTTTAAACAAACTATTAAAATACTCAACTCACAACATAAAATTAAACAATAATATATTGATTTAAGTATAGTATGTGAAACAGTAAAACTTGGAGCAATAGAACGTAGTATAAAAGTCGCAACCTCCTTACCCCATTTTTTAAATTGGATTATTTGATTTGTTGCTTTTTAACTTCTTGAGTTCTTATTATAAACTGGATATTAGCCCTTTGTCAGATGTAGGGTTGGTGAAGATCCTTTCCCAGTCTGTAGGCTGTCATTTTGTTTTGAATATAGTGTCTTTTGCTTTACAGAAGCTTTTCAGTTTCATAAGGTCCCATTTATTTATTGTTGATCTTAGAGCCTGTGCTGTTGGTGTTCTGTTGAGGAAGTAGTCTCCTTTGCCGATGAGTTCTAGGGTCTTCCCCACTTTTTCTTCTAACTGATTTAATGTGTCCGGTTTTATATTGGGGTCTTTGATCCACTTGAACTTTAGTTTTGTGCAGGGTAATAAATATGGATCTATTTTCATTTTTCTGTACATATACATCCAGTTAGACCAGCACCATTTGTTG
>CM053754.1:3878032-3899049 GCA_028658305.1 Pachyuromys duprasi
CTGATTTAATGTGTCCGGTTTTATATTGGGGTCTTTGATCCACTTGAACTTTAGTTTTGTGCAGGGTAATAAATATGGATCTATTTTCATTTTTCTGTACATATACATCCAGTTAGACCAGCACCATGTGTTGAAGATGCTGTCTTTTTTTCCTTTGAATGGTTTTGGCTTCTTTGTCAAAAATCAAGTATCCATAGGTGTGTGGGTTTATTTCTGGGTCTTCTATTTGGTTCCATTGATTCACTATTCTGTTTCTACGCCAATACCATGCAGTTTTTATTACTATTGCTCTGTAGTACAGCCCCTCCTCCATTGTTGATGGCAATGTAAACTTGTACAACCACTCTGGAAATCAATCTGGCACTTTCTCAGACAATTAGGAATAGTGCTTCCTCAAGATCCAGCTATACTGCTCTTAGGCATATATTCAAAAGAGGCTCAAGTACATAACAAGGACATTTGCTCAACCATGTTTTTAGCAGCTTTATTCATAATAATCAGAACCTGGAAAGAACCCAGATGTCCCTCAGTTAAAGCATGGATACAGAAATTGTGGTACATTTACACAATGGAATACTACTCAGAAATTAAAAACAAGGAAACCATGAAATTTGCCAGCAAATGGTGAGACCTAGAAAAGATCATCCTGAGTGAGGTATCCCAGAAGCAGAAAGACACAAATGGTATATACTCACTTATAAGTGGATAATAGACCTAAAAAATAAGACAGCATAAACTTACTAAAATCTGTATACTTAAAGAAGCTGAACAAGAAGGAGGACCCAGGGTAAGAAGACCAATCCTTACTTAGAAAGACAAATAAGATGGACATTGGAAGTAGGAGCGAATGGGAAGCAGGATAGGATCCTACCACAGAGGGCCTCTGAAAGACTCTACCTAGCAGTGTATCAAAGCAGATGCTGAGACTCATAACTAAACTTTGGGCAGAGTGCAGCTAATCATAGGAAAGAAGAGAGAGTTAGTAAGACCTGGAGAGAACAGGAGCTCCATAGGGACCAAATATGTCTGGGGACAGGGCCTTGTTTGAGACTGATTCTCCAATGAGGGAGCATGCATGGATATAACCTAGAACCCCTGCTCAGACTTAGCCCTTGGCAGCTCAGTGTCCAAGTAAGGGGAGGAGGGACTGTCACTAGCATGAACTCAGTGGCTAGCTCCTTGGCCTCCCCAGCCCCCTGTGGGAGGAGCAACCTAGCTAGGCCACAGAGGAGGACATTGCAGCAAGTCCTGGTGAGACCTGATAAGCTAGGGTCAGATGGAAGGGGAGGAGGACCTCTGCTATAAGTAGACTTAGAGAGGGACAAGGAGGAGATGAGGAAGGGAGGGTGGGATGGGGAGAGAATGAGGGAGGGAGCTACAGCTGGGACACAAAGTAAATAAACTGAAATTAATATATAAAAAAATTATATCAGAAAGGTCACAACCTAACCAAATCCACAAATGATAAAAAGACAAATGAGATTAAACGCAACAATAAGAAATGTATCCAAGGACCCCGGTTGGTATGATCAATGCTCATTTAGATGAACTAATAGGAGGAACATTGAATGAAGGAGAAAACAAGCAACAGGACAGGAGCATACCAAAGAGGACCTATGAAAGAATCAGTATAGCAATGTATCAAAGCAGATATTAAGACTCACAATTAAGCCCTTGGCAGAGGGCGGGAAGTAATAATAAAAATAGGGGAAGCAAGTAAGACTTGGGGAGAACAAGAGCTCCACGAAGATCAAACTGAGCAGGGCACAGGGGTCTTATATGGGACAGTTTCTCCAACCAAGGACCATATATGGATATGGCCTAGAACCCCTGCTCAGATGTGGCCCATGATAACTCACTGTCGAACTGAAGACTCTAGTAAGGGAAACAGGGACTGTTTCAGTCTTGAACTTGATGGCTGGCTCTTTGACCCTCCCCCATACA
Source organism: Pachyuromys duprasi (assembly GCA_028658305.1). Lineage (NCBI taxonomy): Eukaryota > Metazoa > Chordata > Mammalia > Rodentia > Muridae > Pachyuromys > Pachyuromys duprasi. Next base: position 3,879,977 of record CM053754.1, read on the forward strand.
CGCCAGGGAGTAACAGCCTGGCTAGATCCCAGGGGAGGACATTGCAGCCAGCCCTGAGGAGACAAGATGATCAGATGGAAGGGGAAGAGATCCTCCCCTGTTGGTGGACTTGGAGGGGGCTGGGAGGAGTTGAGGGAGGGTTGGGGAGGGTGGGAGGGAATGAGGGAGGGTGCTATGCATGGGATGCAAAAAACCTAACCTGTGATTGATATAAAAATAAATAAATTTATAAAATAAGAAATGTATCCATACATAAAAAGAAAACATAGCATCTCAATAAAGTGTACTTGTTTTGTTTTAATTTATCCACAAAATGTAAATTTAATTTATATTTGAAAACATAAAATATCAATTCCTATTTTATTAAGTTTGCTGAGAAACTGGCCTATCAAATATGCCTACTGCAAATGGGTAAAGCCAAATTTGGGATATTTTGGCAACTTGTTATAGGTCTGTTTTCCACAGCCTGAAGACTGGACCATCCCCTGAAGCATGCATGCAGGAAAAAAACAGAAAGAAGAAACCTGAGATTTTTCACAAAACTATATGCATAGTGTGGTCTTCTATTGTTACTAATAGTAGCTTAATATTTAAAATAGTGAAATATTTTTTAAAAGTCAAGAAATAATCACCTTTTGGTATCAATATATGAGCAGGATCTATGTAGCCATCAAGAGACACTAATTAGATTCATGTAACAACATCAACGAGTCTCCAGAAAAAAGTTTTCAAAGAAAGAACTGCACCATGTCATAAAAGCTTACATACTGTACAAGTTTAATACTAAGAAAAAAATTGTAAGGAGACATAGTTTATCACAAAGATTTTTTTGCAAGCAAGAGAAAGAAGGGCCATGATTGAGATTAAAAAAAAAAAGCTGGTGTTTGTAAACAAAAAAAAAACACCCCAAATATGATAAAGCCCTGTAGAGAACATATAGGGGAGATACATTATATTTTATATGAATATATTATAGTTAAATTATATGTGTGTTATAAAGTGAATACAAGCAAGAGTAGAGACACCTGAATATAATAATATATACCATCAATGTCAAAAATTTTGATATTGTACTACAATGTTGTAAAATATCATCATTGAACATAACTGTGAATGTCTACATGGAATTGGTGTTTTGTTCCTTCAAACCCGATGTCACTAAGCAGTATCTCAATACAAGTTTCAATAAATAAAAAGGAGTGCAGCTAGTATAGAATGCTTAATTAATTTTCTCAAGGCAATCCTATAATACAAAGCCAATAAGCCTGCCTCCAGATGTTGCAGGTCTAAGCCTTGTGTTCTTCTGTCTCTCTTGTGCTGCTAACGAGAATGCCAAAGAATTCATCTGAGAGCTGTGGAGAACAAAAGGCACCAAAGAAATTAGGGCTTCATATAAATAGCTATCAATCCATACTCTACTGGCATCCTAATTAAAGAACACAAAGTTTTCTGGTTTTGTATTTTCCAAATGATTCATTTCTACAAAATTAAAATTTTTACATGTTGTGCCTGTGTATAAGATAAAATACAATATGTATGTGATTTTTTAAAGAGCCAGGAGTGATAGAAATTTTGAAGTAGGTAATGAGTTGCCATAGATAAATGTACAATTTCAATCATGTGGTCTTTAAAGATTTGGAGGGGACAGGAGGTCCACAAGGAAAGCAACAGAACCAAGACCTCTGTGCCCAGGAGTCTTTTCTGAACTAATACTCCAACCAAGGACATACATGGAGATAACCTAGAACCCCTGCACAGATGCAGACCATGACCACTCAGTGTCCAAGTGGGTCCCTAGTAATGGGAACAGGGACTGTCTCTGACAGGAACTCACTGGCCAGCTCCTTGATCGCCTCCCCCTGAGGTAGGAGCAGCCTTACCAGGCCACAGAGGAAAACAAGGCTGCCAGTCCTGATGAGACTGTTAGGCTAGGGTCAGAGGGAAGAAGAAGAGGGCCTCTCCTATCAGCATACTTGGAGAGAGGCATAGGAGGGGAAAAGGGAGGTAGGGTTGGCTTGGGAGGGAATGAAAGAGGGGGCTACATGTGGGATACAAAGCGAATAAATTGTAATTAATAAAAATAAATTTAAAAAGGAGTTCTTTAGTTGCTTAGTGGGGCCTCAAACTATTGATATTCCTGAAAATTGTCTCTCCAAATATTTTTTGTCACAGTGCTCTAGCCCATCTAAATGTTTTAACTATGTTATGTGTACTAATTACTTTTCTGCTGCTATGAAAAAGTATCATGACCCAAGAAACTTATAGAAGAAAGAGTTTGTTTTGACTTAGGGTTCCAGAGGATTAGAGTCCATTGCTACAGTGAGGCAGGCAGTAGACCTGGCCGTAAAAACAGAAAGCAGAAATATCACAATGTTTACTACAAGCATGTAGCAGAAAAACAAACTGGAAATGGAGAGGTTATATACTCAGATCCATCCTCCAGTGACATAATTCCTCCAGCAAGACTACTTCCTAAACCTCCTGAAACAGCACTGGGAACTGGGAACCAGCTCTTCAAATGCCTGAGCCCATGGGAGATAGTTATCATTCATAAAACTACAGTGTACACAATATAAATTTGTAAGCAGAGTTCTTTTTTTCAGAACTACTTTTTATACTTGTATTTGTCATTAACCTATCACTTTATAAATTTCAGTTCTTAATTCTCAATCAATTTCTTTACTTTCCCTGTTCTTCCAAAGACTGAGTGAATAGGAACCCTGAAACAGTTTTGATTCTCAAATATTATGAACTAAATTTCTCACATTTCATATATGTAAAAGGTCAGAACAAATTAAATTGTATGTATTTATACCAAATCATATAATCTGCAACATATGACTGGAGTATACTTTTCTATTCTATACACATTTATGCTTTTATATTGAATTATATAACCCTACACTAATCACTCTGTTTTATAACTATATGCATAAAATTTTACAAGCAATATAAAATTAATTATAGTTTTTGCCAGTAAGAGCATTATACTATGCTTAAAAGAGCTATAATTGAGTAATACCAATAACAACTTAAATAACTTAGAAATTATAGTCGCAATTTGCCAAATTTGATAGACAATTTAGGCACCTGATACTCTGTCTTACCTCACCCTTGCTTCCCTGTCTATTTTCCAGTCCCTGTGAGCTCCTCTGAAAGCATATAGATGAGACCTGCAGGAGGTATTGCAGACCACAGATGGGCCTCATTACAGAGTAAAGTGGGCCACCTTCAAGGGATAAGAATGGTGATAGCCGAGGAGATCCTGGTAGAGTAAAATTCATATGAGAGAAGAATAGACAATGACCAGAGAGGCCTTTCTAGTTGAGTTTTAGACTAATCCTAAAGTCCTTAAAAATAGACAATATTCTGTACAGTTTTTTCTTGTCTGATGATTGAAAAACTGTTTAATCACTATTTAGACAATGGTACATAAGGCTTCTTCCTAGATATTAATCATACAAGGCTCCTGGGGTCACCTTTAGGATGTTATTCATCAGGTAGCTCGGGATGTCAAATGTCCCAGGGTCCATTTCTCTGATCAGTAAATTGAGTTCTGTGATGGCAGTTTTGGTGTCCAGTGTCACAAGCTGTGGATAATGAGGGGACATCTGTGTCCAAATAGCCTTTAAGCCTGTTAATTTCTTAGTAGCTACCTAACATCAGAAAAGCCAAATGTAAGTATTCTTATTTGATCTCAGTTGATTTTCTTAAACCATTTTCCAGAATGTGCCACAAGGGACAGGGTAAACACAAGGCAGAATTCTTTACCGCTAGTCCTGTTTTGCAGTAACCAGACACTGTGGCTGGTGCACACTTTTAGAGGAAGACATGTTTTAGAACACCCAGTCATAGTTTCAAGGAGCCTCACTCAATTTTTTTGTGTGTGGGAGGAAAATAGTAGGTAGAAAGTTATACACATGCAATGACTGCCCAGACAGACTACGCATTTGCTTTGGAAACATGGTGAGAATGTAGGAAAACTGTGTTGCAGCAGTTTCTTTAAAATCTTAAAGGATGACCAGAATTACCCTGGAGAAAAGAAAATGTAATTGTGGGGAGGAAATGTATATAAACTGTCTCACAAAGTGCTGATTTCTAACATAATCTACTCAGTGCATGGGCAGGTAGCATGCATTAAGTCATCAATGCTTACAGACATGTATGCTACTAAAATACCTAAAAGGGGTAAAATAACACATATAGAAGTCCCATGGCTGCAAAATCTCTTGAAGATTCTATAACTGCCTAGATGGGGTCCTTTATGGAACGATGTCATTCTGTCTATGGCTGTGTTTATCACAAAATAAAAATAAAAATCTTGAAAAATAATGCCCTCTATTGGATGTAGGGTTGGTGAAGATCTTTTCCCAGTCTGTAGGCTGTTTTGTTCTGATGACAGTGTCCTTTGCTTTAAAGAAGCTTTTCAGTTTCACGATATCCTATTTATTAATTGTAGATCTTAGAGCCTGAGCTGTTGGTGTTCTGTTCAGGAAACTCCTGTGCCAATGAGTTCGAGGCTCCTTCCCACTTTTCCAACAGATTTAGTGTGTCTGATTTGAATGTTGAGATCTTTGATCCACTTGGACTTTAATTTTTAACACAGTGATATATATGGATCTATTTGTTTTTTTCTACATGTGAACTTCCAGTTATACCAGCACCATTTGTTGAAGATGCTTTTTTTCCACATTGTACTGTTTTGGCTTCTTTGTCAAAAATTAAGTTTCCATAGGTGTGTGGGTTTATTTCTGGTTCTACTCTTCGATTCCATTGATCCACCAGTCTGTTTCTATGCCAGTACCATGCAGTTTTTATTACTGTTGTTCTGTAGTACAGACATGGAGGGGACAGGAGCCCCACAAGGAGATCAGCAAAACTAAAATATCTGAGCCTAGGGGGCCTTGCAGAGACTGATGCACCAACAGAGAACCATGCATAGAGAGGACTTAGACCCCTGGCTCAGATGTGGCCGAATGGCAGCTCAGTTCTCCATGAGGATCTTCGAGTGAGAGGAGCAGGGGCTGCATCTATCATGAACTCAGGTGACTGCTCTCTGATCACTCTCTCCTGATGATACAGTCTTTCCAGGCAACATAGGAAGAGGATCCACGCAGTCCTGATGAGACTCAGCAAGTTATGGGCTGATGGCAATAGTGGAGAACTCCCCCTTTCAGTGGACTAGGGGAAGGGGATGGGGGGGAGGGAAGGAGGGTCGGATTGGAGGGAGTTGAGGGAAGGGACTTCAATTGGGATATATAATGAATAAATTGTGAAAAAAAAAGAAAAATTAAAAAAATAAAAAGAATGCCAAATTAACATCATTTGAGATGGGTTGGAGGCCTAATCACTTTAGTGCACTGATGTGTAGTCTTAATCATTCTGCATTCCTGAGGAGAATGTTACCACTGCCAATGTGACAAAGGAGAAAAACCAGTGTCTGAATTGAAGCAGTGTCTGAGTTGATAGAGTTCTTTCTTTTTTATTTATTACTATTTATTCACTTTGTATCCAGGCTGTAACAACACCCTCATCTTCTGCCAATCTCTCTCCTTCCTTCTCCCCACTCTGCCCCTCCCCTAGTCCAATGATAAGAGAGTCCTCCTTCCTTACAATCTGACTCTAGCCTATCAGGTCTCATGAGGAATGGCTGCGTCATTTTCCTCTGTGCCCTGGGAAGTCTGGGGAAGATAGACCTGGAGGGGACAGGAGCTCAAGGAGGAGACCATAAGAGCCAAAAACATCTGAGTCCAAGAAGGCCTGCAGAGAGCGCTCTTAATCTTGCTTGACTCAGAGAGAGGCTTGTACTGAGAGAGTCCTATGCATCATTGGTCCAGACATTCTGGAAAACCAAAGACTGAGGGGTTTAACTTTTAAAAAGTTATATACCCGTTTCCTATCTGAATGTAGTTAATTTACAAAGTGTTACACTATCTCACACAGCTGAAAACCCAGCACCCAATAATGATTCATTGTTTCATGTGAAGTATAAATGATACACTGTTAGAAAATTAGGGTTTTGCTTTTCTCCAACAGAAGAATTTGAAATTATTGTTTTCTATAAGACTTACACTTGGTTTCAAGAAATTGTTATATTTACTACTTATTAGACAACATACCATACATGTAATCCCTTCCTATTTTTCCAATTTGCAATTGTAACATTTTATAAATTCACTTTAAATTTACCTTCCAAGTCAACATTGGAAAAGCGAGAGTTTGAGTGATGCTGCTTTTAGGGTATTTATTTTATATTCATGATTATTACCTTTTAATCATATTTTTAAATGTGGTTTTAAATTTATCTTCAAATTGTTTTAAATAAGTTTTGTGGATTTATCATAGTAACAAATGGTCTCATATTTTCAAATATCCTGGGTATTATAGTTTTAACTTAGAATATATCCCCATATTGCATACTGTATCACTATGACTGGGTATTTAATTCAAAAAGAAAAATAAATCAAAAGAGGACTGTTGCTTCCAGAATTTTTAGTAGGCCTTTCTTCCCATATACCTACCCTGAAGCTGAATCTAAAGTCCCTGAACATTACATGTAAAACAAACATTAAAGTCTAAAAGTTAGAAAATGGCACTTTGCTCAGAACCTAGAAATATCAGAAATAACATGGGATGAGCCCCCTCCACTATTCCACACTGAAACAGAAGACATCAGCTATGCAGAATACCAATGAATATGGAAAAATACTCCCAACAAAGCCTGGTCATTCCAAAATAAACAAACAATTACAACAATACAACAATAAACACTAGCAAAAAAATCCTAAAAACAAAACAAAACAAAACAAAAACACTACCAGTTGACATACCAGTATAGGAATGGGAAGTTTTATAGACCCCAACCCATAGATGAAGAGCTAGAGGCAATAAATGACTGTTGAAATGCCTCGGTGTCCTGATTAGTTATCCAATGGTCAGACATAAATATGTAACAATAGTAACTAAAGAACAGGGACTGTCTCTGACATGAATTCAGTGGCTGGCTCTTTGACATCCCCCCTCCTCACCCCCGAGGAGGAGCAGCCTTATTAGGCCACAGAGGAGGACATTACTACCAGTCCTGATGAGACCTGATAAGCTAGGGTCAGACGGAAGGGGAGGAGGACCTCCCCTATCAGTGGACTTAGAGAAGGCAGGGAGGAGAGGTGGGAGGGAGGGATTGGAAGGGAATAAGTGAGGGGGCTACAGCTGGGATACAAAGTAAATAAACTGTAATTAATATAAAAAATAAAATAAAAAAATGAAGAGACCGTGAATTTGAGAATCAGCCAGGATCAGAGAGACATGGGAAGAGAATAGGGAATGATATAAATATAGTGCACATATATGTAATCTTGAAAAATAAAAAATCTAGTCTACTCTAGCTAAACCCAAAGTGAGTGTTTATACCACTCCAACTCATAACAGAATGCTACATGTACAGTCTAGATCTGTATGCTATATCACTATAAAGGGGGTGTCAGAAACTTTCAAATGGCATGCCTAGATTATGCTTCCTCCATCAAGCAGTGGCATTCTCTTCACCTCCTTCAGGGTAAGTTCAGTCTCCATAAGCCTCCAGGAATTCTACAACAATCCAACATAAACATGAAGCCCACTCACTACCAACTGGATAGCCTACAAAAGGCTTCACGGAGAATAAAGACTTTTATTAATATCTAGCTGTAAGGAGGCCACATACACTACCCAAGTCAGATGATGAGGAGTGTTACTGCTGCTCCTAATCCTGTTTGGTAGTACAAGGTGTGTAAGGGGTATAAAAGCAGAACATCTACATAGGACATAAGCAAATCTTTCTAGATCTCTGTAGAAAATTGCTCAAAACCAGAAATGTCTGAAAAGCAACTTAAGAAGATGATAAATACCAATGCTGAGATAACAAAGGTGTGAGAACTGACGCAAAAGAAGATAACTTAATTTTGAGTTACATTTTGCTTCAAGTAACAGTTACTAATACCCTTGCTATAAATGAAATATACAAAGTCTCATTAAGGTAATATAAAATATCAGAAAATACAAGTATAATGAAGAGCCAACTGAATAAAAACTTTCTTTTATGACAAAGAGAGAAATTGAAGGTGAGTAGGTATTCACAGAGATGATGAATAAAAATTTCAAAAATTTAACAACTGACACCATGTCTACAAATTCATGTTGTTTGAAGTCTAATTTTGATGAACACAAAGAAATAGATGTCAATAAGTAGCAGCCTTGTAAAATGACATTGAAAAACTTTGAAAGCAGCCAGAGAGAAACTGATGCCATACTCATAGTAGAAAACTAGTAGAAATAGGTTTATCCATGAAGGCCTGAAGGAATATATTGAGGGATAATAACTGTAAAGTAAGAGTCTTTTTATCTGGTGAAATGGACTGACAAGAAAATCAGAACACTATCAGAGAAAGGACAACTATGTATGTTCTTGGGAGACATAAGTGGCTAAAAATGTCTCTAAATAAAGAGATAACTTTTTTTTTCTTCTGGAGTGTCAGGAAGCTAGTAAAGTGCCATGAAGGGTTCTTTCAAGGCTGGATAGACAGAACACAGTGATATAAATGGAGCAGTGAATAATGGAACAGGAAAGGTTAAATGGGATGCGGGTATGAAGGTACAACAGACCACAAAGTAAGGGGAGGAACAAATAGTATTAAAGACCATCTGAGAAAAAGTCATTTAAAATTACTTTTCTAATTAAATTCTAAAATATAAACACACATACGTGAGCCTATGTGCATGCTCGATCTTACACACATTAGATAGATGGATGACTAGGGAGGTAGATGATAGATAATAGATAGATAATGATGGTAATTATAGATAGATGATTATAGATAAATGATTGATAGATGCTAGATAAACAAAGATACAGATAGACAAGTAGATATATAATAGATTATTATAGAGAGATAGATGCTAGATAGATGATTTAGATGATAGACGACTAGATTAAGATAGACATAGATATATATGAAAATAGTTTAAATGTGGTTAACACACTATGAGGCAAGAAGGTCCCTACAAAAGACCACATGTTGACAAAAACCTCCATGGCATGAATGCATTAACATTTTTGCGTTGACAGCTAGTGAAATCTCAGAGAATCCCAAAAGTCTGTTGTCATTGTTCATAGGAACTCCAGTTTGCTGGGCATTGAGACTATTGCTGAAGGCATTACATATCTGAGTAAGAACATGGAGAAATGAAGGTGGACTTGACATCGACATGAAAGCTTCTTTCCAGCCTCGTTAGAGTTCATAGTGCTGGAAGGTTCAATGAACACTAGTGGAGGGAAAAATTATCAACCTTATTCAGCTTTGGGACATGAAAGCTACCATAATGACCAGCCTAGCAAGATGTGGCCACTGGTTTAATAATGGGATGAACATGGTACAAGTAAGAGCTGGTTTCTGGTGAGAGATAAGGGCTACCCACTCCAGAATACGATTAAACCAACTCCATTATTCTACAGTCAGATATTAGTGTGTCTCTCAACACTCATTGAAGAAACTTTTTTTTTCAGTAGATGGCAATTAACACAGAGACCCATAACTGGTCAAGGTACAGCAAGTGAGATTGCAGAATGCTCAGACCTAAGTAAAACATCTATATTTTATCTCCATCCCAGACCCCAAAAAATGATTATGAAATTAGGGGCTTAAATATCTTTAAAGCTAGAGACAGGAAATGCTAAAACGAAATTTTGTTTACTAGCTTTGGTAAATGCCAGAAGAGACAGAATTACTTTTCTTAAAGGTATGGTCCCTGTTAGGTCAGCAATGCTCAAATAAATGTGACAACAAGTAGGGGAGTAATTGCCTCATTAAAGGGTAACTTGATTTTAACCCTTTGTGTATATGTGTGAGTGTATATTTATGTACACTTACTCATATTTGGAAGCTTCTAAAGTAGCAGGTGGATTTCCATATGAAATTTTCATAAGGTCTTTAGAGTTATTTCTTACTTCCCAAATATCATTCATTTTCCTGATTTGCTACTTTCTGCTCTAACTTAACCCCTCTTGTTCCTTTAATCCCATTTAAGCTTTTATACCATTTTTTCCTATCTCTCTAAATTGAACCATTGCCTCATAGCCCCTTGGTGATTTCCGAAACTCTATGGTTATTGTCAATGTAATATACATATATATCTGAAGATTCAAAACTAACATCCACACATGAGAGATATCACGCAATCTTGATCTTTCTTGGCCTGGGTTATCTCACTCAAAATGATGTTTTTCAAAATCCATCAATTTACCCGATTTTTTTTAATAATTTTGTTTTTCTTAACTTCTGAACAATTTTCATTGTGTAAATGCACCACATTTTCATCAGTTGTTTCAATTTTCTGGCTATTGTCAATGGAACAGAGATGATAATGGGTGATAAGGTACATTTATTAAAATATAGTCTTTTGGGTATATGTTGAAGATTGGTAGAGCTGGAGTACGTGATAAATCTAATTTAATTTTTTAAAATAAGCTCCACATTGATTTATGTATTTACTCTACCAGTTTACACTCCCATCAGCTCAGCAGTGAATAAGAATCCCACTTCCCAAATCCAGATGAAAATTTGTCTTTACTAGTGTTGTTCCTTATAGTCATATTTGGATGAGATAAAATCTCAAAGTAGATTTTTTTTCTTTAAATAATTTATTTAATCACGTTACAGCCTGATCACACTCAGTCCCCTCTCTACCTCCTCCCAGCACCATCTTCAAACCCCACTCCCGTTCCCCCCTCCCTTTCTCTTCATAGAGGGAAAATCACCCCCTACCCATGGATATTAACCCACCCTGGTACATCAAGTTGAAGCAGATCTAGGCACATCCTTTCACACTGAGGCCAGACCAAGGAGCCCAAGTAGGGGGAAGGGATCCAAAGGCAGGCAACAGGGTCAGAGACAGTTCCTATTCCCATTGTTAGAAGTCTTACCTGCTGATCAAGCTGCACATGTTATGTATGCAAAAGGGGCCTAGGTCCAGCCCATACTTGCTCTTTGGCTGGTGGTTTAGTCTCTGTGAGCCCCATGGGCCCAGGATAGTTTGCTCTGCAGGTCTTCCTATGGTGTCCTTGACTCTGCTGACCCCCTCTATCGTTCCTCCCACTTTTCCTCAAAACGCCTTCAGCTTGGCCTATCCTTTGGCAGTGGATGTCCACATCTGCTTCTGTCAGCTGCTAATTGGAGCCTCTCAGAAGACAGTTATGCTTAGCTCCTGTCTGCAAGCATAGCAGAGTATCATTAATAGTGACATGATTGGCTCTCTCCCATGGGGTGTGTCTCCAGTTGGGCCAGTTAGTGGTTTGCCATTTCCTCAATCTCCCCTCTCTTTTAATCTCTACATGTCTTGTAGGCAAGACAAATATGGGGTAAAGACTTTATTGCTGGATTGGTGCCCTCTCCCTCCACTGGATCCCACCTGGAGGTGGACACTTTATTCTGCTTAACCCCCTCTCCTAGGATTCTTAGAGTCACCCCCATAGACTCCTGGGAGCTTCTGCAGCCCCAGAGATGCCACCTACCAATGATTTATCTTCTTTCTCCAAGTCTTCCACATTCCATCTTCATACACTTAATCCCCAACCTCAATTACCCACCTCACTTCCGCTCCCACCCAGATCTTTCTTATAACTTAGCTTCTTTAGGTCTGTGGATTGTAGCATGATTATCCTGTACTTTATCTAATATACACTTAAAAGTGAGTAGATGCTATGTGTTTCTTTCTGGATCTGGGTTACCTTACTCAGAATGATCTTTTCTAGGTCCATTTATCTGCCTGCAAATTTCATGATATCCTTGTTTGTAATAGCTGAGTAGTACTCTGTTGTGTAAATGTATCACAGTTTCTTTATCCATTCTTCAGTTAAGGGACTTCTAGATTGTTTCCATTTTCTGGCTATTATAAATAAAGCTGCTATTATGAATAAAGCAGCTATGAACATAGTTGAGCAAATGTCCTGTGCTTGAATGTAGCAAATGGTAGCCCAGGATCCAAGTGGGTACCCTAGTAAGGGGAACAGGGACTATTTCAGACATTAACTCAATGGCTGGCTCTTTGACCCTCCTGGCCCCCGAGGGAGGAGCAGCCTTGGTAGGACACAGAAGAGGACATTGCAGCAAGTCCTGAAGAGACCTGATAAGCTAGAGTTAGACGGAAGGGGAGGAGGTCCTCCCCTATCAGTGGACTTAGAAAGGAGCAGGGGGAATAGGGAGGGAATGTGGGAGGGGGCTGTGGCTGGGATACAAAGTATATAACCTGTGATTAATATAAAATAAAAATGCTAATAAAAAACAAATAAAGCTGCTATGAACACAGTTGAGCAAGTGTCCCTGTGGTATTGTGGAATATATTTCCTTTTTTTCCCCTTTGTCCAGATTATTTTTATGTTATTATTTATTTATTTATATTAAATTCTTTATTAATTATACTTTATTCACCTTATATATCCCTGTTATTCCATCCCTCCTCCCTTCCCAATTCCTCCCTTCCTCATTCTTCTGCACCCGTGTCCTTTCCCAAGTCCACTGATAGGGAAGGTCCTCTTTTCCCTCATTCTGATCCTAGTCTATCAGGTCTCATCAGGAGTGGCTGCATTCTCTTCCTCTGTGGCCTGGCATGGCTGCTCCTCCCTCAGGAGGAGGTGATTAAAAAACAGGCCAATCAGTACATGTCAGAGACAGTCCCTGTTCCCATTACTATGGAACCCACTTGGACACTGAACTGCCATGGGCCAAGTCTGTGCAGGAGTCCTAAGCCATGTCCATGTATGGTACTTGGTTAGACAATCAATCTCAGGAAAGACCCCTGTGCTCAGATTATTTGGTTCTGTTGCTCTTCTTGTGGAATTCCTGTCCTCTTCAGACCTTACTATTTCCCACTTCTTTCATAAGATTCCCTTCACTCTGCCCAAATGTTGGCCATAAATCTTAGCATCTGCTTTGATAGTCTGCAAGGCAGAGCCCTTCTGGGGCCCTCTGTGGCAGGCTCCTGACTTTTTCCCTGTTTTTTCTTTCTTTGGATGCTCATCCTCTTTGCATTTCTGTATAAGGATTGAGCATTTTAGCCAGAGTCCTCCCTCTTGATTAGTTTCTTTCGGTATACAGATTTTAGTAGGTTTATCCTATAGTATATGTCTATGTGAGTGAGTATATACCCTGTGTGTCTTTCTGCTTCTGGGATAGCTCACTCAGGATGATCTTTTCCAGTTCCCACCATTTACCTGCAAATTTCACGACTTCCTTGTTTTTTATTGCTGAGTAATATTCCATTGTGTAGATGTACCACAATTTCTGTATCCATTCCTCATTTGAGGGGCATCTGGGTTGTTTCCAGCTTCTGGCTATTACGAATAAACCTGCTACAAACATGGTTGAGCTGGAAAAAAGACAGTTTCTTCAACAAATGGTGCTAGTCTACCTGGATGTTTACATGTAGAAAAATGCAAATAGATCCATACTTATCACCCTGCACAAAACTAAAATCCAAGTGGATCAAAGACCTCAATATAAAACCAGAAACACTAAACCGCTTAGAAGAAAAAGAGGGGAAGAGCCTTGAACTCATAAGCACAGGAGACAACTTCCTGAACAGAACACCAACAGCACAGGCTCTAAGAACAACAATCAATAAATGGGACCTCATGAAACTGAAAACCTTCTGTAAAGCAAAGGACACTGTTGTCAGAACAAAATGACTGCCTACAGATTGGGAAAGGATCTTCACCAACTCTTTATCTGACAGAGGACTAATATCCAGTATATATAAAGAACTCAAAAAATTAAACAGCAACAAATCAAGAAATCCAATTAAAAATGAGGTACAGAGCTAAACAGAGAATCCTCGATAGAGGAATATCAAATGGCAGAGAAACACTTAAAGAAATGCTCAACATCCTTACTCATCAGGGAAATGCAAATCAAAATGACCCTGAGATTTCACCTTACATGTATCAGAATGGCCAAGATCAAAAACTCAAGTGACAACAAATGCTAGAGAGGTTGTGGAGAAAGGGGAACACTCCACCACTGATGGTGGGAATGTAAACTTGTACAACCACTCTGGAAATCAATCTGGTGCTTCCTCAGACAAGTAGGAATAGTGCTTCCTCAAGGTCCAGCTATACCACTCGTAGACATATATCCAAAGGAGGCTCAAGTACACAATATGGAATATATTTCTAAAATATGCCCAGAAGTTTGTACAACTGGGTCTTGATGTAGAAATATTCCCAATTTTGGGGGGAACCACCAGACTGATTTCCAAAGTGGTTGTACAATTTTGCACTCCCATGAGCAATGGAGGAGTGTTACCCTCGCTCCACATGCTAGCCATAAGGTGCTGTCCTTTATTTCTATTTCCTGAAAGAAATTAGAGTGTTGGCACCATTTTTTTCCTGCTGAGATTTCGTTGAATCCAACAGAGAAAAAAACCTGGGCTTTGTATTCTGTTTTGAGAAACATAGCTAATGCTAGTTTGTTTTCAGAGATTCAAAATGCATATTTATCCATCTGCAAATTATTTATCATTTATTATTTTTGAATAATTGGTTCTTTTAATCAATTATCAATACATAGACATAAAGTTCTTCATAGTAATCTGTTGTCTTCCATATTTGTAAAATGACTATTGTCTACTCCTTAGGCCTAATAACGCTAATTGATGCTGTCTCTCTTGTTTCTTATTTAATTTGTTTAAACTTTTATCTGATTTATTAATCATTTCAAAAAGCAAATACATACTCTTTGATCTATCTGGTCTAGTTTTTTAAAAAATATTTTTGTCAAAGTGTGTCTTTCTCTGACCCTTTACTTTTGTTACAGTTTGGATGTTTCCCAAAACTGGTGTGATTTACAGTTAATCCCACAGGGGACAGTTTGGAAACTTGGGTCCCATAGGGTGAGACTAAAGAACTAGGAATCTGCACTCAGGCTTGGTTTCATGACAGAATCATGGGTATATGTTTCTTGAGGAGAGTGTAGGCTATTCTAAAAGTGACTTTAAGTGTTTCCACACTTCTCTTATGTCTGTGGACTCTGTTGCCTTTTTACCTTCAATCGTGGAATAGTGAAGACAGAAGGATCCCAGAACCTGTACAGGCTTCAACTTAATTTCTGCTTTCATCAATTACCTTCCATAATGTATTCTGTTATAACAACACAACATAGATACAAACAACTGACACTAAGAAATGGCAGCAGGATTATCGATGTAATAAATATCAGAAAATATAAAACTATCTATGAAATTGGTAAGCACTGGAAGAGAATCCTATAAAATCCTACATCACTACTAATAAAGTTCTTAGATAAAGTCTAGCGGATTCCGTAAAGTTTAACTGGTGGAGAATATGTACGTTGATAGGAATAAGAATGGCAAATCTATTCTCATGATGACTCGGAGAGAAATAAGAAAAAAAGATAACCAAAATTAAAGAAAAGTTTATCCATGTTACACAATTGCAAAGCACTTAACAAAATTCCATTCATGTTCCAACACTTCAGAAAGCATAAATTAAGAATAAGCTAGAATATACTACATAAGAACTATTTAAACATCAAAGCATTCACATGCTTCCGGGCACCTGCTTGGCACTTAGAGCAAAAGAAGAGAAGGGAGTGATTACTTACAGATGGACTGTATTCTTGTTAAAAGGTGTGTGAAACTATAAAACTGAAGGTGTGATCAAGCAACTATTTGTTAAAGAAGTTAGGATGTGTTAAAGGAAGCCATGGCCTATTCATCAAAAGCATTGAAAATGATACATTTTGGAGATTTTTCAAGGCCAAATAGAACTGTGAGGGCAAATTTTCCAGAAAAAAAAAAACACATTCATTGCATCTGAACATTTGTTGCACTATGAGCCTTGGAACTAAGCTCCATAAACTTTAGAGCAGTACCTCACCATAGCAACTCAAGTAGGTCAAGGCTCTATTAACTACAGCCATTAGCATTAGAGGCATCCTTGTGGCTTTAGTTCTACATTTGAGCAAAGTGAGAGTGCTATGTCACCAGGACTGATTCCAGTAGAATTCAAGGGCTACAGCAAAGAGCCAAAAAGCCCAAACAGAGACTGCTAGAAGGTTGACTCTTCACATACTTCCAATTGCCAGAGTCCACTGGTAGGTTTTCTGATGGAGTCTTCAAATGAGCTGGTTTTAGATGTTGACTGAGCACCAAAGTTCATGCAGGTAGCCTTGGATATGGCTTCACTGTGGTGTGCCTGGAACATAAATCCATGTGATGAGACCAAAAAAGTTTTTATGTTAAATTTTTAATTTACTGTTTAAGGAAATAGTTTTTATTTCTCTACTGAAATTCTCAGTCTTTTCATTTAAATTGATCAGGGGACTATATTTCTTTTTTTATTATTATCATTTATTACAATGTATTCAATTCGTATCCCAGCTGTGGCCCCTCCCTCTTCTCCTCCCATTCCCACCTCCCTCCTTCTTCTCTCGATCTGCTCCTCTCCTAGTCCATATAGGGGACGTCCTCCTCTCCTTCTATTTGACCCTACCCAATCAGGTCTAATCAGGACTGGTTGCGTTGTCTACCTCTGTGGCCTGGGAAGGCCTCAGGCCCCAGTGAGAGATGATCAGAGAGCCTGTCACTGAGTTGTTGCCAGAGAAAGTACCTGCTCCCCATACTAGTAACCCCACTTGAATACTGAGTCAGAGAAACACTTAAAGAAGTGTTCAACTTCCTTAGTCATCACGGAGGTGGAAATCAAAACAACCCTGAGATTTCAGCTTACATCCATCAGAATGGCTAAGATAAGAAAAACTCAAGTGACAATACATGCTGGAGGGGATGTGGAGAAAGCGGAACCCTCCTCCATTGCTGGTGGGAATGGAAACTTGTACAATCACTTTGGAAATCAATCTGGTGCTTTCTCAGACAATTAGGAATAGTGATTTCTCAAGATCCAGCTGTACCACTCCTAGGTATATATCCAAACTATGCTCAACTATACAACAAGAATATTTGCTTAACTCTATTTATAACAGCTTTATTCATAATAGCCAGAAGCTGGAAACAACCCAGATATCCCTCAATGGAGGAATGGATACAGAAATTTTGGTACATTTACACAATGGAATACTACTCAGCAATTATAAACAATGAAATCATGAAATTTGAAGGCAAATGGTGTGAACTAGAAAAAAATCATCTTGAATAAGATAACACAGAAGCAAAAAGACACATGTTATATACTCACTCACAAGTAGAGATTAGCCATACAATATAGGATCAACATACAAAAATCTGTACACCTAAAGAAGCTAAACAACAAGAAGGACCCTAGGGAAGATGTTCAATCCTCTTTCAGAAGCACAAACACAATAGACATTGGAAGAGGGAGAAGACAGGCAACAGGACAGGAGCCTACCACAGAGGGCCTCTGAAAGACTCTACCCAGCAGGGTATCAAAGCAGATACTGAGACACATAGCCAAATTTTGGGAAGAGTGTAGGGAATCTTCTGAAAGAAGGAGGGGAAAGAAAGATGTGGAGGGGACAGGAGCTCCACAAGGAGAGCAACAGAGCCCCAAAAACTGAGCCCTGGGGGCCCTGAAGAGAATGATACCTCTACCAAGGACAATGCATGGAAAGGACTTAAAACCAAGGCTCAGATGTAGCCCATAGACTCCGTCTCTAAGTGGGGCTAGATTTCTTAATCATATAATTTCAAAATCAGGGAAATTTTGAAATTATTTTATGTTCATATTCTTTTTTTCTGAAAGGGACCAGTCAAACTATTTCTTTGTATATCAGAATATATTAATGTGTACTTTGATATCCTCGGCATTATAGGCAAAGCTCATGTACTCATTTAACAGAATAAATCAATTTATATTTGACCACCATCCTTGTCCAGTGTTGTAAGGTGCTGAGTTCTCTCTCCTTTATTTATTTATTTATTTATTTATTTATTTATTTACTTACTTACTTACTTACTTATTTACTTATCTATCTATCTATTTTTGGCTTTTGCTGAGTAGAAAATTAATTAAATGTATCCTCGAGATGAAGATGTATTTTCTTGCAGTTTTTTTGTTTCTTTGTTTCTTTCTCTTTTTCTTTCTTTCTTTTTCTTTTTGTAACATTTTGTTTTATTGATTTAAAAGTGGATTTACTTTTAGAACTGTAGTTAACTGTACTCCTGTGGAAAGAGGATCTGGTCTCAGTAAACAGACAAGACCAGAGAAGCCATGCAGGTGGGTGTCTGCCTCCTGCCACTGTTACTTCTCTGTGCCAGGAACTGTGGTGGCGGTCATCTCAGAAGTGTTGGTTAGAGTGAGAGGTTGACTACTGTGACACTCAGAACTTCCATTTTAACTGTTGTTATTTTTATATCTACATCTTTGGTGAGATTTTCATTCATTGGTACAGATTTCTTTTCTCTTCATACCTGTAGTTTTATCAGCCACCAAAAATATTTCATGTCATCTATTTTTCATAGATGCTTCATCTTGAGGATACATTTGATAATTTCCCTTTAAGAATGTATTCTTTTTTTGGATTTTGTTTGTTTTCATTTTTATTTTATATTAATCACAGGTTATGTACTTTGTATCCCAGCTGTAGCCCCCTCCCGCATTCCCTCCCTATCTCCCCCCCATCTCCTTCCTGCCCCTTTCCAAGTCCACTGATAGGGGAGGACTCCTCCCCTTCCATCTAACTCTAGCTTATCAGGCCTCTTCAGGAATGGCTGCAATGTCCTCTTCTGTGGCCTAGCAAGGCTGCTCCTCCCTCGGGGGACAGGGAGGTCAAAGAGCCAGCCATTGAGTTCATGTCCAAAATAGTCCCTGTTCCCCTTACTAGTATACCCACTTGGATATTGAGCTACCATTTGCTACATACAAGCAGGGGTTCTAGGTTATAACCATACATGGCCCTTGGTTGGAGAGACAGTCTCATAAAAGACCCCTATGCCCTGATATATTTGGTTCTTGCGGACTTCCTGACCTCTCTAGTTCATACTAACTCGCCCTTCTTTCATATGATTCCCTGCACTCTGCCAAAGGGTTGATTATGTTTCTTAATATT
>CM053754.1:3899549-3937455 GCA_028658305.1 Pachyuromys duprasi
TCTTTTGCTACACAGAAGCTTTTCAATTTCATGAGATCCCATTTATTGATTGTTGATCTTAGAGCCTGTGCTGTTGGTGTTCTATCAGGATGTAGTCTCCTGTGCCAATGAGATCTAGGGTCTTTCCCACTTTTTCTTCTAACTGATTTAATGTGCCTGGTATTATGTTGAGGTCTTTGATCCACTTGGACTTTAGTATTGTGCAGGGTGATAAATATGGATATATTTTCATTTTTCTACATATAGACATCCAGTTGGACCAGCACCATTTGTTGAAGATGCTGTCTTTTTTCCATTGGATGGACTTGTCTTCTTTATCAAAAAGAATGTATTCTATTAAGAATAAAGCTGCTACAAACATGGTTGAGCAAATGTCCTTGTTGTGTATTTGAGCATTTTTTGGATATATGCCTAGGAGTGTCATAGCTGGATCTTGAGGAAGCGCTATTCCAAGTTGTCTGAGAAGGTGCCAGATTGATTTCCAAAGGGGTTGTACCAGTTTACATTCCCACCAACAATGGAGAAGGGTTCCTCTTTCTCCACAACCTCTCCAGCATGTATTGTCACTTGAGTTTTGGATCTTGGCCATTTTGCTGAATGTAAGGTGAAATCTCAGGGTGGTTTTGATTTGCATTTCTCTGATGGCTAAGGGCATTGAGCATCTAAGTGTTTCTCTGACATTCTATATTCCTCTACAGAGAATTCTCTGTTTAGCTCCGTACCCCATTTTTTTATTGGATTGCTTGATTTATTGCTTTTTAACTTCTTCAGTTCTTTATATATTTTGGATAGAGACTATTTCTGACATGAACTCAATGGATGGTCTTTGACCTCTGCTCTCCCCTGAGTGAGGAGCAGCCTTGCTAGGTCACAAAGGTGGGCTTTGCAGCTAGTCCTGAAAAAACCTGATAAGCTAGGGTCAGATGGAAGGGTAGGAGACCTCCCCTATCTGTGGACTTGGAAAGGGGCAGGGAGGAGATGAAAGAGGGAGGGTGAGCTTGGGTGGGAATGAGGGAGCAGGCTATGGCTGGGATACAAAGTTAATAAACTATAAATCATATTTAAAAAATAAAATAGAAAAAAGAAAAATTTAAAAAAAGAATGCATTCTCTTCTCACAGTATTTTTCAGTGCTAAGAAATTTAGGTTGTATTCTGGATCTTATGGATGATAATTTGTAAAGAATTTTAAATTAGCGTTTTTATTCAATAACTCATGTGTGTGAGTGTGTGTGTGTGTAGGCAATTAACTTGAAAGGGCTTGTGATAATTTTGCTTATTAAGAGGCAGCTAGCATTTCAAGATCTAAATTTTTGTCTTCAGGCTGTCTTCTAGGAGTCTGGTCTGAATATGACTGATTCTAGAATCCACCAGTATGTGCAGAATAAATTTGTGGATTGCCTCTTGGCTCTTTTTTAAGCTTCCTTACTCTTTGATTGCTTGACTTTAGTTTACCGTTTCTCTAGGTAGAAGGTCAGCAGGATATTTCACTTCACTGATTCCTGTCTCAACTCCACATCCCAGACCAAGCGCAGCTGGCTCAGAGCTAAAATCTTCAAAAGTGAGAAATCTATTTTGAATGAAAAATTTCCCCTCTTTCATCGTCCTATCAGCCATTATCCTCCCATTCTTTACACTTAAAAAAAAACAATTGTCACTTGTATTTGGTCTAAATTTTAATTGTTTTCTAAAGTGAGAGAGTCTTGCAGGTGGGGATTGTACATAGATCATGCATAGTAGTCTCAAGCTAATCTTGGTAACTGAAGAGGTGTATGGGAAAATATGTGTTATAGAAATGTCGATATTCACATGCAATCTCTGGTTCCTCATCAGCCATTGACTGGTTAATTATATACCTGACCACAGCTTTGGAAATGTAGTAGTTTCCTCATCTGACCCAATCAAAACTCATTTCAAAATATCAAGTGAATTTGAAAAGAAATGAATGTTTGCCCATTATGGTACTATGTTCTTTCAACATATCTACTAGTCTAAACTTACTGTGTTATGAAGTGCACATATTTTCAATCTATATGTAGTTCTAATGTTTCATACAAACAGGTCCAATACTGTAAACACAGAATTGTATTTCTATAGTGTTTTACTTCCAGGTTTGTACTGTGACTCCACATATGTCTTTTTGGTGTATTTTTAAACAATGTTACTATATGATACTCTAATTTTGATACTTATTTTTACCTGTAAATTGTATGATTAAGCTTTTTGTCATATCACTTCATATCATTGCATATTTCTAACTTTGTATCTTACTGTTACTCCACTATAGCATCATGTAAATAAAAATGGTATTCAAAAACTAGTCTTCTTACATTTTAATTTTTTTTTAATTATGTTCAATATTTCAACCAGCCCCAAATTTAACAACAGAGGAAAACGCTAATTTTATGACAGAGGAGCTGATCACCAACAGTCTAAATGGTTTTATTTTATCCAGAGGATTTCTTGGGGTTACTGAACTTTTATGGAAAATCCATGATCTTATGTTGAACTGGCTAGTTTTGTGTCAACTTGACATAAGCGAGAGCCATGAGAGGGGAGGAAGCATCCATTGGGAAATGCCTCCATAAGCTGGGGCTTGGAGGGAATTTTCCTAATTTGTAATTAATGAGGAAGGGTCCAGCCTGTTATGGGTTGTGCCATACCTTCTGCTGGTTGCCCTGAGTTCTATAAGAAAGTAGGTTATACGAACTTTGAGGAGCGAGCCAGTCAGCAGCACCCCAATATGACCTGAGAGTCCTCTCCTGCCTCCCATTCCCCCTCTACTTGAGTGCCAGTCCTGACTGACTTTTATGATAAACTGATATGGAAGCACAAGCTGAATAAACCCTTTCCTCCCTAAGTGGCTTTGACCATACTGCTTCATCTCAGCAACAGTAACCCTAACTAGGACATATGTCATCCTAACCTAAGACTTTTAGTTCATACATTTAAACCTACCCCTTCTTAGGTAATTACATTGTAACAGCCTCACCCAGAATATTTAACAACAATTTATTTTTCATTTGATATTCACCATCCAGTTATATTTATCATCTGTTATCCAAAGTTTCTAAATTGTCTCCCTGTCTCCTTTTATACATTTGCTATTTGAAATAGGCTGCATGAGCCTGGGAGACAGAGTTCAATCACCAGAGCCCATGTAAAAAAGCCAGTTGTGGTCCACTTGTGTTTGTAGATGGGGAGGGGGAGACAGGTAGATCCCTAAGGTTTAGTGTCTATTCAGTTTAGCCTACTTTGCATACTAATAAAGCACCTTGTCTCAAAAAACAAAGTGGACAGCTCCTAAGGAATGAAACCAAAGTTTGAACTCCGGTATCTTCATACATATTAACATACACGCAGCCACATTATTAGACATACACACAAGTAATGAAATAAAGTGAGTCTACAGATGGATGTGGTTGCTGTATACTTAATCTGTAGAATATTCTTTATTATGTTTTGTTTAGTGTGGTTTTCTATTACAAAACCTTTTTGAAAACATTGTTATCTTGTAACACATCCTATATTCTCTGTACATTTCCTTTCTTGATATAATTTAACTTGTTTCTATTTTGTTCCTCTACCTCCACATTCCTCAACACATTCTCTGGAAACCTGTGTTATTCACATGCTACCCAGTTTTGGTGAGGGTATTCCAAGGATGATATTTTTCATTCATCCAGAAACTCCTTGTATTTGACCTGTTCATGGTGAGTTGTGAATGTCTTCCTAGGAACTCATTGTCTCATCAGCTGATGGTGCCATCCATTTGTGTTCTTTCTGTGAGATGAATTGTTCAGAGGTATTAGGTGTTATACAACTGGCCTTTCCATAATTACTGCTAAGGTTTCTTCAGTGAAAGTAATCTTGTACTCAAGCTTAGAACTGCTTCATTAACATGTAAGAAACTTCAAATGACAGTAACTCAAGAATTATCTAATTCTTTTTCTGTGTGTTTCAATTTTCAGGGTAAGTTTTTCTCTGCTGATTATCTTCAATCAAGGCTAATGTTACTCCAGTTGCTGTGGCTTCTATTTATAGTATAGAAATGCATTGTGATAGTATAGTATCATAAAGGCTCAGGGCCTACATACAATGAGTTTCAGTTGATTATATTTAAGTGTGCGTGTGTGTCCAAGTATCTATTTACATCTTACATCTTTTTTCCATGCCACAAACTTGCTCCTGATTGGAGTAACACTCACATGGCCTCACAGCGTTTTCTTGTGCTGAAACGGTATATTCCAGGCACATATCACATATATGCCTGGCTTAGAATCAGACATTCATTAAAAAGATCCATATTTCAGTAGTTTACTGTACTCACAGAAAACAAGTTTGCAAAAAGGGCTACATATTGATGCCAAATTTTCACAACTTCACAAAATTTTCAGATCAAAAATGCAATATGCATTTCATTTAAAATAAAGATTTAGTGTTAACACTGATTTGTTTTAGTCCTACACTATATGCTCTTTTACAATTAATTCATTGGTTACTAGAGACACTTACTTTATTATCTACATTTTATAAGGTGGATGGAATGCCTTCAAATAGCAGCATTTTTGAAATAATTTATTGTGTTTAAAAGTTCCAAGTTTAAGCATCCTTAGCTAAAGAACCGTTAGCAATGATTATGGAAGAACCAATGAGTAACACCTGATACCTCTGCACAATTCACTTCATGTAAAGAACACCAATGGATAGCACCATCAGTGGATAAGACAAAGAGTTCCTAGCAACCATTCACACACAACTCACCATAAGTCTAACAGATACTCTGAGTCTCCTGTGGAAGGAGAAACATCATCCTTGGAATACCGTCAATAAAGATGCCCCACCCTGCCAGATAATAATTTCTTAATATAGTTTTTATGTTTGTAAGTAAAAATTTTAAAGTACATGAAATATTTTGATTTATACTGAAGGAATGGCACTGTTCACTTTTTCACTAAAATATTAAGGAAGTTATTTTAAATATGGAAATATTTTTTCTTTGTTTGCTGGGGTGTGATTTTTGAGACAATATCTTATTATGTAACCCATAGTCTGTTCTTGATCTTGAGATATTCCCAATTCAGGATCTAGAGGGATCTGATTCTGGTGAGGTGGATGACACTTCACCATCAAAATAATTCTTTTTCATAGTTATGCTCTACTGTCTCGGTGGATCACTGTTGATTCGGTGACTTTAAACTATTGGTTATTGCCTATTATTATGGCAAATTCATCCTCAACAAAATATTTAGACATAAGTAATCTTCGATGTGGTATAGATTTCTAGACATTTCTGGACAAGTACAGAATAAAGGATAAATGTATCATTAATTGATTAAACATTACCCTAGAGCCTTAAAGAATAACTGCATGTATTTCCCATCTCTGTTACAAAATTTGCAGAGTTTTCTTCAAATTCTTACTAAAATTTCTTTGGGGTGAGGCATCTAGGTAAGGATTAAAAAGATATAATTTGTGTAGCTTAAATTTTCTTTGAGTAAGAACATGTTCTTTTTCATTATATAATACAATGGAGCAGTCAATATTTATGAATAAATTAAGCAAAGAATACAGATTTTCTTCTTTCCTCAACCACTTACATAAAGTTCCTATCCTAATACACCTTGGTTTTATGTGGTTCATTCACTAACATTGATGATCTGCAGTATTTTTTTTGTCTATGCATAATTTCTTTAATTTTATTTTTACTATTAGTTACATTTTATTAACTCTGTATCCCAGGTGAATCCCGCTCCCTCATTCCCTCCCAACCCCACCCTCCCTCACTTGTCTACTCCCTGCCCATTTCCAAGTCCACTGATAAGAGAGGACCTCCTCCCCTTTCATCTGGCCCTGGTTTATCAGGTATCTTCAGAACTAGCTGCAAAGTCCTCCTCTCTGGCCTAAGAGGGCTGCTCCCCCTTGTAGGGTGGAGAGGTGAGTTCATGTCAGAAATAGTCCCTATTTCCCTTACTAGGGTACACACTTGGATGCTGAACTACCATGGGCTACAGGCAAGCAGAGGTTCTAGGTTATATCCACAGGATCTGCAGTATTTTAACTTGAGATCTTAGTTTGCATCATTATTCACTGTGCTCTGAATTATTTGGGTTTAGATAAATGTGTAATATGTATTGAATCCACAATAAACTACTATGCAGGTAATGTGCCATTACCAGGCCACAGAGGAAGAGGATCCAGGCAGTCCTGATGAGACTTAACAAACCATGGGAAGATGGGCAAAGGAGAACTCCCCTTTTCAGGGAACTAAGGGAAAGGAAAAGGAGGAAAGAGGGAGGTGGAGTGGGACTGGGAGGAGATGCAGGATGGGGTTTCAATCAGAATATATTGTGAAAAAATTAAAATTAAAAAATTAGATACATAACTCACTTCTGCAAAGTATTACCGGAAGACAGTTCTGGAGCCAGACTGGTTCATAAAGATTATTCTTTCCATGCCCATGTGCACATGTCCATTTCTGTCTTTCTTTTAGTCAATACAAGGTCCAAGAAACTACATATCTCCTCTCCTTGAATAGTTTCTACCTACCAGTCATTCACAGTGTTCCTGCTTCTGTCAGGGTCTTTTTAATTCTGAGAAGACATCCTTAAGATGTCTTTTCATCCCAGGGATTCCAGGTTCCTATTTATTTCTCAGAGCTTTTCTTAACAAATTGTACCATAATCCATAGAGCAATTCATGGTAATTACACACTCACACTTCTGTTTTAAGATCTCAGATAAAGAGCAGAGATAACCAGGCAGGTAGCTGAATTTAGGTGATCCTCCATGGGGCATCAAGTGCATAGGATCACAAACAGCAGAACAGCAGTGATTGCAGAGCAACTGACAAGGTATGCTGTGGAACCCCAAACACAAGCATCTGTGCTTCCCAGTGAGTGGTGAGCCCACAATTAGGGAAAGGAACAGGTTCAACCTCAGGTAATCCAACTAATCCCAGAAAATTTTTTCAGGTTCCTGCCTGCGCACAGACTCAGCTTCTGGTCAACAGCTCACTCTCACCATCCTATGGATACCTTCCAGATACCGGGGGCAAGAGGCTCCAACCTCTGGCCTCCTGAAGCGAAGGATCCACAGAAACAGGCCCACACACCACTCTAAAGCTCAACCCTTATCCATTAGTAGATTAGCCAAACCTCTGGGCTTACAAATTCTCCAAAATGGCTGCATCCAGCAAGCACAATGTGTGAGCACAGTGTCTGGAAGCAAGAAAACCATTAGTGGGGTGGCTGACTCCAGGATTTCCCTGGTGAGAGAAGCACCCTGGGCTCCTAAAAATCCCCGTAGTTCCACAGGAACATACATCTGAAGAGTGTCGAAGGGAATTTCCTGAGAACTAGCAGGCAGTCAGACAACATACCCACCGATCTGGCTGGGCAGGGCTCTTGCAAAAACATCTAGCTTCCTGCCCTGGGCTCTTCCTGCACCTCAGAGAACTCCAAGGGACACCAGGAACTACCAGCCAATGCAAGAGACAACCAGATGGCTAATGGCCAGCATAAAAACACAATCAACAAAAACCAGAGCAACATGGCATCTCCAGAACCCAGTTATTCCAAGGTAAGCATCCCTGGACCCCCTAACACACCTTATACACAAGAAAATGACCTTAGATCTATGCTTATGAAGATGGTAATGGGGGAAAGGAATAAAATCCTTTAAGAAATACAGGAAGACAGAGTCAAACAGATTGAGGCCTTTAGAGAGGAGAAATACACTCAAGGAAATACAGGAAAATAGAAACAAACAGGCAAGGGAATTGAATAAATCATTTAAAGAAATGCAGGAAAATACAATCAAACACGTCAAGGAAACCAATAAAAAGATTCAACAACGAAAGATGGAATGGAAACATTAAAGAAAGCACAAACTGAAGAAATCCTGGAGAAGGATAATTTAGGAGAAGAAAACAGGAGCTACAGAGGTAAGCATCACCAAAAGAACAGAGGAGATGGAGGAAAGAAATTCAGGTGTAGAAGACACAATGGAAAAAATCAATGCATCCATCAAAGAAAACGCTAAATTTAAAAAACTCCTAACACAAATCACTCAAGAAATCAAGAACACAATGAAAAGACAAAACCTAAGAATAACAGATAGAAGAAAGAGACCATTTCCAGCTCCAAAATCCAGAAAATATTTTCCACAAAATCATAGAAGAAAATTTTCCAATCTTAAGAAAGAAATGTGGATAAGAATACAACAGGCCTACATAACACCAAATAGACTAGACCAGAAAAGAAATTCCTCCTTCCTCATAATAATCAAAACACTAATTATATAGAACAAAGAAAAATACTAAAAGCTGCAAGGGAAAAGGCCAAGTAACAAATAATGTAAACTTACAAGAGTCACATCTGACTTCTCAGCAATGACCATAAAAACCTAAAGGGCCTGAGCAGACTTCTTGCAAACCCAAAGAGACCACAGAAGCCAGTCCAGAATACTACACCCAAAAATGGAATACTATTCAGCTATTAAAAACAAGGAGTTAATGAAATTTCCAGGCAAATGAATGGACTGAAAGAGATCATCTTGAGTGAGTCAATCTACACCCAGAAATACATCCACGCTATATACTCAGTTGTAAGTGGATATTAGCCATATAATACAGGTGAATCACACTGTAATCCACTGACCTAAGAAAGCTAAGTAACAAGAGGGAAGCTAGGGAAGGTGTTTAATTCTCACTCAGAAGGGCAAATAGAATAGACACTGGAAGTAGTTGAAGAGAGTGAAGAGAACAGGAGCCTACTATAAATGTTCTCTGAAAGACTGCACTTAGCAAGGGGTTAAAGCAGATGCTGAGACTCACAGCCACACTCTGGGCACAGTACAGGAGTCTTATGGAAAAGTGGGGATAGAAGGACCAGGAAGGAAAAGGAACTCCACAAGAAGACCAACTGAGACAGCAAATCTTGGCCCAGGATAGGCCTGCAGAGACTGATGCACCAAACAAGGACCATTCATAGAAAGGACCTAAAATCCCTGCTCAGTTGTGGCCCATAGGCAGTTCAGTCTCCTTGTGGATTACCTAGTAAAGGAAACAGGAGCTGTCTCTGGAATGGACTCTGTTGCCTGCTCTTTGATCACTTCCCCTTGCCGGGATGGCCTTGTTAGGCTACAGAGGAAGAGGATGCAGGCAGTCCTGATGAAAATTGATAGTCTAAGACCAGTTCGTAATGGATGAGGGCTCCCCTTTCTGAGGAGTAGTGGAGTGGGATAGCGGGATATAAAGTGAATGAATCCAAAAATAATAATTTTGAATTAAAAAAAAAGAAGAACTCAGATGAAACCTTTTTAACCATGAAGAATAACAAGCTTCTAGCACCCAAGTATAATTCATAAACAATCGTTACAACTAACACTGCCAGATATCATATGAAAGCATTTAAGAATTCTTGCAAAATCATAGTAATTGAGGAAAGCATTCATGGATGGTTGAATATGCCAGAAGCAAGAATGACATATATATGGAAATTACAAATTATGGAGTAGAAAACATGTAAGTTTCTTCAGAGAAAATGGCAATGGGTTAGTTAATAAAGTCTATTGTTTCTGTTTTGCTTATATAATTGTTTGTTAACCATTATAACAGCTGGTCAAGTACTATAACATTAATTTGGTAACATAAAAATATTATAAACTACCTTTCAATATGTTTTAAAATGTGTAATTTTTATTCCAAGGGGTCAGCTCATTTTCATCTTCTCATTCTTTCTACTTGAAAGTGAAATATACTCAGAGATGAGGAGCTCCACAAGGACCAAATACATCTGGGCACTGGGGTTTTTTTCTGAGACTGATTCTCCAACCAAGGGCCATGCATGGATATAACCTAGAACCTCTGCTCAGACATAGCCTGTGGCAGCTCAGTATCCAAGTGGGTACCCTAATAAGGAGACCAGGGACTATCTCTGACATGAACTAAGTGGCTGCCTCTTTGACCTCCCCCCCCCATGAGGGAGGAGCAGCCTTGGTAGGCCACAGAGGAGAGCATTGCAGCAGGTCCTGATGAGACCTGATAAGCTAGGGTCAGATGGAAGTGGAGGAGAACCTCCCCTATGAGTGGACTTAGAGAGGGGCAGGGAGGAGAGGAGGGAGGGAGGATGGAGCTGGGAGGGGATGAGAGAGGCGGCTATAGCCGGGATACAAAGAAAATAAACTGTAATTAATATAAAAAATAAAAAGTTAATTAAAAAAACTCAGTGTGGACCATTTAGAATTTGTCTCTCATCTTGAGAAACATATGACATGAATGTTCTCTGAAACTGTATGGATCATAAGAGTCCCAAGATGCTGTTTTTTTCTGAATATGTTTCCATGAATTTCTTTAAGTAACTTGTTTTTATGACATGTTATCTGCAGCACATACAAATTAAACTTGAGAGAAGTACTTTTATTACAGAACAATAATAAAATGCATAGCTTTCAAAAGTGTACTATATCTCTCTAGACAAAATAAGTATAATTTTGAATGAATATGTATAATTCATTATTGTCAGTGAATGAATATATATGTAGTATATTCATTATACACATAATCTGAACTTGGAATTTTCATTTACAATGATTTGACTTAAATCAAATCAATATGAAGTGATTTTAAATGTTCCTGAAGGTGAAAAGGAGATAAATGGTCACACATTATGTAAAAGGCAACACATTATGTCTTATTAAGTTCTGAAATGATAAAATATGTGATCTTAAAGTGAAACATCATACAATCTGCAGCCCCCAACTGTGGTCTTTCATTTGTAAGTAAAATTGTCCTTCATGAGCCACTTCATTTGGTGTGCTACACACGTTGGTTTTTTAACAGATTCATTTAATCATAGCTAATGAGATTCTCAAGTTTCCAAGGCAAAGCAAGGAGTCTATATGACTGTATGTAAAAAAAAATCAAAATTTAAATCCAATATACTAACTTAAAGATTTATTTGTATCAAAATAGTTCCTAAGTATTATGCTATTGCCATTAAACTTATTTTGTTTCTCACCTAGTCTTTATATTAACACGTATTTACTCAATATGCTATAAATACTATATTTATTAAATTATATTGCCAAGGTTATGAATTTAATGGGTAAGATATATTTAGAATAAGACATTGGACCATGTGATTTGAAAGTAAATACATGCTAAGACACACAATCGAATGCTGGAATTGCAATATAGCCATTGTGTAGCCCTGGATAAATGGGAAGGCTAAGGACCAGGAGGGTGGAAGATCCAGTAAACAACGCAAGCCCTATAGAGAGGGCTTGTTTCTGTCCATGGCCACAAACCACAAAACACCAATATTGAGGCTCAATGAGCCAGACAAGAGGAATTCTTGGATTTTTAAATGTTCTTGTTTTATTCAGGTGTTCAATTGTTTAAATAAGGTCCAACTGTTTTAGGGACAGTTTGATGCCCTCAGTTTAGAGACCCGAAGCCAAAATTATCAATGGACACCACTGCTGGGCATCCTGTGCTTAAATCACACTCTCTCATGAAAACCACTCTCGTATGAGGCATACTTTATTTCATTAACTAGTTAGCTCTGAGAGATGGGGAACATCATTCTAATAGATGGGTTTAGAAACTGGATGTTATAGTTTCAGGACAGAAATCATGAGCAGGACATTATACCAAGTTCCTACCATCTTCCATGATGGTAAATGTGGGGTTGTCAGCGTGACTGCACCGAAGAGACTATGTTTTCACACTTGTTGTTCTTAGAAGTGGATGTTTGGTCAAATAATTCCTAATAAATATGTTCTGGTTAGGTTATGTCAACTTGACACAAGCTAGATTTACCTGAACGGGGGAAATCTCAATTGAGAAGGTATCTCCATGCGATCCAGCTGTAAGGCATTTTCTTAATTAGTGATTGATGGGGAAGGACCCAGCCCATTGTGGGTGGTGCCATCCCTGGGCTAGTGGTCTTGGGTTCTATAGAAAGCAGGCTGAGCAAGCCCTAGGGAGCGAACCAGTGGCTTCTGCATCAGCTCCTCCCTCTGGGTTCCTCACCGGTTTGAACTCCTATTATGACTTTATTCCATGATGAACAGCAATATGGAAGTGTTAGCCAAATAAGCCCTTTCTTCCCCAATGTGCTTTTTTGGCCACAGCGTTTCATCAAAGTATTGGAAACTGTGACTAAGACGGAAATAAAGTAATTGCTGTTGTTGTCACCCCTACGCCTTAACACGCTGTATTGTCTCCATCTCCTTTTTCTACCTGATTAACTGTCTCATGAACATGTTTGTGACCTATTCTTGATGAAGAAGATAAAGTTAGTCTGACAAAAGAGAAACAAGATTTGAGAACAAAGAACACAATACCCTGCCTGTCTTCCCTGCCATTGAGTATGAGGAATACAGACAATTATTTGCCCATTAAGCTAAGAAAAAAAAATTCTTTGTATTAAACTAAGCTCCTTATGGTTTTGCATTTTCCTCATATTAGCTTAGTATTTATCCTAATTCCTCCTTAGCATAATCCTGCTATTGCTTAGGAATCGATTTTTACTGTATGTTTCTCAGTATTTTATTTCCTAATAGTAATTATTTTACAGCTCGTTCTCCAGTTACATCACTATAGCTCAGAGAGATGGTGGTTTGGGGATGGAAAGAAGGGTCTTGAATTGTTTTACTCAAGCCATCCATCCGTAATAACTGCAAGCTGACCCAAATAGAGAACTGTCACCAGTGGACCAAATCCAGGGCCTTAGTAAAGGGGCTCCCAGGTAAGATGATACCTAAATGAAGCCTTTGAATACCGTAGAAAAGTCAGAATAACAAAACAGACTGTACCCAAAAGAAGAAAGACAGAGAATCTTCAATAATTCACAAGACAGTGATAAAAAAAAACACAGAGGAGAAGACAAATAATACATGTGTCAAAAGTTAATGATGGCACAGTTCCAACCACACAACGCCCCACAAAGGAGAGGGGAAGCTGAAGAGCATCCAGAAGGTGAGGCAGGTGGCCTTAGTAGAAAGAGATTGACAGTCCTATCCTAACCACAGCCCCACAGCTTCAAAATAAGTTATGAGTGTGAGGGCTATAACATTTCCCCCAGAAGAGGGGTCGGAAAAAAGCACCATTGTGAATGGAACATACTTTCTAAACTGAGCTACTGGGAAGCCTGAGAATGTAGAACTACAGTGAAGGAGCTTAAATATATTCTGCCACTACCCCATGGTGAGAGAAAATCCTGAGAAACAGTCTTTAGAGGTAAAAGGCCAGATACAAACAAGCCTAAATATGCTGGCATTAAAAAGAAGTGACACTCAGGCAATGAAATTCAGAGAGAAAGGTACCGCCACCCATGCTAGGACCAGAGCTCATCAGCTCAGAGTGACACTAGAGTTTGACAGCCTTGACACGGCTGAGTGGGAAAATGGACCACTAGACCACCTCCTTGTAAGATCCCAGGAAGTTGCGTTGTCCCTTTGGGTAAAATATATTTGAGGAGAATTCTTAATGCAGTCGGACATAGCTCCTTTTTTCTCTTTCTTTCCTTTTTTTCTTTTTTCTTTTTCTCTTTCTTTCTTTCGTTCATTCGTTCTTTCTTTCTTCTTCTTTTCTTTCTTTCTTCCTCCCTTTCTTTCTTTGTCAAGACAGGGTTTCTCTGTGCAATCTTGGCTATCCTAGACTCGCTTTGTAGACTAGGCTGGCCTTGAACCCCAGAGATCTCCCTGCTTCTACCCCCTTTTCCCTGAGTGCTGCTGACAGGGTTTCTAAAGTAGTGTTTGGGCTCATGAGATAAAGTTGTGACTTTCCAACTAGAAGCATTAAAAAGACATCCCATGGTATGTACTCCTTGATATTTTGCCTCCTATTCTGACTAGTTTGCAAGAAAAAGGGTATAAGACTAGTCTCTTCAGTTAATTTGTATCCACCACAAGGGCAGTACTAACGGCAGCCCTGACTGCAGCTTGAGAAATTTAGTAAACTTCCTTTTGGAGCAGTGAGGATTACAGGCTAAGGCGGTCTCCTGGAAGTTGCCTGCCATTTCCTTACAGCAAAGAAGCCACTGGTGAGAATGGCCTGTAGTCCCTGCTCAAACCTAATACTATCTGCCATTCGCAGTTGGAGAATCTGACAATTCTGAAGCTTCTGAGATCAGTTTGACACTCAGAACTGCTTTTCAGCAGGCTGTTTGATACTCAGAGTCTCAACTATCCAAAGGCTTGGACTGGAGAGATGAATCCATAGTTCAGGGCACTTACTGCTTTTGCAAGGGACCCATGTTCATTTCCGAGTACCTTGGAGCACCAGTGTCTGCAGTTCCAAGGAGATTTAATGCCTCTGGCCTCAGAGGGCACTTCTATCACAGGCTTACACCCACATACATTCACATGCACACACACACATACATACACACTCAAAAAATACTATTCATAAATCTTTAAAAGTTAGACGAATTCAGGTCCTCTGCTTGTGCAGATACATCATTACTGTGGCTGCTTCTCTCAACACACCAGCAAAATCATTGACCACACGCGGGGGTAAGAGCTGATGAACCTCAGGACAGTGATAGAGCCTGCACAGCCCAGAGACTGCGAATCCAACTCCGGTCAGCATAGCCTCGTGTGTAAAGAAGGGAAGCTATTAAAGTGAAGATAACATAAGTGTTATAACACACCATTATAGACCCTGACACTAACCTCATTGTTCTGTGTCTGCAACCTCAAGGCTTCCTGCTTCCTATCAAGCAGAAATACTGTGGTGACACAACTGTGTCTTACTTTGTGTCCTGTCCTGCTTGCAACAGCTATCATACCTATGTCAATGGGAAGTGTGCCATGTTCTCTCATCTTGGGCTCCCTCTAGACATGTAGTCACAAGAATGCATTCCCCTAGCTTGGTCTGTGTAGTTCAATAAAATCTTCAAGTTCATATAGAACTCATCCTTCTCTTGAGTAAAAGCAGCCCAGCTACAACAGTAACACACACACACACACCCACACACACACTATATACATGTAAAAGATACATGTCTTGATTATGTACTAGACTAGAGATTAAGAATGAGAATTCTGTTCAGTAACAAGGAAAAATATGACTAAATATATTCCCACTGACAAAACCTGACAATTTGTGCATCAAAATATGTTGACAGTGACATTGAATAAATCAACAGTGCATGAGTTCACATTGATACAGACAAGCAAACAAATAAAAAAGTTTACGGAGGAAATACATTTTATATAGTCAATGCAGTATACTTGCTATAACAGGGAACAATGAGGTAAGTTGAAAAGAGAAGCTTGCGCAGTGCCCTTATCTAAGTTTTGGCTATGAGGTTCTTTGCGAGGTCACTTGTTCATACCAAATCATAGTGGAAATCTTCATAGCTATGAAAGCAAATGGACTACATGTACATCACAGAATTTGAGACATTTCTGTTCAATAAAACAAGTAGCAAAAATATGTTTGCTGGCTAGAGCAGAACTAACCATGTAAGATTGAAGGCTTGCTATGCTTTCAATTAGAAAGAATAGCATGTATATATTAATACAGATTTCAGCATCATGGCAATCTATAGGGGAAGAAAAGAAAAGAGAATAACAGGAACATAAGCACTTTTCCAGTGCAGTGGTGATATTTTATTATTTGAGTCAGAATGCTGGATTCATTATGAGAGTTAAATAATTATTTAAAATCACTGATATGCTTGAAATATGCCAGAATATGTTTTGAGAGATTGCTCCAGTTTATGAATAGATTGTTGGCAGTGTGTTTGGATGCAGGAAGAGCAGCTGGGAAATTACCACCATCGTCCTGCCAGGAGGTGAGTGAGGCTGGCTTCAGCTAGGAAGTTGGCAGCAGACTCCGAGAGAAGTGCATGGTTAAAGTGTATATTTTGGAAGGTAGAATCAATTGATTTTCCAGATGGAATGTTGCAAATGCTGATGAAAGGGGAGATTGCAAGATGATTCCAAGGATTTTTTTTTTAAGCTGTGTTAGCCATGGGGTGTCTTACTGACTGAATTCAATAGAGAAAGGATGAAATGAAAGAGAAGGCTTATTGTTCTCTCAAAAGACCAACTCTTGTTTTGGGTTGCCCTTTTCAACCATCATTTCAGTCTTTTAATTTTTATTGAGTTTTAGCTTTTTTCTTCTGCTATATGTAGGCAAAATAGGTTCCTTTCATAGTGCATGTACTTGGTTGAAACATTTCTTGTTTAATTGTTGTAAACTATTTTTTCATATGATCTTTCATCCAGCAGGCTTGGTGATACTGTTTCCATTTTAGAATGAAAGACTTGCAGGCTATGTTAAGGTCCAAAGTTGGAATCCAGGCTTTTAGATCTGTGATGCCCAAGGATGGGCAGTGGGGGATGCTTGATTGCTAAAAGGAGTAAGCCTGACCAGAGCCTACAGGCTAGACAAAAGGGAAAATTGACATCAGCTTATTTCTTTGCTTTGTGTTTCATCTTGGTCTGTTAATGACTTTCTCAACTCTCTCTTATACATAGATGAAGTTGAGTATTCTGACTCTCCCCTCAGAACTTCTTCTCTGGGTTCAGACAGGGCATTTCCTATTTCAACCCTAATCTTCTACCATAAGCACCTTGAATTTGTCTTATGCTTTACACTGCTTTTGAATAATGACCCTTAATTACCAGGCCTGAGTAAGTTCTAAGTTAACCAAACAGAGAAAGTAACTACATGTTAGTCTTTTAGTCAGCCTATATATGGGCTACAATTTATGTGTAGAGGCATCTGTCGGTGAGGTCTCATCCCCTCTTCCTCTGGAAGTCAGGGCAAGTGTCTAATTCCATAACACAGGCTGATGTTGGCATCCCTATTTGAACCTAGATGTGTTAGAGGACAGAGTGTGAATGCCCATGCACCTTCCCTAGCAATTTATATTAATTGATGTTTTCTAGGTTCATCATTTGCTCGATTGTGTGAAGCTTTATTTCTCCATTTTCTAACAGAGTTGGTTCTCAATCACCCCAGTTGTTTCTCTGTACCTTGCAAAGGCAGGAGGGATTGCAAACAATAACTCAGGATAAAAGATCATGATGGATTACATAGAAACAGTGTTGAATGAGCTTTTGGGAAACATGTTTATGAAGATTTTCACTGATAGAAGTAACAAGATTTACATAATGAAAAGAATGCCAGATTTAGAATAAAGTAAGTTTCATGAGGATCTTGACTATGTGTTTGGATTAATACCATTATCAAAAAGTTTATTCCTTATAAAAGGAAGCCAGACCCTTTCTTTTCCTTCCATTGTTTTCTCCAGCCCTATGCCACCATTGTGGGATGATGCAAATATGGAATGATGCCCTGTGATCTTGGGCTTCCAGATTCTGGAATAATGAGCCTAACAAATGTCTTTCTTTATAAATGACCCAGCCTCAGATATTGTTTTTAAAGTGGCAATTAAGTTTACAATAATTCTGATCCTTGTTTCTTTCTTCTCTCAGTAGCTAATGATAATAATTATCTAATACCCTTGTAAAGGTATACTAAAAAAACAAGCAAAAAGTAAATTAAATTATTAATGTACGCTTGTATTGTAATAAGAATGATATTAAATCCTCTTACCAAAGTGTAATTTCTACTATAGTACATAATCTCTATCATACTTTTTATTGAAAATAGTTTTTATACACTGTATTCAGATTATATTCACCCTAAATCCCCTGAGATTGTGCTCATTCCTACCCCACCTAAATCCAAACCACTTATTATTTGTCTCATTAGACAACAGACACCCAGATTATTTTTTACATAAGCTATAAATATTTATTCACATTTACTAAGGAGAAATAGCTTGAAACATACATAGAACACTTCTATTTATGTGTAATAAATGTACAAACGCAGAAATATTTCACAGAAGTATTTTTTCTTGTTCTCAATACAACATTTTAGACTGAGTCTATTTTTTATGACCATATTCACATGAAAAAAACTACAAAAGGAGAAAAGGTTTGATGCATTTGCTCCTCAACCTATGAACAGAAAAAGGAAAAACAGTTCTTCATAGCTAAAAAGCATTCTGCATTGGCCCTCAGGGGAAAACAAAACAAAACAAAACAAAACAAACCCTAAAAGAAGACAAAATAACTAACTGAAGTCAACACTAGTGAATTATTTAGATTTGCTTCAGAAAAGTCCATTTTAATGCAAAAAGGAAACTTTTTCTGAGAGACTTCAGATTTCACTAGACAGCTTGAGGTCTTGAGCTAATTTAGGGCAAACCACTTTCACTTGTATGAGAGAAAATCAAAGGTAAAGGAAATGTTCTCATAAAACTTTCAGCACTTAAAATATACTCGAGACATAATGTCAATGTAACAAAAAATACATATTTGCTGGATGAGGGATTCAAACCCAGGTCACACTACTTTAAATGTAGGTAAAATAGACAAAGGCCTGCAGTCACCAGTAAAGATTGATATGCTTGCATTCAAATCAAGTAGGTCACCATCACTAAATGTTGAGCATTTCACTGGTCATCTAGTAAACAATGTCCAAGTGAATGGCAGCTTTAAAATATTCGTTCATTCATATTGAAACTTCCTAATCTAGAAATTTTCATCACATGACAGCATAGATCATTTTGGAATAGATTTCCACTAATCCATCACTATTATTCAACATTCATGTCCACTGATTCCCCCTGCTTCTTTTCACATCTCTGCTTACCTCCTCAAAATCATCTTTATACTTTCCCATGAACAGTAAAAAACTAAGAAATAAATCTTAGAGATCCACCAGGCAATCAAATAAACACTTCAAAGTACTTCCCTCAAAGTAAAGGATATATATATATATATATATAACAACTTCAATTCCATTACAAGACCAAAACATAATAATTCAATAGTCCTCAATCAGTAGTAAATTTTAGGACATAAAATTTACATATTGTATTTGTGTGCAGTGTTATATTCATGTGTAAATTTTAGTATCCTTCCTTATTGTACTTTCTATTCTATTTTTTATGACAGCAATCATATTTCTTGTAGTATTCTTTGTCATCAGTAGCTCATATTTATACACACAACTTTGTGAGTTACTAATTCCTCTGTTTTCTGTATGTTTTTTACACATTTCTGCTTCACAGTCTTGAAATGATTCTAGTTGATTTCTATATGCAGGAGCTTGGGAGTTCAAATAACTTAACATCAAGTAGAAATATCTATTGTACAGACTTAAGGAAGTCAGGAATGGGAATTAAATCACAGGAATAGAGCAAATATCAATTTGACATTCAGTGTAGGAGGAATGGTGGCACATGTTGGTATTGTTTGGATTGGAAACATCTGTGTGAAGCATGGCCTGTGTCTTTAAGGCTTGGTACCCAGCCATGGTATTCCTTTAAGACTGTGAGCCCTTAAGATGTGGGATCTAATAGTAGGGAGTTAGGTTTCCCCAAACCTGTCCTTTCAATGGAACATAGGTGCCAGGGAAGCTTTCTCTTTCTTTTCTATTGACCCATATGAGAAAAAGCTTCCTCCTTTACGCTGTGCTCCCATTTATGAAGTACTGTGCTACTGAAGACCCAAACCAAAAAGCCAAAGAACCATGCATGTAACCTTGAAATATTTTTGATGAGTCAAATAAGCTTCCTTTCACTTAGATGTGTTTACTAAGGGTATTTGCTAAAATAGCATAAAGTGAGCTGACAGACAATAGTGAGTATACAGCTCAGTGTGAAAACTCCAAGCACCAAATGAATGTTTATATCTCGTAAGTTGGCATAAATTCTGAATTGATGTTCCCATCCCTGGGATTTTGGAAAGGTTAATGTTACTATTTTTCACTAACTGGGAAAAATAGAAAACATATAGTAAAAAAAAAAAAATATATATATATATATAAATATATATATATATATATATATGTTTTAGAAATGGCAAATGTGGTCTGTAAAGGCAGATCAACTGTTGGGAGAACTAGCTGCTGTTCCAGAGGACACAGGTTAAATTCAGAACCAGCGAGGCAGTGGCTGGTAACCCTCTGTAATTCCAGTGCCAGTGGATTCAAGGTCCTCTTCTGGCCTCCTTGGGTACTACACTCCTGTGGGTCACAGACATGCATGTAGACAAAATTCTTACATAGAGAAATCAAACAAATATTTTTAAAGAAATAAATGGCAGTAGACATCAAATCTCTTTCATGTTTGTATTAGTGACATGTGTCATAGCCAGGGTTGTATGTCTGCATGGCTTTACACAAGCTCCTTTGCAGATTCATGCAATACTGATCACACGTAAGTCTGAGAACATTCAGAATTCTGAATCTAAATATTTACTAATGTCGTCAAATTTTCTCTGAAATGTTGACTCAGCTTACACTTTGAAATTCATCCTGAGTTTTTGGAAACACTATTCTTGTCAAGTATTTAATG
This sequence comes from Pachyuromys duprasi, assembly GCA_028658305.1. Lineage (NCBI taxonomy): Eukaryota > Metazoa > Chordata > Mammalia > Rodentia > Muridae > Pachyuromys > Pachyuromys duprasi. Next base: position 3,919,943 of record CM053754.1, read on the forward strand.
AGAAAAGGCTTAGTTTCCTTCATAGTGACTCTCTCGTTTTATTATTATTATCATCCTGTGACTGAGAGCAGTTATGAACAAAGTGGATTTATAACTTCACAGTTCTACGTCTTGAGAGCGTTAGTTGAACACTAATCTGTCAAATTCAAACTCCTTTCTTTCAGTTGCAGCCTCAGCTCTTCTCTTAGAGCTAACTCCTGAGAGTCTGTTTTTAGACAGAAGCAGAACAAATGGCTTATGGTTTTAAGAGTCCTTTATAGTTAAGAGTTCTTTAGAAGTAACAGTGCAAAGTGGGTAGGTTTTTAGAACGCTACAGTATGCAGGGCCTGATAAGGTGATAATGACCCTGATGGCCTTTATCTGACTTCCCAGTTTGAAGTTTTAAGCAAGAAAAAAAAATGCCCTTTTGCAGAACCGTAAGAGGTTCCCAGTAAGCACATATTCCAACAAAGAAGTGTGTGTATGTGTGTGTGTCTAAGAGTGAATATTTTAAATATTTAACATTTTATTCCCAAAGGTAAAATTGTTTTCTAGTTATTTCTTAAAATTGGTGTTGTTTGAGCGTTTCATACATTTTTTTTTTCCTTTTTGGGTCTACAAACAAATGAATCACTTTTCTTGCAAGTCCAGCTTTTCATTGTAGCAAATTCAAAACCTGGCTGGCTGAGAACTGCAAAGGTTTATTTTTCTTTCCCTTTTTTGAATGAGGCCTTAAGTCTGAAATTGCCCTCAGCGATAGATTCTTTTTATCCCTAATCCCTCATAGAAATACCTCCATGAACTATAAATGACCAAGGCTTCAAAGAAGAGGTGATCTTAGTTTTGTAAATAAAATCCACTTGGAAACTGGAAGCAGCAGAGACAGCCTCCCCATGGCCATTTTAAAATTAGGTTCAGATGTTTATCTTATCAGACTAAGTATTTTACCATCAAGACCTCTAATTATTTTTTCATCTAAACTGAATTTTAGTTGTCTAATTTGTCTAATTGTTTTGAAAATATAAAAAAAAATTAGCCATGGCTTCTAATTTTCTTTGGGATTCCCAATATTGGTTATGGACTGAAGTCAATAAATGCTCATGTCCAAAGAATCCACCTCAAGAAGACCAATACATCTTAATAATTTACACATTTTTGTGTTCTGAAAGATGTGTTGATGTGTTAATCAACACCCAACATGATGCTAATAGCATGGAAGCATCCAGATGATTAGCACAGAAACCTGATTCTACCTTCACCTTCAGACTCATTCTCTCTGAAAAAGGTACTAAGAAGAAGCTACAACATTGCTATGCATGAGGCCAAAGATTTGCATTTGAACTAAATTCCAGGCCCAAATATGAAGGGGACTATTAATCCACTAAAATAAGTGGACAAATAAAAAAGAAAAAACCATAACAAGAAAAGGAAGAACTTGTAATCCGAGTGCTGCTTGTCCAGGAAAACCAAAAGTTCAAGGTCATACTGGGCTATATAACAAGTCAGCTACATAAGGCCCCCTTTCAATGAATATGTATAAATTAAGAAAGCTTTAAAATGATACACAAATTATTATCTTCTACTGCCTAAAAGTAGTTGATAGATTAGACAGTTTTGAGGGTTGAGTGAAAACGCTTTAGTGACTAAAATATTTTTTGACTTGATTTTGTATGAGGATTTGTAAAGATTGAAGGAGCTGAAGAGCTTCTTGGCCTTTTATTAAGTACACAGCTTTCGTTGGCTTAATTTGACAATAATTTCCCAACATTTAACTCATTGACATAAAAACAAACTGTGTGAGTGTTGTTGTCTTTGGTCTTTAAATGTCGTAGTTTGTAACTGGCTTCCAAACTTTTAAGAGATAAATATCACAAGTCTTCCATTTATAATGGATGATTCAGTCACACTTAGTTCAACACCAAGAGCTATGAAATTCTCCTTAGAAGAGTTCTGCCACTCCTAAAGGGAGCCTCCTACTTATTAGTGCTCAGTCCATTTTTAAAAAGGCTTCATTTGAAACCATCTTTTGCTATTCCATACTTTTTTTTCACTGAACTAGAAAATTTTCTTGACTGTTCAAAGGTAGTCTCTGTAAAGTTTCCTTTGGTGTGACTTTTAGAGAGATATGTAATAAACCAACAACAGACAAAAGGGGAAAGGTTATATCCAAGACAAGCTGGGTAAAACAAATAAGTTTATTTGTTTCAGTTTTTGCTTTGTTTTGTTTATGGGGGACTCAAATGTAGTCTTGTCCCTGAAAGGCCTATCCCAGCACAAATGACCTGGTAATAATTTAAGAAAGCTGCATCCCTGAAACTCAACTTACTGATAACTGTGCTGAAGAATACCTTGGCCAATGATTACATAGTACTTACATAACCTTGCAGATGAGCCTACTGATCTTGTAAGATTAGTCTAATGAATCTATGAGTCTTCCTTCTTCCAGAAGGAAATGCTTTGGTTTGGAGGAAATAGATACATCATCTCCCCATAAAAGAATGAAAATAGAGGATGGATGTGAAAGACCCCACATCATAGCATGCTCACTCTCTTACTGTAAAAGCTCCTTGCACTCAGAATCCTCCTGAGACTGAGTTTTGAGAGGAAGTTTCCTCTGTCCTTTTCACAGATGTCTTTGAATAAACTTTCTATACCTGCTCTCTTTCACAAGTTTTTGCTTTTTTTTTTTTTCTGTTTTGGTTTGGTTTGCTTGGTTTTTGGATTTTGTTGGTGGTGGTGGCTTTGTTTTGTTTTGTTTGTTTTGGTTTTGGTTTTGATGCTGTTGCTGTGATTTTTTTAAGAGAGCGGAAAATAATAGTCCCTAGGGTCCTCTAACATACCCGTGCTCATCCCCCCTGCACAAATCACTTTTTTCCCTAGATTTTTTCATTCTGAACCTTTCACATAATGGAAACAATGCAGTGTGTGACCTTCAGTAATTTTCTTAACTGAGTATGTTTCCAAGATTCTTTTACATTGCAGCACTATGTATAAGTATGTCTGGTTTCATTATCACTTGATAATATATCAAATGTAGAGACTGCGTTTTATTTACACATTAGGTAATAGACACGTACATGTGTCATTCCCATTTCCTGGATATTAAGAATAATGCTGTGGCTATCAGTCATGTATAATTGATTATGTGCATATATGCCTTCATTTCTCTATCACAGTTTCTTTTGGTCATGTGGAGGTACTGTGTTTAGCTTTTTGAAGAACAGCTAAATGGTTATCAACGATGGAGATCATTATCGAGCCCACTGCTATTTTAGGGTAGCTCCTATTCGTCACATCGTATCCAACTGTTAACATCTGTCTCTCTTAGTACAGCTATCCTACTGTGTGAGACATAGAGTCCTTCTGAAATTTTGATTTGCATTTCCCTAATGAGTGCTAATAGTGAATGTCTTTTCATGTGCATATTGCCATTCACTTTTCCTCTTGAGTTAAGAGCCTATTCATATAATTTCCACATTTAAACAAATTTATTGAAATCAATTCACATAACATATTACTTCCCTGATTTAAGTATACAATTTAATTGGATTGGCTAAATTCAATAATTAAAAATTTAAAGACTCTGGTAAAATATATACAATATATAATTGTAAAACATTATTTGCCAGTTTCGTCATTTTCAGGTGCACATTTCAGTGGCCTTTCATTCAATTCACAATGCAGTGCATCTATAAGCTTTATTTTCCAAATCCTTTCATTACCTAAAAAGTCACTCTTGTAACAATTAGGCGATAACTGCCCATTATTGCAGTAACGTTTACTATGTCCTGGAATTAGTCTATGTAGTTACTTTATGTAGCTGAAATAGTACAGCACTGTGCACATCTAGCTTATTTTACTGGGCCCATTTTCACCTTTCCTCACCATGTGTCAGAATTCTTTTTCTTATTGTATGTATATACAGTGTTTTCTTCCGTCTGTCAGCTGTTGATGTATGCTTGCAATGTTTCATCCTCTTAATTATTGTGTCTTTTGCTAATCCAGTAAGTATTAGCAAGAAAGAATCTGTCCAAGTTTCTATTTTTAGGTACCTTGAGCAGGGACTGGAGAGATGAATCAGTAATGAAAGTACTTGCTCCTCCTATGAATGACCTGAGTCTGTAGTCTTATTCCCACCTGTATTAGGTAGCCTTCAGACACATGTAATTCAGATCCTCTGAAGTTGAAACATTCTTCTGACTTCTTAGGATACCTGCACATGTGCATACCCATACATAGCTGTAAGTAATTGAAAGTTAAGTAAATCATTAAGTAATTTGAGTATACAATTCTAAGTGTGTGTGTGTTATGTAAGACTGCATTTCTCGAATATGCTTTTTAAATATTTTTAAGTTAAAATATAATTATATCATTCACACTTTCTCTTTTCTCTCTCCAACTCTTCTCTGGTATACTTTGTTTGCTCCCTCTTGAAATCATGGTTTCTTTTTCTTTAACGGTGTTACATATTATTTACATGATGATATACATATTATATTATATATGTAACATGTTCTTGTAACACATGTGTGTATTCCTATCTTAGTGTTCTATTGCTGTGAAGAGACACTATGACTACTGTCACTCTTCTAAGAGAAAGCATTTAAGTGGGGCTTTCTTACAGTTGCAGAGGTTTAGTCTATTATCATTGCATGGAGCATGCATTCAGGCAGATGTGGTAGCTGAAATTTCTACATCAAATCAAAACAGAGAGACACACTAGTTCTGGTTTGAGCTTTTGAAACCCCAAAGCTCACTCTCAGCGACACAATTCCTCCAACAAGACCATACCTACTCCAACAAAGCCATAACTCTAATCCCTCTCAAGTATTCTCACTTGCTAATGACCAACCATTTAAACTCTATGAGCCTATGGTGCCCATCCTCATTCAAACAATCACCTTCTACTCCCTGACCCCAAAGACTAGTAGACATATCATAATTCAAATTGCATCTAGTCCAGCTTCAAAAATCCTCATGGCCTATCACAGTATCAGCACCGTCTAAAGGTAAAAGTTTTTTTTCTAAAACTCATGGCAATCTCTTAACTGTAAACCCTGTAAAATCAAAATCCGAAACCAGATAACATATTTCCAACATACAATGGCACAGATTACACATTATCATTTCAAAAAGAAGAAAAGGAAGCATAGGTAGAAAATACTGAACCAAAGAGGTCCTAAAACCAATTGAGCTAGCTTCAAACTCTGCATCTCCATATCTGACGTCAAAGTGTTCATCGGACCTCCAGCTCCCTTTCAGCTTTGTAGACTGTGACACCCTCCTCTCTCTCGGGCTGGTTTCATACCCTGTTAGCAGCTCTCCCTGGCAGGTATCCCATCACTCTGGCATCTCCAATCTCTTGGGGTCTCTAACCAAATCCAAGCTTCACTTTCACAGCTTCATTCAGAGTCCTCTCTGGGCCTTCTTCCCGGGACAGCCCTTACACATGGCTGGCCAGAGAGGGAAATTCTATATCTTTTTTTCTTTATCTTTGACTCTAAAGCCAGAACCCAGAGCAAAAACTGCCAAGTTCTTCTGCATCCTGGGGCTGGATCATGGCACCTTTTTTTCTCTTAAGTCTGTATTGGTCTTCCTTTTTCTGTGGATTCCTTCACTGCTTAAGTTTCTCTTTAATTTGTTTTTACAAGTTGGAGCTTAGCTGGGTGGGGTCTTGCCCTGCGTCCACCAGTCCCTTTATTCCATTTAGTATCAGGTTTTTCTTTAAACTTTTAATTTCCTAGAAAACTGAACTTAGCTCCATGATATTTCCTTGTGCTCCTTTTCTCCTCAAAGAGTGCATTTTGCATTTTCCCTTGCTCCTTTTCAGTATTGTTTTGCATAACAGTGGCCAATAGTAGCCACAGAAAACATAATAAACACTAGGTTGTTTTGAAATTTTCTCTGTCAATATCATTAATCCAAAACTCTTCAGTTTAGCCTCAGGCAGATTTTTTTTTTTGACAAGGGCAGAAAATAGCCACATTATTTGCCAAAAAAAAATAAAAATAAAAAATCACAAGAACAGTTTCTAGCCCACTTAGATAATATTCTTCCTCTCTGAAACCTCTTGAGCCAGGCCATCATAAGCCACATTGATCTCAGCACTGCTTTCTTCCATGTTCCTACTTGTATGGTCCATTAAGCCCCACTTAAACCATTCAATGACTTTTCTAATCTAAAGAACCTAATATACAAATACAACCTGCTCAGCCCATCCACTTTGGCTTGTAGGTATGTGCAATTTTATGGCACTTTGGACCTAAAACCTGGAGGAACTAAGCTGGATCCTACTTGAAACCCTCCTCTCCTTAGATTCGATTTTGTAGTACTGGAAGTTGTTATAAAACCTTCTAAGGAAGAGCAGCTCCCAACAGTCTTAACACCCTGTAATGCCTAGGAACTACAAGAAAAACCAGAATGTCACAATGACGGTACAGTAGTGGCGTGAATAATTTGGCAGTAACCGAAAGCTTTTTAATTGGATTTAAATACCACTTAACAGGAATGAATTCTGGAACTGCGCTCACAACTAACTATCCAGGGATAGCAAAGTAATGGATCTTGGAGAATGTACAACCACCACCATACTAAGCCAGCATAATACCTAACAGCATTCTAAATATGTATCTTCATACCTACAGATGAATGCACTCTCACATCTCATCAAAGAAACTTATCTTTATAAAGGACAAGACCATTATAGGTTCACCTATTTGAGGAACTGTGAAATTGTTTTCAAAGTGGTGTAACACATCATGTTCCAATTAGTTATGTGCCTAGTGTTATTTTCTTCATAGTATCATCAATGTATATTTTCCCTTTGAAATTTTATATGGTCTTGTTTGTTTGTAGACATAAAAATGAAAAAAACAAAGTTATGAAAACCTTCAAGGGACCTCCATATCAAGAAATAACTAGCCTTAAAGTTCTATTTCATCTGCCTCAGCCTCCGAATACTGAAATTAGACAGATGCTGCAACATCTGGTTCATCTGGTTTGTTTTATATTTTTGGTGATAGTATGGTACAGAGCATGAAAGAGTACTTCATCGTGGTTTTAATGTGAATTTTTCTAATGAGCAAGGAGGCTGTTCATTATTTTCAAAGGGAAGTGTTGTGTGTTTTCCTTGAGTTTCTCTTTTGAGCTGCACTAGAGTTACTGTGATCTAGAATAGAATAGGGAGAGACATTTCCTTCTCAGTGACTTTAAAAGAATTTGAGTAAAATAATGTTAGTTTACTCAAAATACTTGGTACAATTTACCAGTGATAGCATATCATATTGGGTTTTTATTTATTGAATATTCTACTTTTAGGAAATATATATCATCCTGTAAAGGATGATAGTCTATATCATTTCAATCACTTTAAACACTTTTCAAAGTACAGGGTAGGGTTACAGAGATTGTATATATATTTAATATTCATCTGTGTGTGACTCCATTTTAAGTGGTACTATTGTTCACAATTCTTTCATAGCACCATTCATGCTCACAGTTTGTATTAATTAATCTACTGCTTCTCATTTAGTGTTTGCCATTCTCTTTTCTTCTTAGTTTAACAAATGTTTTCAGCTTTGATATTTTTCTGAAAACAAGCTTTTAGTTTTGTTGATCTCTCTCATGATACTCTTCCTTAGTCTTTCACTAGGCTGTCCTATGGCATTTCTCTTTCCTCCTAAATAAATATGGTTGGCCAATGGTTTATATTTTCTTGACATTTTTATTATTGTTGTTGTAGGTTTTTGATTGAGAATTTCAAAAACATGTACTTTCACGGTTGAGCATCTCCCTCTTAGTACTTCTATAACAACTGTCATATTTTATTATGATACATTTTTATTAATTGGAATATTTTGAAATTTCTATTTTGTTCCTTCTAAACAATGGTTATTTTTAATTAACAGTATATTCACATTGTATCCCAGCTCTAGCCCAGGCCCTCATCCCCTCCCAATTATGACCTCCCCTAACAGTCTCCAAGTTGACTGGTAGGGGAGAACCTCCTCCCCTTCCCGCTGACCATAGCCTATCAGATCTCATCAGGACTGGATGCATTGTCTTTCTCTGTGGCCTGTCAAAACAACAAGCCCCTCAGGAGGAGGTGATCAAAGTGCCAGCCACAAAGCTTATGCCAGTGACATTCCCTGTTCCCATTACCAGGGAAACCACTTAGAGCCTGAGCTGCCATGGGGTGCATCTGTGAAGGGTTTCCAGGTTATCTCCGTGCATGGTCTGTGGTTGGAGCATCAGTCTCAGAAAAGACCTCTGGGACCAGATTTTTTGGTTATGCTGCTCTCCTTGTGGAGCTCTTGTCCTCTGAAGGTCTTTCTATCTTCCGTTCCCCCATAAGATTGCTTGCACTCTGCCCAAAGTTTGGCTATGAGTCTCAGCATCTGCCTTGAAACCCTGCTGGACAGAGTCTTTCAGAGGCCCTATGTGGTAGGCTTTCATCCTGTTCCCTGTTTTCTCCCTCTTCCAATGTCCTTCTGATTTGTCTTTCAGAATGAGATTTGATCATCTTACCCAGGGTCCTCCTTCTTTATTAGCTTCCCCAGGCATACAAATTCCAGTATGCTTATCCTATATTATACGTTTAGTATCCACTTATAAGTGAATATATACCATGTGTTTCTCTCTGCTTGTGGGATACCTTATGCAGGATGATCTTTTCTAGTTCCCACAATTCACCTGCAAATTTCATGATTTCCTTGTTTTTAATTGCTCAGTAGTATTCCATCGTGTAAATGTACAAAAAATTTCTCTAACCATTCCTCCATTGAGGGACACCTGTGTTGTTTCCAGCTTCTGACTATAACAAATAAAGCTGCTAAAAACATACCTGAGCAAATGTCCTTGCTGTATAGTTGAACATCTTTTGTATATATGCCTAGGAGTAGTATATCTAGGACTTGAGGAAGCAGGACTCTTAATTGTCTGAGAAAGCACCAGATTGATTTCCAAAGTGGTTGTAAAAGTTTACATTTCCACCAGCAATGGAAGAGTGTTCCCCTTTCTCCACATCCTCTCCAGTATGTATTGTCACTTCAGATTTTTATCTTAGCCATTCTGACAGGTGTAAGGTGAAATCTCAGGGTCGTTTTGATTTGCATTACCCTGATGACAAATGATGTTGAGCATTTCTTTAAGTGTTTCTCTGCCATTCAATATTCCTCTATTGAGAATAGTCTGTTTAGCTTTGTACCCCATATTTTAATTGACTTTATTTACTTTGTTGCTTTTTAACTTTCTGAGTTCTTTATATATTCTGGATATTAGCCCTGTATCAGATATAGAGTTGGTAAAGAACCTTTCCCAATCTGTAGGCTGTCTTTTTGTTTTGATGACAGTGTCCTTTACTTTACAGAAATTTTTCAGTTTCATGGGGTCCCATTTAATGATTGTTGATCTTAGAGCCTGTGCTGTTGTTGTTCTATTCAGGAAGTAGTCTCCTATGCCAATGAGTTCAAGGATTTTTCCCATTTTTCCTTCTAACAGAGTTAGTTTGTGTGGTTCTATGCTGAGGTCTTTGATCCACGTGGGCTTTACTTTTGTGCAGTGTGATAATTATAGATATTTGTGCATTTTTCTACATGTAGACATCCAGTTATACCAACACCATTTGTTGAAGATGCTGTTATTCTTTTTCCATTATATGGTTTTGATTTCTTTGTCAAAATTCAAGTATCAGTAGGCGTGTGGGTTTATTTCTGGGTCTTCTATTTGATTAAATTGATCTACCTTTCTGTTTCTATGCCAGACCCATGTAATTTTTCTTACTGTTGCTCTATAATACACATTGAGATCAGGGAGGAGATACCTCCAGATGATCTGTTGTTATACAGGTTTGTTTAGCAATTCTGTTTTTTGTTTGTTTGTCTGTTTGTTTTTCTATATGAAGTTGAGAATTGTTCTTTCAAGTTCTGTAAGGACTTGTGTTGGTATTTTGTTTGGAATTGCATTGAATCTGTAGATTGCTTTTGGCAGGATGGCCTTTTTCACTATGTTAATCCTACTGATTCATGAGCATGGGAGGTCTTTCCATTTTCCGTTATCTTCTTCAATTTCTTTCTTCAGAGGCTTGAAGTTTTTTTCAAACATGTATTTTATTTGCTTGGTTAGAGTCACACAAAGGTAATTTATGTAATTTGTGGCTATTGTGAAGGGTGCTGTTTCCCTAATTTCATTCTCAGCCCTTTTGTATTTCATATACAGTAGTGCTACTGATTTTTTTTTTTAGTTTATTTTATACCCAGCCACTTGGCTGAAGGTGTTTATCAGCTGAGGGAGTTCTCTGGTTGAACTTTGGTAGTCACTCATGTATACTATCATATCATCTGCATATAGTGATATTTTGACTTCTTTTCTGATTTGTATCCCCTTGATCTCCTTTAGTTGTCTTATTGCTCTAGCTAGAACTTCAAGTACTATGTTGAAGAGATATGGAGACAATGGGCAGCCTTGCCTTGTTCCTGATTTTAGTGGGATTTATTTAAGTTTCTCTCCTTTGAGTTTGATGTTGGCTGTAGGCTTTCTGTATATTGTCTTTACTATGTTTAGGTATGTGCCTTGTTTCCCTGATCTCTCCAATACTTTGAACATGAAGGAATGTTGGATTTTGTCAAATGATTTTTCAGCAACTAAGGAGATGATCGTGTAGTTTTTCTCCTTCAGTTTATTTATATGGTGGATTACAATGATGAAAATCTGTATATTGAACCACCCCTGCATGCCTGGTATGAAGCCTACTTGGTCATAGTGGATGATATCTTTTATGAAATCTTGGATTCAGTTAGTGAGAATTTTATTGAGTATTTTTGCATCAATGTTCATAAGAGAGATAGATATGAAATTTTTTTTGTTGGGTCTTCATGTGGTTTAGGTATCAAGCTGACTGTGGCTTCATAGAATGAGTTTGCTAATGTTCCCTCTGTTTCTATTTTGTGGAATAGTTTGAAGAGAATTGGAGTCAGATCTTCTTTGAAGGTCTGGTAGGATTCTGTGCTGATAGCATTTGGTCCTAGGCTTTTTTTGGAAGAGATACTTATGATGACTGCTTTGATTTCCTTGAGGGATATAAGTCTATTTAATCTATTTGCCTGATATTGATTTAATTTTGGTAAATAGAATCTATCAAGAAAATTTTCCATCTCACTTAGATTTTCAAATTTTGTGGCATATAGGCTTTTGTCGTAAGACATAATGATTGCCTGGATTTCCTCAGCTTCTGTGGTTATGTCCCTGTTTTCATTTTTGATTTTACTGATTTGGATAGTTTATCTCTGCCTTTTAGTTTGTTTGGCTAAGGGTTTGTCTTTCTCGTTGATTTTCACAAAGAACCAGCTCTTGGTTTCATTGATTCTTTGAATTGTTTTCTGTGTTTCTAATTCATTGATTTCAGCTCTGAGTTTGATTATTTCCAATCATCTACTCCTCTTGGGTATGTCTGATTCTCACCCCCTCCCTAGGGCTTTTAGGTGTGCCCTTATGTTGCTTGTATGAAATGTCAGAAACTTTTTCTTAGTGCGATGTACTTTTCTCTTCACACTGCTTTCACTGTGTGCCATAAATTTGGGTAAGTTATTCGATTATTTTCATTGAATTTTAGGAATTTCATGAATTTCCTTTTTCATTTCTTTCCTGACCAAGCTGTCATTGAACAGAGAGTTGTTTATTTTCCATGTGTATGTAGGTTTTTTGTTACTTCTGTTGTTGTTGAGGTCTAGTTTTAGGTATGATCGTCTGATAGGATAGGAGGGATTATTTTGACGGTCTTGTATCTATTGAGGCTTGGTTTGTGCCTGAGTATATGGTCGAGAAGATTCCATGAGGTGTTGAAAAAAGTTTATACTCTTTTGCATTTGGGTGATTTTTCTGTAGATATCTATTAGGTGCATTTGATTTAGGATCTCTGTAAGTGTCATTATTTCCCTATTTAGCTTCTGTCTAGATGATCTGTCCCTTGGTGAGAGTGGAGTGTTTAAGTCTCCCAGTATTAAGGTGTTGGGATTGATGTGTGATTTGAGCTTTTATAATGTTTCATTTACAAATGCACATGCTCTAATATTTGGGACATAGACGTTCAGGATTGTGATGTCCTCCTGGCGGACATGTACTTTGTATCCAGGCTGTAGCCCCCTCCTGCATTCCCTCCCTATTCCCCCATACCTTCCTCATCTCCTCCCTTCCCCTTTCCAAGTCCTCCCCTACCATCAAAATCTAGCTTATCAGGTCTCTTAAGGACTGGCTGCAATGTCCTCTTCTGTGGCCTAGCAAGGCTGCTCCTCCCTCGGAGAGCAGGGATCTAAGTGCCAGCCATTGAGTTCATGTCCGAAATAGTCCCTGTTCCCTTTACTAGGATACACACTTGGATATTGAGCTACCATTTGCTACATTCAAGCAGGGGTCCTCGGTTATAACCATACATGGTCCTTGATTGGAGAAACAGTCTAATAAAAGACCCCTGTGCCCCAATATATTTGGTCCTGTCCTCTCCAGGACATACTAACTCTCCCTTCTTTCATCTTATTCCCTGCACTCTGACAAAGGTTTGGTTATGCATCTTAATATTTGCTTTGATACAATGCTAGGTAGAATCTTTCCGAGGCCCTCTGTGGTAGGCTCTTGTCCTGCTACTTCTTTTCTCCTACATCCAATGTTCCTCCCATTTGACTTTCTAAGTAAGGATTAATCCTCTTACCACAGGTCTTCTTTCTTGTTTATCTTCTTTAGGTGTATAGATTTCTGTATGTTTATCTTATCTTTTAGGTCTATATAAGTGAGTATATACCATGTGTGTCTTTCTGCTTTTGGGATACCTCACTCAGGATGATTGTTTCCAGGTCCCACCATTTGCCTGTGAATTTCATGATTTCCTCATTTTTAATTGCTGAGTAGTATTCCATTGTGTAAAAGTACCACAATTTCTGTATCCATTCCTCAACTGAGGGACACCTGGGTTGTTTCCAGGTTCTAGCTATTGCAAATAAAGCAGCTATGAACATAGTTGATCAAATGTCCTTGTTGTGTACTTGAGCATCTTTTGGATATATGCCTAGGAGTGGAATCACTATTCCTAATTGTCTAAGAAAACACCAAATTGATTTCCAGAGTGGTTGTACAAGTTTACATTCCCACCAGCAATGGAGGAGGGTTCCCCTTTCTCCACATCCTCTCCAGCATGTGCTGTCACTTGAGTTTTTGATCTTAGCCATTCTGACAGGTGTAAGGTGAAATCTCAGGGTCGTTTTGATTTGCATCTCTGTTGATATAATGTTCCTTTGGAATGTATATACCTTACCCTTGTTCATACAAGTGCTGAATTCTCGCCCCCCCTCCACTCTTTGGTTTCAATCTGGATATTGTATTGTGATATTTATTCTACGCATCTACTCTCAACCCTGTGTAAACAAAATAAAGCAACTAGACACAATGTTGAAGTGGGAGGAGGCAGAGGACAGGAAAGATTGGGAGGAGAAAGGGCCAGTAGAGCTAGCAGAAGTCAGAGCTGGAGGAGAGCTCATGGAAGGAGGTGGAAAGATGGACTGGACCTAATATATCACAGAAAGCAAGTGCAATGTGGGAAATCTAAGTGTTGGGAAACTGTGAGGTCTTGGAGGTTTAGGAGGGAGTAACTATTGCCCAGCATTGTGTTCTAGGTTACCTAAATAAAGCCGGTCTCTGTGTGATGATGTGTTTTTACAGCTGTTTAGGATTAACAGCAAGCTTTACAAGAAGATAGATCAATAGGCAATATTAATCACCACCTACAACACATCTCCTTGATGGCTAAGGACATTGAGCATTTCTTTAAGTGTTTTTCTGCCATTCTACAGTCCTATACAGAGAGTTCTCTGTTTAGCTCCATACTCCATTTGTTAATTGGATTACTTGATTTGTTGCTTTTTAACTTCTTGAGTTCTTTATATGTACTGGATATTAGCCCTCTGTCAGATATAGGGTTGGTGAAGATCCTTTCCCAGTCTGTAGGCTGTTGTTTTGTTTTGACGACAGTGTCTTTTGCTTTGCAGAAGCTTTTCAGTTTCATGAGGTCCCATTTATTGATTGTTGCTCTTAGAGCCTGTGCTGTTGGTGTTCTTTCAGGAAGTAGTCTCCTGTGCCAATGAGTTCTAGTGTCTTCCCCACTTTTTCTTCTAACTGATTTAAAGTGTCTGGTGTTATGTTGAAGTCTTTGATCCACTTGGAGTTTAGTTTTGTACAGGGTGATAAATATGGATCTATTTTTCTGCATATAGACATCCAGTTGGACCAGCACCATTTGTTGAAGAAGGTGTCTTTTTTTCCATTGAATGGATTTGGCTTCTTTATCAAAAATCAAGTTCCCATACGTGTGTGGGTTTATTTCTGGGTCTTCTATTCAGTTCCATTGATCCACTATTCTGTTTCTATGTCAATACCATACAGTTTTTATAGCTATTGCTCTGTAGTACAGCTTGAGACCAGGGATGGAGATAGCTCCAGATGATCTGTTGTTGTAGAGGATCATTTTGGAAATTCTGGGGTTTTTGTTTCTCCATATGAAGTTGAGAATTTTTCTTTAAAGGTCTGTAACGAATTGTGTTGGAATTTTGATGGGAATTGCATTGAATCTGTAGATTGCTTTTGGCAGAATAGCCATTTTCACTATGTTAATCATACCAATACATAATAAGCACAGGAGATCTTTCCATCTTCTGAAATCTTCTTCAATTTCTCTTTTTCAGAGACTTGAAGTTTTTCTCTAACAGATCTTTCACTTGCTTGGTTAGGGTCACCCCAAGGTACTTTATGTTAGTAGTGGCTATTGTGAAGGGTGTTGTTTCCTTAATTTCTTTCTTGGCCCTTTCGTCTTTGGTATACAGGAAGGCTTCTGATTTTTTTTTTTTTGAGTTGACTTTGTATCCAGCCACTTTGCTGAAAGTTTTTATCAGTTGAAGGAGTTCTCTGGTTGAATTTTTAGGGTCACTCATGTATACTAACCCTTCATCTGCAAATAGGGATACTTTGTTCTCTTCCTTTCTGATTTGTATCCCCTTGATCTCCTTTAGTTGTCTTATTGCTCTAGCTAGGACTTCAAGTACTATGTTGAAGACATATGGAGACAGTGGGCAACCTTGCCTTGTCCCTGATTTTAGTGGGATTGATTTAAGTTTCTCTTCTTTGAGTTTGCTGTTGGCTATAGGCTTTCTGTATATTGTCTTTACTATGTTTATATATGTGCGTTGTTTCCCTGATCTCTCCAATACTTTGCACATGAGTGAATGTTGCTTTTTCGGCATCTAAGGAGATGATCACATGATTTTTCTCCTTCAGTTTGTTTATATGGTGGATCACATCAATGGATTTCTGTATATTGAATCACCCCTGCATGCCTGGTATGAAGCCTACTCGGTCATAGTGGATGATATCTTTTATGTGTCCTTGAATTCGGTTTGCAAGTATTTTATTGAGTATTTTTGCATCAATGTTCATAAGAGATATAGGTCTGAAGTTTTCTTTTTTTTGTTGGGTCTTTGTGTGGTTTAGGGATCAAGGTGACTGTGGCTTCATAGAATGAGTTTGGTAATGTTCCTATTGTTTCTATTTTGTGTAATAGTTTAGAAAGAATTGGAATTAGCACTTCTCTGAAGGTCTGGTAGAATTCTGCACTGATTCCATCTGCCCCAGAGCTTTTTTTGGAAGGGAGGCTCTTGATGACTGTTTCTATTTCCTTGGGGGATATAGGTCTATTCAATTTTTCTATCTGATCTTGACTTAATTTAGGTAGATGGAATCTATCAAGAGAATTGTCCATTTCATTTAGATTTTCAAATTTTGTGGCATATAGGCTTTTGTAGTAAGACCTAATGATTGTTTGGATTTCCTCAGTGTTTGTTGTTATGTCCCCATTTTCGTTTCTGATTTTGCTGATTTGGATAGTTTCTCTCTGCCTTTTTGTTAGTTTGGCTAAGGGCTTGTCTATTTTGTTGATTTTCTCAAAGAACCAGCTCTTGGTTTCATTGCTTCTTTGAATAGTTTTATTTGTTTTTAATTGATTTATTTCTACCCTGAGTTTGATTATTTTCAGCCATCTGCTCCTCTTTGGTGTATCTGATTCTTTATTTTCTAGTGCTTTCAGTTGGGCCATTAAGTTGCTTATATGAGATGTTTCGATTTTCTTCTTGAAGGCACTTAGTGCTATGAACTTTTCTCTTAGCACTGCCTTCATTTTAATCCATAAGTTTGGATATGTTTTGCTTTCATTTACATTGAATTCTAGGAAGTCTTTAAATTCTTTCTTTATTTCTTCCATAACCAAGCTGTCATTGAGTAGCAAATTGTTCAGTTTCCATGTATGTGCAGGCTTTTTTGCTGTTTCTGTTGTTGTTGAGGTCCAGCCTTATACCATGATGGTCAGATAGGATACAAGGGATTATTTCAATCTTCTTGTATCTGCTGAGGCTTGCTTTGTGAGCAACTCTATGGTCTATTTTGGAGAAGGTTCCATGAGGTGCTGAAAAGAAGGTATACTCTTTTGATTTAGGGTGAAAATTTTTGTAGACATTTGTTAGGTCCATTTGATTTAGGGTCTCTGTGAGTGCCCTTGTTTCCCTGTTTTGCTTCTGTCCAGATGATCAGTCCCTTGGTGCGAGTGGAGTGTTGATGTCTCCTACTATTAAGGTGTTGGGATCAATGTGAGATTTCAGGTTTAATAATGTTCCATTTATAAATGTAGGATGTCTTGTATTTGAGGCATAGATGTTCAAAATTGTGATGTCCTCCTGTTGGAATTTTCCTTTGATGAGAAGGAAGTGCCCCTCCTCATCTTGTTTGATTAGTTTTGGTTGAAAGTCTATTTTATTAGATACTAGGATCACTACCCCAGCTTGTTTTCTGAGTTTGTTTGCTTGAAACACATTTTTCCAGCCCTTTACACTGAGGTAGTGTTTATCTTTGTTGCATAGGTGTGTTTCTTGAATGCAGTAGAATGTTGGATCCTGTTTCCGCAGCCGTTCTATTAGTCTGTGTCTTTTTATTGGAGAATTGAGTCCATTGATGTTGATAGATAATAGTGACCAATGACTGTTAGTTCCTTGTATTGTGGAATTAGTGGTCTTACTATGATTCATTGCTTTTTTTTCCTCTTTTAATTATTGCTGGGTGATTATATGTATCCTATATTTTCTCTGGTGTAGTTGTTTTCATTGGATTGGAGTTTTCCTTCTAGTATCTTCTGTAGGGCTGGGTGGCTGTGTAGATATTGCTTAAATTTTGTTTTGTCACGGAAAATTTTGTTTTCTCCATCTTTGTTGATTGAAAGCTTTGCTGGGTATAGTAGTCTTGGTTGGCATCTGTGTTCCCTTAAAGACTGCATGACCTCTGCCCAGCCCTTCTGGCTTTCATAGTTTCTGATGAGAAGTCTGGTGTGATTCTGATCGGTCTACCTTCATATGTTACTTGACCTTTTTCCCTTGCTGCCTTTAATATTTTTTCTTTGATTTGTAGGTTTAGTGTTTTGACTACGATGTGACATGAGGTATTTCTTTTCTGGTATA
>CM053754.1:3937955-3962680 GCA_028658305.1 Pachyuromys duprasi
GTAGTATTCCATTGTGTAAAAGTACCATAATTTCTGTATCCATTCCTCAACTGAGGGACATCTGGGTTGTTTCCAGGTTCTGGCTATTACAAATAAAGCAGCCACAAACATGGTTGAGCAAATGTCCTTGTTGTGTACTTGAGCATCTCTTGGATATATGCCTAAGAGTGGTATAGCTGGGTCTTGAGGAATCGCTATTCCTAATTGTCTAAGAAAGCACCAAATTGATTTCCAGAATGGTTGTACAAGTTTGCATTCCCACCAGCAATGGAGGAGGGTTCCTCTTTCTCCACAACCTCTCCAGCATGCGTTGTCACTAGAGTTTTTGATATTAGCCATTCTGGTGGGTGTAAGGTGAAATCTCAGGGTCGTTTTGATTTGCATCTCCCTGATGGCTAAGGATGTTGAGCATTACCTGGATTTTTAATTCGACCTGTTAGCCTCTGCCTCAAAGGAAAGAAGCTGTTTCATTTAATTTTAATATCTCCAAGAATAAAGGGATAGCATTTCTCATGGAGCACTCTCTATTTCACCCCTGAGTATATACCCAGAGAACTCTATCTCTACAATAAAGATTATGCAGCTTCACTTTTATTGATGCTTTATTCAAAATAGCAGAGAATTGGAATCAACTCAGCTATCCACTAACAACTGAACTGACAGTGAATTCTCTCTCATTCTCTCTTTTTCTCTCTATCTCTCATACACACACAATACAATATAGAGCTCTAAAGAAAAAGAAACTAAAAAATCTTCAAAAAAATGTATAATATATAATATTGAGTCACAGAATTGCAGAAAGAGGAAAAATAATGGTCTCCCTCATATGAGTAATCTATCCAATAATACATGTTTGTATGTAAACAAATATAAATATGGGTACAGAATAACAAGGAAAATATTTTAAAAGGCTAAATAGAAGATATTAGAAAGCATTAAAGCAGATAATATACATGTGTTATGAAAGTGGACATAAAGTTAATTGTTTTTCTAGTTTTAATTCTGTCACGGAATTTTTAATTTTGGTGTTTCACGAATGTTATGAAAATAACTTTGATAGTTAGAGTGTGAAATAACGATGGCTTCAGTATCTTTGTTCAAAAATATATGAGTTTATTGCAATGAATAGATTTTAAGCCTGGTTAACTCTAGTGTGCCAATGTTTAATTTCCATCTTTTAATAGTAAAGAATATTTTAAAGACTCTCTGATAGAGTACAGTAAACAGTCTGTCATTGTAAAGGCTGTGATAATGTATGTGTATACATACATATATGTACTAGATTTGAATGTACATAATAATTACTATATTTTCAGTTAACTAGGCAATAGAAGTTTAATAGTTAAATGTATATACATGTAATAAAAATAACTAAACCATCTGAATTACTATATAACTTAATAGAAATGAACGAGGTGCATACTGTCATAACAGCCGAATTCATGCCCTTTTACGTCTGGAAAACCCTGTTACCTTGTTTTCATTCACCAATTTAAGATCTTTTTCACCCATTTCCGCAATGATTTCTGAGCTTTGGGAGGAGACGATGTGAATTAGGTGTTTTACTTACTGCTGAGAATTCCAGTCTTTTACTCTCTGGTCCTTGGCTAATTGTGGATACCTGTATCAATCAACATCTACTTCAAATAGAAATGTCTCATGGTGGTTGAGAGATGTACTAATCTATCAGTATAACGATACTTCACTGACAGTCAACAGTGGTCATTATTTTATTTTGTTTTATGTTTTATTGGTCATCTATGTCTTTTCATTACCAAATGCTGGGCTGAAAATAATAGTGATGTCCCTATCAGTGGACTTGGGGAGGGGCACGATTGGAGAAGGGGGAGGAAGGGGTGGTTTGGGAGGGGTCGTGGAAGGGAGCTACAGGGGGGATACAAAGTGAATAAAGTGTAATTAATTAATTTTTTAAAAATTAGTAAAAAATTGTGATGTTAAACCATAAATATTATAATTAAGTAATAAGTTACTACAAAAAAAGCAATAGTCAAAGTTAGAGATCATTTTGAGTTGAGTGGGATTAGGGATTGAAGAGCTATTAGTTACTTGAACAATCTAAGTGGAACATTAAAAAAAAAGTAAATTAAATTGTATTGGTAGGATAGTAATCTTAAATTTTTATCCTGAAATATTTTTTATTAGAAAGAGATTCAGGTATAAAACAGAAATATGTATAAGGCCATCTTTTAGATATATAATCAGTACAATTGTATTGAATTCTTATAGCCACTTTGATAATAATGATTATATTCATTTACAATGGATAAATTGTTTTAGGATATTTATTAATCATTTATGATTACAGTATGAAACAAGAATAATATCAAGTGAACTCTGTAAATATTTCAAAACATTTAATGTATTTTTATAGTAATTTCGTGAAGCAGATGTTTTAAATGTTGACTTTTTCAAAAGGGGTACTAACATTGCGAGGCTGAGGTTCTCCTTGTGCATAAACTGATTTTATTTCATTAGAGCCTCAGGAAACTGAGTGTGGTAGCTTACACCTGCAATCCCAGCACTTCCGAAGCTGAAGCCTGTACATTGTTGCATCTCATCCTGATCCACATAATATATTGTGTGATAGCCAGGGTTATTGTATAAAATCATATCTGAAAATAAAAGAAAAGAAATCCAGAATATTTCTACATTATTATTTAACCATTCTTATTTTGAACTTTCTGGATTTTTACAAAGATTTAAGGTAAAAACATCAACTTCAAGTCACGAGTGGCTGACTTACTTAACTTTAGCAGTAATATAATTAAAAACCTATTCTAGACATTACTGCTTAATTTATGATAACATGACTGTCAATTTTAAGTATTAAAACTGAATTAATGAGTCTAAAAAGGAAAATACTAAAGTCTGTTAATTAGGCACTGAAAAAATGATATAACTGAAAAATGTTTGAATCAGTTGTGGTGGTACATGTAAGTAGGCACAGCAAGAACAAACAAACAAAATAACAACATAGCCCACTAAACATAGCCACTCCATGGAGAGAACAGTTTATTAGAAATTGTGGAGCTGTCTTGGACAATGAGGCATAGCAGCAGCTGCAAATGCTTTTTAGATTATTAAAGTTTAACATATATATGTTTTATATCTTCATCTCTTCTAATAAAAATTGTTTGACAGGTGTTTGGCAGGGGCATGCTGCTTGGAAGCTAGGACAGCCAGGTGGTTAGTGTGAGGGGCTTTTTCAGACAGAAGAACTGACAGTTGTGGCTCACAGCTTTCACTCTGCCGTTGAGCTTCTGAGAAACAGTTCAAGTTTCTGTGCCCTAGCACAACGCAGCTCAGGTGAGGTTGAGTCATTGCCATGAGCACTGCCCTCTTAGTAATCGAACAGCACATGAGCATAGGATTGGTCAAGATGTTTTCTCGGTTTGTAGACTGTCATTTTGTTCTGTTGACGTTGTCCTTTGCCTTACAGAAGCTTTTCAGTTTCATGACGTCCCATTGATCTTAGAGCCTGGGGTACTCTGTTCAGGAAGTTGTTTTCTGTCTCAATGGGTTCAAGGCTAATCCCTACTTTCTCTTCTATTAGGTTTGGTATATCTGGTTTTATGTTGAAGCCTTTGATCTACTTGGACTTGAGTTATGTGCAGGGTGATAAGTGTGGGGCTCTATTTGCATTCTTCTTTTTAACATTTTATTTATATATTTATTTATTACAAATTATTCACTTTGTATCCCCACTGCAGCCCCCTTCCTTTTCTCCCCCCAGTCCCACCCAGCTTCCCTCTTCTCCTCCCATGTCCCTCCCCTAGTCCACTGATAGGGGAGGTCCTCCTCTCCTTTTATCTGACTCTAGCTTATCAGGTCTCATCAGGGCTGGCTGCATCAACTTCCTCTACGGCCTGGCAAGGCTGCACACTCCAGGGGGAGGTGATCAAAGAGCTGGCCTCTGAGTTCATATCAGAGACAGCAACTGTACCCCTGTACCTCTTACAGCCCACTTGGAGACTGAGCAGCCAATGGGCTTTCTTTGAACAGGTCGTCTGTAGACATCCAGTTATACCCACCCCATTATTTGAAGATACTTTCTTTTTCCAGTGTGTATTTCAGGCTTATTTATTAATAAAAAAAATAGTAATCAGGAGGTCTTAGGTATGTTGATTTACATCTGAGTCTTCAGTTAGATTCTATTAATTAACATGTCCGTTTTTGTGCCAATAACATGCAGTTTTTACTAATATAGCTCTGTAGTGCAGATTAAATCAGCAATGGTAAAACCTCTGAATATTCTTTTATTATACAGAACTGTTTTATTTATTCTGGGTGTTTTCACTTTTCCATGTGAAGTTGAGCATTGTCATTTCAAGTGTAAAAAAGAATTGTTTTAGAATTTTAGTGGGGATTGCACTGAATTTGTAGATTGCTTTGTTAGAATGGCCATTTAAACTATGTTAACAATGCTAATCCATGAGCAATGGAGATCTTTCCATCTTATATATTCTTCAATTACTTTCTTCAAAGACTTGGAGTTCTTGCCATGCAATCTTTCACTCATTGGGGAAAGTTACCCACAAGATATCTTACATTATTTGTGGCTATTGTGAAGGGTGTTGTTTCTGTGATTTCATTCCCAGCACATTTGCCATTTGAATATAGAAAGGACTTCTGATTTTTTTCTTTTATGAGTTAATTTTGTATCCAGCTACTTCCATAAAGGTATTTATCAGCTGTAGCAATTTCCTGGTAGGATTTTTGGAGTAATTTCTGTGTATAGCGTAGTATTTGCAAATAGCTATATGTTGATTTCTCATTTTCCAATTTGTATCCCCTTTATCTCTTTCAAATGTCTTATTGCTCCCAGTACAATGTCAATATAGTATGTTGAATAGATAAAAAGAGAGTGGTCAGTGTTGACTTCTCTCTTATTATAGTGGAATTGATTTGAGTTTCTATTTAATTTCTTATTGACTATAGGACTGATGTAAATTGCCTTTATTAGGTTTAGGGGTGTGTCTTGTACCCCTAATCTCCCCAAGACTGTTATCATAAAGGGGCATTGGATTTAGTCATAGATCTTTTGATTCTTTCATAGATTTGAGGAACTAATCTTTTTTTTTTCCAGTTTGCTTATGTGGTTGATTACTTTGACAGATTTTCATGTATTGAACCATCCCTGCATCTCTGGGAGGAAGCCTACTTCCTCCCAGAGTGGATAATCTTCATCCCAGTGGATAATTTTTGATGTATTTTTGGATTTGGTTTGTGAATATTTTCTTAATTATTTTTCTGTCCATGTTGCTGAGGGAAATCGGTTTGTAATTCTCTTTCTTTAAAGAGTCTGTATGTTTTGTATATCAGGATGACTGTGGCCTCATAAAATGAATTTGGCAATGTTTCTTTTTTGAAAGTCTGGTAAAATTATTCACTAAAACCTTGTTGCCCTAGGCTTTGTTGTTGTTGCTGTTGGAAGACTTTTAACGACTGCTTCCATTTCTTTAGCAGTTATAGATCTGTTTATATTGTTTATCTGATCTTGATTTAGCTTGCATAAGTGACTTCTATCACTAAAATTGTCTATTTCTTTTTGATCATTCAATTTTGTAAAGTACAGGCTTTTGAAGTATGACTTTATGATTCTTTGGATTTCCTCAGTGTCTATTGCTACATCCCCCATTTTGTATCTGATTGTGTTAATTTGCATATTCTCTGTTTTTGGTTAGTTGTGTAAAGATTTGTCAATTTTGATTTTTCTCAAAGAACTAACTCTTTGTTTCACTGATTAGTTGTATTTTTCTCTTTGTTTTTGTTGATGTAAGCCCTGAGTTTGATTATTTCCTTCAATTTACTCTAATTTGTTTGTTTGTTTTTGTTCTAGACCTTTCAGGTGTGCTGTTAAGTTGCTGGTATAAGATTTCTCCAATTCCTTTATATAAATAAACATTAGTGCTACAAACTTTCCTCTTAGCACTACTTTTATTGTGTTGTATAAGTTTGAGTGTGTTGTGTATTCCTTTTCATTGACTTCTGGTAAGCGTTTTATTTATTTTCATTTATTTATTTATTTTCCTTTATTCCTTCCTCTTTCTAGCAGTCACTCAGTAGAGTTGCTCAGTTTCCATAAGTTTATAAGCTTTCTGTTGTTGTTGATATCCTGCTTTACTCTATGGTTATTTCAAATTTCTTGTATCTGTTGAGACTTGCTTTGAAATAAAATAGATTGTCAGTTTTTCAGAATGTTCTATGAAGTGCTGAGAAGAAGGTGTATTCCTTTGTTAATTGGGTGAAATGTTCTGTAGGTACCTGTTATGTCCATTTGTTTGATAACTGCAGTTTTGTTAACAGCAGTATTGAAATCTCCCAGTACAGCTTTAATAGTGTTTCCTTTACAAATGTGGGTACCTTTGTTTTTGGGACATAGATGTCAAGAACTGAAAGATCATCCGTTTGGATCTATACTTTAATGTGTAAAAATGTCCTTTAATTTCTCTTTTTATTAATTTTGGCTGGAAATATATTTTGTTAAATATTGGAATGGCTATACCAGCTTTTTTCCTTGGTCCATTTGCTTCCAAAACTATTTTCTAATCTTTTCTTTGAGGTAATGTCTGTCTGTGATGTTGAGGTGTGTTTCTTGTGTGTATCCTGCTTCGCATCCATTCTGTTAATTTGTGTCTTTTTCTTGGGGAATTGAGTCCACTGATATTGAGAGATAACAATGATTGCTAATTTCTGTCATTTTATTGTTGGTGGTGGTAGTGTGGGTGTGTGTTTCCCTTCTTTTGGTTTTCCTTACATAAGATTACTTATTTCTTGTGTTTTCATAGGTGTGGCTAGCCTCCTTGGATTGGAGTTTTCTTTCTAGTATCTTCTGTAGAGCTAGATTTGTAGATAGATGTTGTTTAAATATGTCTCTATAGTGGAATATCTTACTGTCTCCATCTATGGTGATTAAAAGTTTTGCTGGGTATAGTAATCTGGCCTTGCATCTGTGGACTCCAAGAGTCTGAAGGATAGCTGTCCAGGTTCTTTTGACCTTTAGAATGTCTGCTGAGAAGTTAAGTGTATTTCTAATAGGTCTATTTTAATATGTAACAGCCATTTTCTCTTTCAGCTTTTTATATTCTTTGTTTTGTATGTTTAGTGTTTGATTATTATTATATTCTTTTTCATATGTCCAGTCTTTTTGGCATTCTGTAAGCTTCCCATATAGTTTTTCAAAATGTCTTTCTTTAGGTTAGGAAATTTTTCTTCTATGATTTTGTTAAAAAATATTTTCTGAGACTTTGAGCTGGGATTCTTCTTCTTTTTCTATTCCTATTGTTCTATTCCTATTGTTCAGATTTCCTGGATGTTTGCATGAGAAATTTTTTATACTGAACATTTTTGACCAATGTATCACTTTCTTCTATTGTATCTTCTACAGCTAAGATTCACTCTTCCATTTCTTGTATGATATTGGTGATGTTTGCTTCTGTAGGTATTTGCTTACCTAGATTTTCCTCTCCATAATCCCCTTAGTTTGTGCTTTATTTATGGCTTCTATTTTCATTTTCAGTTTCATCAATTTGAATCAATTTATTTATTTCCTTTATCTGTTTGTTTGTTTGTTGACTTTCTTGGATTCCATTAAGGGATTTTTTCATTTCATTCCATTGTTTGTTTGTGTTTTCCTGGCTTTCTTTGATGACTTATTAATTTCTATTATAAGGACCTCCATCATCATCTTTATATAGTTGGGTTTAAAGTAATTTTCTTCTCCTTTAGTTTTATTGGAATATTCAGGGCTTGTTATAGTAGGATAACTGGGCTATAATGGGATAAATTGTTCTGTCTATTGTTGATTGTGGATTTTTTTTTTTTGCTGACTTCTAGAGTGTTATGGGTTTAGGCACAAATTTTTTATATTGTCTGTATTGGATGAGTTGTTTTTTCTCCCTTGCTTTCTGTTTCCTCTCTGGTCTTCTGGACTGAGTGGCCAATATGGTTCTGGTGGCAGACTAGTTTTCTGAAAAGCTAATTTTTTCTCTTTTTACACTATGATGAAATATGCATGCTTTATATAATTAGATTTTAATCATTAATTAATCATTGTTAACTAAAAATTGTAGTACCAGTATTTCTGAGATAAGGAATTTTTCCTTTATTTTTGAGATAAGGATTTTTTTTTCTTTTAGTTCATTTAGACAACATGGCCTCAAACTCTCTTGCAACAGAAGTTATTCTTAAATACCTGACCCTCCTCTCTCTCTGGCCTAAGCACTGGGGCTGCAGTTTTACAAAATGTTAGCTAAATGATGTCCAGTACTTTTAAGAAATCAGAGGCCTAAGGAAAAAAAAATCAATTTATTTTAAGCTAAAAGTTAAACCTTTGGTCAATTGTCAAACATTTAAAATGATGGAATTCTCTTTCCTTAGATTCACTTATATTATTATAGTGCTTTTATTGATTCCAGAAGAAGGAAGACTATCCGGCATTTTGAAACTCAAACCTTGTTTTCTGTACTAATTCAATGTTTATGTAAACACATATTTGTGGAATTGAACTGAAATAAATTTAACTGAGTGGAGGAAGAAGTCAGAATAGTTGGCCAGCGGAAGCCTCTGATGGAAGCCTAGGCACTTTTTGTTTTGAAGTACTCTTCTTGTTTACAAAGTGTAGGTTTAATATTTCAATATAGCTTTCCTTTATTTTTCTTTTAAATGTTGATTCTAGTGACCCACCAAAGACCAAATGAATAAGACTCTTTGGCCATCAAGCTATTAAGAAGCTCCGCAAGGTAATTTCTCAGTGCAAGAAAATTAGAGAACCAACCCCTAATTTATTTTTTATGATAAAACAGTATTCCCTTCTTCTTTACAGTAGCTATCTCAGCAGATATTTTAAAAATTCATTGTGTGTTTGTATGTTTGTGTGTATGTGAAAAACATGTGCTATATGGTCCAACATAAACAGTATGTCTGTATCCAATGTTTACTAACTTTTGAAGGTTTCATCTTTCCTGTCCCAATCTGTGCCCATCCTACCCCTTTATGATGCTTGCATTTTGATATTTTGAAGAGAAATGACCCTATAGGCTCATATAGAATGGCACTATTAGGAGGTGTGGCCTTGCTGGAGTAGGTGTGGCTTTGCTGGAACAAATGGGTCCCTGGGGTGAGCTATGAGGTCTCAGATGTTAAAGTTAGGCCCAGTGTGGTAGTCTCTTCCTGCTGCCTATGGATCCAGATATCTGGATAGAACAGAACTAATTATCTCCATGGATTCAATTCCAGCTTCTCATTCCCATATCAGGCACTGGTCTGCCACGGAACAAACAGTAGTAGCCTTAATTAGTTAGAAATGGTTGTCACCCCCAACCTCTGCTCCATTTTTACCCCTACACTTATGCAGGCAAGAGAAATTTTGGGTTGAAGGTTTTATGGATGGGTTGGTGTCTCCTTCCCTCCTCTAGAAGTCCCACCTGCCTATAGGAGGTGGTGACTTTAGGCTTCTTAACCCCCACAGCTAGAAGTCTCAGCTAAGCTAGGGTCACCACTTAGACTCCCAGGAGCCTCTCCTGTCCCAGAGATGCTCCTGTCCACTGATTTTCCTTCACTCTCCCATCCTTCCACTCCCCACCCCCACTCTGCCTATACCTCATGCCTACTTCTGTTACCCTCCCCACACCCTGTCCTTCCCAGTTCCCTCTTTCCATCTAATTCAAATGTCTTTTTCATTTCCTCTTCTGTGTGAGATTCAAGCATCCTCCCTTGGGCCCTCCTTGGCTTCTTTGGGTCTGTAGCTTGTAGTATGGTTATCCTGTACTTTATGGCTAATATCCACTTCTAAGTGAGTATATACCATGTGTGTCTTTCTGGGTCTGGGTTACCTCACTCAGTATGATATTTTCTAGTTCCATCCATTTGCCTGTGATGTTCTTTTTTCATGATGTCCTTGTTTTTAATAGCTGAGTACTATTCCATTGTGTAAATCTACCACATTTTCTTTATTCACTCTTCGGTGGAGGAACACCTAGGCTTTTTCCAATGTCTGGCTATTATAAACAAAGCTGTTACGAATATAGTTGAGCAAGTGTCGTTTTGGTATGGTGGAGAATATTTTGGGTATATGCCCAGGAGTGGTATAGCTATGTCTTGAGTTAGATATATTCTCAATTTTCTGAGAAACTTTCAGATTAATTTTCACAGTGGTTATACACATTTTCACTCCCTACAGCAATGGAGGAGTGTTTCCCTTGTTCCACATCTTTACCAGCATGTGCTGTCACTTGAGGTTTTGATTATAACAATTTTGATGGGTGTAAATGAAATCTCAGGCTCATTTTGATTTGCGTTTCCATAGGAAAGAGCCAACCCCTATCACTATTAATGATATTTTCCTATGCTTGCAGACATGACCCTAGGATAATTGTTTTCTGAGAAGCTTCATCCTCATCCAGCAGCTAATGGGAACAGACGAATAGACACACAGCCAAACAATAAATAGGCTGAGCTCAGAGAGTCTTGTGGAAGTGTGGGAAGAAGGATAGAGGGAGCTGGAGGGGTCAAGGACACCACAAGAACATCTATATAGTAAACTAACCTGGGCCCATGGAGTCTCACAGAGAATGAACCAACCACCAAAGAGCATTCAAGGACTGGACCTAGACCTCCCTACACGTATATAGCATATGTACAGGCTGTTTAATATGTGGGTCCCCTAACAATAGGAATAAGGGCTGTCTCTGACTCTGTGTCCTACCTTTGTAGCCCTTTCCCCTAGCTGGCATGCCTTGAAAGGACTCAATGGGAAAAGATATGTTTAGTCCTACTGCAGCTTGAGATTTCAGGGTGGGTTGTGACTCCTTGGGCTCCCCCCTTTCTCTGAGAGGAAGGAGAGAATGGGGGAAGGAGGCTGAGGGTGGGCCTGGGAGAAGAGGAGGGAGGGGTTGGAATAGGCTGTAAAGTGATTAAATAAAAAAAAAATAAAGAAATCTGCACAGTAGTGATTTTTAAAAAAAGTAAAAAAGAAAAGGTTCACCTTCTAGCTATTCTCAATAGCATGGTCTTAAAAAAAAAAAAACCCTTAGCTATTTTTTTGTTCCCTTTCCTTCCTGTTTGCAGACCAGATCACTTCATAAGGGAGTCTTGAGGAACATTTCAGACCGGCATGCTCAAGCCTGAGACAACAGCGACTGTCTTGTCATCAGAGTCTACTGTCAACAAGTACAAATAGCACATGTCAACGTACTGGAAGAATTTATTTTACAAAATCACCTCCATGTCCTCCATTGTACTCCTCATCCCCCGACACCTCCCTTACATTCTGCTCATGGTTAATATGGTGAATTTTACCCATCCTATTAATTTTGTTGTGTGAACACACTGTTGTATTAATTTGTAGCTCCGTAATATTAAGTGGTATAGAGTATCTTTATTCACTATTATTTCTATCTGTATGAACTTTTGGAAGATATCTATTGAGATCTGTTGACCTTTTTGAATTGGGTGGTTTGTGGAATAAATAATTCTTTGTGCAGTTAGTACACCATTCCGTTATCACAGAATATTCTCCCCACACCTAAATCATGGTTACATAGCTGATAATTAATCTGGAATCTTCTTCCTATCTTACAATTGGTAGGTCCAAATTTTACCTAACATCCAACCAGTGGCTAAAAAACCACAACCTTTATATTATGGTAAGTGTGGAATTCTGAGAACATCTATTCCCCTTGCTAATATAATACAGCTTTAATGTTTACATAAACAGTTCTGCCTTTAAAATGAGAGATCGTAAGGAGGATTTTCATCACACTTCTTCTCACAAATGTTGCATAAAACAGATTTGAAATTAGCATAAAAATCAACTGATATTTATGGAATTATACCACAATAAATTATTAGGCATGTTTACATTTTGTCACAATAATCTTAAAAACCGTATTAGGAGCTGGAGTTCTCTGAACAATAGACACTTATGTTGAAGGTCCTGCATACTGATCAGCAGATTAGAACTCTGTAATTGTAGAGAATAGAAATGTCTTAATTAAGAGTCAAAATCATCTTCAGCTACCTTTAATTCCCTTCTCATCCATGTACTCTCACTAATGTATCCTTGGCTATCAGTAAACTTGTGGTGCAAATTACTTTAATAAATCACTAGCTTCTGTCACCTCAAAAGGTAATGCCAACCGAGAGCTTCAAACACCCATAGGAAGGATCGCCTTGCTTGCTGAAACCTATTTATTCTCAGTCCCCAGTAACACATTTGGCAACACATAGAGTTATGACTGCCTTTGTGTTTGTGTGTGAAGATACAAGTTCATATAACCAGTTCTTGATGGAATATGTCATTAAGGTGACCTGTATCCATGTTCCCAGCCTATGGTTATTCATATTCAGCTCCATTTGGAGTGAGAGCAGTGCTTTGGTTGACAGTGTAACCATTACAGAAAAATCAAAAATGTCAAATGAATTTGGCATAAGCAATATAAAAAAATGTCATCTTCGCTTCTTTCTTCTCATATGGTGTGCTCATCACTTCTTTAATTGGCATATAGTTTTATGATCATTCTTTCTGATATATATTTGCAGTCTGATATGGCTGGACTCTAGCATCAAAATTAATCCTGTTATAATAGGCCAGAATTATAAAAGCTTTGCATAATTTATAATATTAAGATAAAATTTCAGTGAAAATTCCAGATATGCTGAGGTAATATTTTATTCTCTTTCTATACTTTGTTATAATGTTAGAGGAAGAGTGAATATTTTTAACGTGTCCAACATAAATGTAAGAAATTCACTTTACCTCATATGTGACCACAGTGCTTTGGGTCTTTATTATAAGTAGAATTCAATAGACTGTCCTTCAGACACTTTAAAAAATGTGTACAGTCCTTTAGATCAGAGTTTGTTAATCAAATGCTAATATTGAGTGTTCATCTGTTGACTTAGGGTTTCCATTGCTGTGATAAAGCACCATGACCAAAATTCCATGTCACAGTTCATCACTGACAGAAGTCAGGGCAGGAAAACAAACGGGGCAGGAAATCAAACAGAGCAGGAACCCAGAGGCAGAATCTGATGCAGAGACCGTGGAGTGCTGTTTACTGACTTATACCCGCTGGCTTTCTCAGCTTTCTTTCTTTCTTTTTTTTTTTTAATTTCCTTGTTTTGTTTTTTTTTTATTTCTGAGAAACATTCCATTGTGTAGACATACCACAATTTCTGTATCCATGCTTCAGTTGAGGGGCATCTGGGTTGTTCCCAATTTCTGGCTATTACAAATAAAGCTGCTACAAACATGGTTGAGGAAATGTCCTTATTGTTTGAGAATCTTTTGGATATATGCCTAGGAGTGCTATAGCTGTATCTTGAGGAAGCCCTATTTCTTTTTTTTAATTACTTTTATTATTTCTTTAATATCAGTTACATTTTATTAACTTTGTATTCCAGCTGTATCATGTTTCCTCATTCCCTCCCAATCGCACCCTCCCTTATCTCCTCCCTGCCCCATTCCAAGTCCACTCACAGGGAGGACCTCCTTCCCTTTCATCTGACCCTGGTTTATCAGGTATCTTCAGGACTGGTTGCAAAGTCCTCCTCTGTGGCCTATCAGGGCTGCTCCTCCCTTGAGGCAGGGGAGGTCAAAGAGCCCGCCATTGAGTTAATGTCAGAAATAGTCCCTGTTCCTGTTACTAGGGAACACACCTGGACACTGGGTTACCATGGGCTACATCCGAGCAGAGGTTTTGCTTTCTTATACCAACAGCTGAGGGATGAAAGCTCCCACAATGGCTAAGGCACTCCCATATCAATCACTAATTAAGAAAATGCCTTATGGACTTCCCCACAGCCCTATCTTATAGAGTAATTTTCTCAACTGAGGTTCCCTTTTCTCAGAAAACTCTGGTTTGTGTTAAGCTCACCTAAAACATCCAGCATATCGATGTGGGGAAGTCTGGTTTATATTTTATTGCAAAGTTGGTAAGAATGTTACATTATTTCAAAATTAATGTTAAATGCAGTAAGTTATATTACAAAAGAAATCTATTTGTAATACAACAGCATTTTTGGAGAAATTGTGCAAATACTATTTGCTTCTCTTAGTTTTTCTATAAATAAGGTGATCTTGAAAATAAGTTAACAAAACTTATATTTGCATGTATTCTTCTTAAACTACTATATCCATTATTTTCTCTCATTTTAATTAACACATCAACTGGGAAAGCAATTAAAGATGAAAATTAAAGTATCTCAGAAAGGAGTGTCTATACAGTGTTACCAAAAATTAAAATGCATATTGGTTATCAACAACCAAAACAGCAATCTTAACCACATCAGCTGCCTCTCTGCCCTACAGTGCTGCTGTGAGAACATAATCAATGGGCATCCATGATCAATGGTATGTTTTCATAACAGGACAATGAATTAATATTATAATTAACTATCAGCTCATACTTTCTCATTTTGCTAGTTTCTATTGAACGCATTTAAATGTGAAGTGACAGTGTACCCTCATATACACTCATTCCAGTGTTTATTCAGGGGTGTGTTTTTCTAAAAATGGATGGCTTTTGTAAGAAGACAGTTTCCTCTCATGAAGTAATTTAGGGGACTGCTACCTTAAACAAGTCTCCACATTATATAGAATCTACAGCACATGTTTTATGAGACAGTAAATTATGCTTTTCATAGAAGCTGTCATGCACACAAGGAAATGGAGTATTCTCAAAGATGTAATGTACAAACTCATCTTTGGGTAATCTGTTCCAACCAGTGTTCTAGTGAAGATCACTGAATTTATGGATTATGTATAATCAATCTACACTAAGTGTCTCATTCATTTTCATCACAGCATTATGTACCATTAAAAAAAAAAACATAGCTTCACTGTGGTATTTCCAGCATTTCTGTCCTACCAAATAACCATCATCTTAATAAAAACCTTAAAGACTATTTTTAAATTATATCAGTGAGTATCTAAGTAAAGTGATGATTATTTATATTCATGATCTACATAAAGCCTTCAAGAAGTTAAGTCTCAGAATTGGATAGTAATGTTCACCAAATTGAGGAGAGCAAAATACCAAGAAGCCATTTCCCAAAAAAACGTGAATGAAACTGTACTAGAGAAGTGGATAAATAACTCTCTTTTGTGTACTAGAGAGTGCCTTGCAATTTTGACGTATTATCTTCATTATAAAAATGGAAAAAAAGAAAAACCAAAAGGTCTAACTAAATCAAATCAAAGCAGAACCAGAAAAAATGAGAAAGAGGAAAACAACCAGAATATCTTCACTATTTATTTATTGGTTTGATAGTTTATTATTTCAGGAACTCAATAACTTTAATTAGGGTTGTACAGGTGAGCATGCATAGGTGAACATCAGTCATTTCATGAAATTGGGCAACTGACAATCAGCTGTACCACTAAACATGTGTCTTTGGGGAGTAACTTTTATCCACAAACTCTTTTGTTGTTGTTGTTGTTGCTGTTGTTTTAATTCTTAAACTTAGTTTACAAAATAGCGAAGAATTTCTTTTTTAGATATATTAAAAGACCACCATAACAGCCATTGAGTTCATCTGACTCTGGCTATATGAAAAGTGGTGAATACAGAGGCTATCACAACACAAGATGCTAAGAATAAGCACCTTGTTATTCAATAAATTGAGGGACCACTCCAAAACAAATCATTTACAATTTCTTTCTGCCTAAGGTTCCAGGAACGTTGTAGAAGAGAGGTCAGGAAATACATTTAAAAACTTTGTAGAAGAGAGATCAGGTGATAAGGTGAAGGGCTAAGGAATGTCATTCTCTAGATGATGGCAATCATAAACAACTGTAGTTACCTGGTCTGGCCCCACAGAAGACCTGCTCTGTCAACAACTAGTCATGATACAGGGAAGAGATTAAAGGATCTTACCTCTTACTGCTGAACTATTAATTTTCTATTTATAGATTCTAGGAGAGAAGGAATTTTTGTTTTCAGTTGTGTATCCACTGCTGGACCTGCCGGGTTCCAAAAGACAACTCCAGACACCCACACACACAGTCTAGAGAAACGTGATGTGTCACAGAACAAAATGAGTAAACACGAATGTGAAATACAGACTTGCAGAGAAGAAGGGGATGTGTAGTAGAGGAAGAACATGGAAGAAGGCAAGGAGTGAGAATTGTTTGTATGTGTTACGAACATGTGTGAAACTGTTAAAAAATAAATAAAATAGTTCAGTAAAATATTTTATTGAAAAAATTCAATAAAAGTGATAAAATGTTTTAAAAATAATCCTTGCTTTCTTTTCCCCAAAGGTGTGCAACTTTATTCTATGTATGTTTCTACAAAACTATCTTGTAAATTTGCAACTTTGTATTCACATTCCCCAACAATTACAGTAACTATTCCAATTAATCTAAACTAAACTGCAGGGCTCCTTTGGGGAACTATTTTCTCAAGAAGTATATCACATCTGTGAAGAACGTACAGCACTAACTAAAAGCACTCCCTCTTATCTTTCTCTGCTTCGAGTGTCTTAATTTCCCCCTCGCATTCTACATTCCTGTTCCTACCTTTCCTTTCTTATATTATTGTATAAGTGCTCCGGGGGTTGATAAGAGTGAAGGGAGATGGCTTCTTTGTTGTATGAATTTAGCTGAAACATATCTAGCTTCTTATTGTTGGGTATGATGTTAGCTGAAGGTTGCTGTGGAGTTCTTAAGTCAAAGTACAAACTCCCCTCTTCTAGTTCTTATTTCTCAGCATTTTCACAAAGAGTAAGTGTTGGATATTGCCAGGTAAGTTTTCACACTTATTAACAGGACTGAGGTAGAATAGAAAGACAAGGAAAATAATGGGGCATGATAAAAGAAAGAAACTTCTCATATCCATATTTGGTCAAGTTTCTTAGCCACTGAGTATTGGACATTTTAGGGAGAGGGCAGTCATCCTTTAAATCAGAAATAACAAACAAACAAATGAAAGAACAAAAAGAAAGACATTACCTAGCTATACTGCAGAGAACTCAGTGATCATGGTGCTATCAGGAAAAAAACAAAACAAATAAATAACCCATAGAATTTAAGTGTAGTGGTTTCCCAGAGCAATGCTTATTTAGTTAAGTCAGTAATGTTTGCAATCACTCATTTCCAGTTATACAATGAAGACAATTCTTGATTGGTTAATATTTGGCTCTGATCAGAGACTGCATTTATAGGGCATTGACTCTGTGACAACTATAGTCAATTTTGATTGCACACAATCACGTCATTTCATTTGCAGTTTGACAGGATCAGAAATACAGTTTTCTGTTTGTGAATATTTTCTCTGCCAGGCTTGCATTGAGAACCCTCTCTCTTTCCCATCTCATAATCATGGCATTCCTCCATGGTAAGAGGGAATAATCTTAAAATAACTAGCAAAATTTGATCTGAATATGATCTAACTAACTGCAGAAAAAAATTTATACAGATATTTCAAATTAAACAATGCCTAAAACAAATGTATATATAGCCTTTGAGTTTAACCTGACTATTTTCCCAAATATAATTTGGGTAATTTTCTGATACTCTCACAAATAATATCAAAACAATATTTTAAAGTCAAACATATGTCTTTACCACTCTATAACCATTTCTCTAGGACTCCTCTGAGATCTCCCAGTTTTTGTGATATCCACTGAAAGAATTCAAAAGAAACATGGGAAGCTGTAGAGATCAAGGCTTCTTAAACTTTTTTATCCATGACCATTATTTGACCTGAGAAATATTTATGCAAACCCTGCTATATAAATATATAAAATGAGTATATTGATTTTTGATTGGTAATAAATCATATTTTTATTTTAAAACTACTGTATACATATAATTTCACTATTTATTAAACACAAAATCAAATTCATATATTGGTGAAATAATATGTTTATCTGTACATAAAGAATTAAGTCTTGACTGAAAAATACTTCAGAATACAGACTATTTTGAAAATAATCAAATCAATAGAACATTGCTTTGAATAAACATGTAGTGCAAAATGATGGATATTTGCTTACATGCATTTCAGAAATTATTGGAAATTCTTTAAGCCTAATCCTAAACCAATTTTCATTAATCTATACACCTAGGGAAGATAAACAAGAAGGAGGACCCAGGTTGGTATGATCAATGCTCATTTAGATGGACAAATGGGATGGACATTGAATATAGGAGAAAACAAGCAACAGGGCAGGAGCATACCAAAGAGGGCCTCTGAAAGAATCAGTATAGCAATGTATCAAAGCAGATATTAAGACTCACAACCAAGCCTTCGGCAGAGGGCTGGAAATAATAATGAAAATAGGGGGAGTTAGTGAGACTTGGGGAGAACAAGAGCTCCACAAAGACCAAATAGATCAGGGCACAGGGGTCTTTTACAAGACAGTTTCTCCAACCTAGGTCCATGTATGGATATAACCTAGAACCTCCGCTCAGATGTGGCCCATGGTAGCTCAGTATCTAACTGGAGACCCTAGTAAGGGGAAGAGGGACTATTTCTGTGAACTCAATGGTTGGCTCTTTGACCCTCCCCACCCCCACGCCCAGGAGTAACAGCCTAGCTAGATCCCAGAAGAGGACATTGCAGCCAGCCCTGAAGAGACAATATAAACTAGGGTCTGATGGAAGGGGAGGAGGTCCTCCCCCATCAGTGTACTTGGAGGGGGGCAGGGAGGAGTTGAGGGAGGGATAGGGAGTGTGGGAGGGAATGAGGGAGGGGGCTACACCTAGGATACAAAGTACCTAACCTGTGATTAATATAAAAATAAATAAATTACATTTAAACAAAAATAAAATGAACCTGGCATCAGTGACTGAAACTGCAGTTTTTAAAATGCTCAACTGTACAACAAGGACATTTGCTGAACTATGTTCACGGCAACTTTATTCATCATAGCTAGAATCTGGAAACAATTTAGATATCCCTCAACTGAAGAATAGATACAGAAATTGTGGTACATTTACACAATGGAATACTACTCAGCAATTAAAAACAAGGAAATGATGAAATTTGCAGGCAAATGGATGGAACCAAAAAAGATCAGCCTCAATGAGGTAAGCCAGAGGCAGAAAGACACACATGGTATATACTCACTCATAAGTGGATATCAACCATATAATACAGGATAAAATACTATGCTATGCTATGTTATGCTATGCTATGCTGTACTATGCTATGCTATACTAAAATCTATAGTCCTAGAGAAGCTAAACAACAAAGAGGACCCTTAATCCTAATTCAGAAGAGCAAACAGTATAGACATCGGAAGTAGAAGTAGACAGGAAATAGGACAGAAGCCTTCCACAGGGGGCTCCTGAAAAACTCTACCCGTCAGGATATTGAAGCAGATACTAAGACTCATAGCCAAACTTTGGGCAGAGTGCAGGAAATTTTATGGAAGAAGGGAAAGATAGAATGACATGCAGATGCTGAGACTCATAACCAAACCTTCGGCAGAGTGCAGGGAATCATATGAAAGAAGGTGGAGTTAGTATGACCTGGAGAGGACAGGAGCTCCACAAGGACCTAATATATCTGGGCACAGTGGTCTTTTATGAGACTGTATCTCCAACCAAGGACCATGTATGGATATAGCCTAGAATCCCTTCTCGAATGTAGGCCATGGTAGCTCAGTATTCAAGTGGGTACCCTAGTAAGAGGAACAAGGACAATTTCTGACATGAACTCAATGGCTGGCTCTTTGATTTCCCGCTCACCCCAAGGGAGAAGCAGCCTTGCTAGGCCACAGAGGAAGACATTGTTGTCAGTCCTGAAGAAACCTGATAAGTTAGGGTCAGATGGAAGGGGAGGAGGACCTCCCTATCTGTGGACTTGGAAAGGGGCAGGGAGGAGATGCTGGAGGGAGGGTGGGATTGGGAGGGAATGAGGGAATGGGCTACAGCTGGGATACAAAGGTAATAAATGGTAACTAATATCAAAAAAATAAAAAATAAATTAAACTAATTAAGAAAGAAAGACAGACAGACAGACATGCAGGGGACTACAGACCCACAAGGAAACCAACAGAGCCAAAAATCCTGGGCCCAGGGAAGCCTGCATAGACTGATGAATCAACCAAGGACCATGCATGGAGAGGACCTAGACCTCATAGGTGGCTCAGTCTCCATGTGGGTTTCCTAGTATGGGGAGCAGGAGCTATCTCTGACATGGACTCAGTGGCTGGCTCTTTGATCACCTCTCCCTGGTGAATTGGCCTAACTAGGCCACAAAGAAAGAGAATTCAGACAGTCTTGATGAGACCTGATAGGCTAGGGTCAGAAGTAAGGAGAGGAGGACCTCCCCTATCAGTGGACTAGGGGAGGGACATAGCTGGGTAAAGAGGTAGAGAGGGTGGGACCAAGAGGCAATGAGGAAGGGGTACAAAATGAATAAATTGTAATAAATAGTAATAAAGAAAAAAGAAAAAAAGAAAAGAATCAAATCCAAGGGGGATGGAGAGATGGCTCAGAGGTTAAGAGCACAGGCTGTTCTTCCAAAGGTCTTGAGTTAAATTTCCATCAACAACATTGCAGCTCATAGCTATCTGTAATGAAATTTGGTGCCTTCTTCTGGCATTCAGGCATACATGCAGGCAGAATGATGTATAAATAATAAATATTTAAATATCAAATTAAACATTTAATAGAAGTAAATTCAAAGATATGATAGTCACATGCTTAAGAATGACACTTGGAAAATACTAGAAGTCTTTTTTTTTTAATTAAACCATCCTATAAAACGCTTTTCGCACAGCGAAGTCACTGCCAAACATACCAACACTAGTCTTCAGACTCAATAAAGGCACTTGAAGTCATTAGCATTGCTACTGTAAAGGATGCAAATGGTGACGTGTGTATGTAATGTGTTTAGCAAGGCAGAAAAGCTTCCCAATGCTACATGGGGCAAATACTGCCAGAAATTTCTCAGGTTCACTATGTGTTTGATATTTTCAAGTATCTTGAAAATACTTTTCAAACTTTATTAATCTATTTATTTCTGTAGCATGTGTATGTTTGTATAATGTGTATGGGTGTGGGTTTGAGGACTATGAAAATGCCACAACACACTGTGAGGTTACATGACGACCTTCAGGAGTCAGTTATCTCTTTCCAGCATATGATCTGGGATGGCACTTAGGCTGGCAGGCTTCCATGGTAAATTATTGTATCTCCTGAGCCTTATTACTGACCCAATTTTTGTCTTTTCCATGGTTATTGGTATAATGTTCTTTTGAAATGTATACACCTTACCCTTGTTCATTCAAATGCCGATTTCTCTCCCTGACTCTCTGATTTCAATCCAGACATTGCACTGTGATACTTATTCTAAGCATCACCTGTCTCAAATTTATGTAAACATGCCAAAATAAACAACCAGCAGCAATGGTGAATAATGGAAAGGAAGCAGAAAGAGAGGGAGGAGCCAGAGGAGAGGAAGGCGGGAGGCAGAGGAGGAAGAGGAGGGCATGCAGAGGCTCGGAGAGTAGAGACAGGAGCAGAAATCTTGGAAATCTTGGAACCTGAGCTGGACTTCAGATATCACTAAAAGCAAGTATAATGTGGGAATATAAATGTTAGGAAACTATGAAGGCTTGGAGATTTAGGATGGAGTAACTATTGCCAGCATTGTGTTCTAGGTTAACTAAATAAATCGTAGTTTCTGTGTGGTGATTTGGTTATACAGCTGTTTAGGATTAACAGCAGCATTAATAAAAGATAAACCAGTAGTAAATATTAATCATCTCCTACAACACATTGTTCATTCAGAAAACTTTCAGTGTTGTCATATGTGTGTGAGTGAATGTGTGTGTGTGTGTGTGACATGCAATTAAGTCTCCATGAGGTTGTAACACACAGAGAAGAAGCAGGTAGAGTTCATTACAGAATAGAGCATATGAGTAAACATCAGGGAGTGAGAGTGGAGAGTGTACAAAAGGATCATGGCATCAAAAAACAGTTAAGGCTGGAACTTGACCTGTCTAGATGGTTGGGAAAGCTGTTTGACGCAGTGATGAGACTGTTCTTTGGCAGAAAGCCTCTTGCTAGATTGTAATTTTTAAGGTAGTTAACTGTAGAAGCCAGATTAATATCGTCATCTACTAATGACCTTCTGGGAAATTTAGGATGTCCTATCTCCTACCAGGACCAGGGATCTGAACTAGGTCCCATTCTTTTGACTATTAATTAGGGTAGTTCAATTCAAGTTCTTGATTTATAAATGTTCTTATATCTATCAATCTATGAGTTTTGGACTTTTGACTTATTACATTTTGTTAGCCCATGATTTTGCCCAACACTCTTCAGAAGCTGCCTTATGATTTCATTTATTGAAAAAAAAAAGAACATTCCTTAGAAACCCTTTGAACAGTAGAACTTCAGAGACCTCTAAAGCTGTAAATGGGCTACTCTTTGCTTGAAAAAACTTTAATCCATGTCTTCAGTATAGTATCTTTTTCCCTTAAGAGTCCCTGTCTCTGTTTCTCTCTGTCCCTCCCCACCTCTCTCTCCTTCTTTTGCTTTGTCTTTTCCATGCTTATTTGTGATCTAAAATTTCCTGTAAAAGACTCATCTCTGATGAATATTTTAAGACTGGTTGAGTAATTAGAATTTCTTGATTATGGATAGTTGGAATATTATACATAAAGAATTTAAATTAACTTAGCTTTGGCTAAATTTTGTCTCCTAATGGAAATGTTACCACTTGCCTGTCTGTGTATATGATCCAGAATAATTTGTCTTACTTCCTTCAGAGTGAGAGCTATGTTTTGCATTGGTGGGGGAAAAAAACTGTTCTTAATCAATTCCATACTGACTTGTCTTGAAATTATTCTCTGCAGTGAAGCTCCTAATCTGCCCTTCCCTGGGTAGCAATTTGAATGGACTCCACAGGCTATTACAGCTGACAGAATGGCGCTGTCTCATTCCTGATTTCATTGTTGTCAACAAGATACTATTTCTTTTGTGGCATAGAGATATCATGGCTCTATTCTTTACTGTTTATTTGATTTTTTTAAGTTTTCAACTAGTGTTTTGTAATTATAATGAATCCCACTTGTATGTTAACACACATTGGACTAAGGAAGCTACATTTGAACCTCATACAGCCTTTATCGGGTCAGCATTCATTTCTAATAATTACAAAATAGTCCCATCCTTGCTTCACCTCTATTATATTTTTAATGACTTATACCTTTAAAATAGCTAAAATTATAGATTGTACATTAGCTTTTACTATAATCTGCTTTGGCTTCATTTTTTCCAACCCCAAGAAAATAATTGTTTTTTCTTCAGTAGTGTATATTATGATTTCTGAACCTCTTTGTGGCATATTCCCTGATTACAGAAATGCCTCTTTTCCTCTACCCATCTCAAGAAAGCTGTACCACAGAAATTCCCTTTCCTCTTCCATGTTTTGATCTTTTTAGTCCTATTTGAATTCCCTTTCTAATACTTCCATAACAAAGTTCTTTAAACAGTAAAGAAAAAAAAACCAAATTTATTTCTTATTGGATAACCAACTGATGTGCTCTTCTCCAGGGAAGATTTTCTCCTGCTCTCAGCATTCCTTATGTGCCTATAGTTCTCTCTGCAAGGTTGAGGCCTCATGACGTATACATAACAATTAATGAAACAGAGTTCATGAAATTGAAAGACAGCAAGAAGAGGTATAGTGGAGTGTTTTGGAGGAAGGAAGGGGAAAGGGGAAATGATGCAATTGTATTATAATCTCAAAGAAATATATGTTTTTAAAAAAGCATGTTCAGACTTTTCAACTTAGGAAGTTGCACCTGAGTCCCTCTGGACAAAGTTGAAGAGGAGTGTTTCTTTCCAATTATTTGTTTTCCTACTTTCTTCACTTCTAGTTGCTTAAAAATAACCTCTGAAACCTCTGTAAGATTCAGTATTCTTATCTACAAAACCCAAGTGATGATGATACTAGGCATATTACTTCCTAAATTCACTGCAGAGTTTCCCTGTATTTTAAGCTAAATTGGGAGGCAGAAATCGATAAAGGAAATGGATTTGTAGTTTGATTAAACATGAAGGAAAAGGAGTGCTAATATACTCTCCACCAAGACTGTGACCACCTTGCAATTTAAAGAAATTTATGAGACAAAGGTTAGAATCACTGTAATTTTAACCGACAGAAGCTAATTGACCCATACCTGGTGAAAATAAGACCTCAGGTTGTCTCTGAGATTCTATCTATCTATCTATCTATCTATCTATCTATCTAGCTATCTATCTATCTATCTATCACTTTAAAGAGTTGCCATAACTTGAGGGTTTTTTTCTAATTATTATTGAACAATGACATAGTTTATATAATATATATGATCACAACACTCACCCCCACATTCATGACTGACTAATAACAGGCCCATACTTATAGTCAAGCACAGCTGCTGTAAGTTATCAAAACCATGTCATGTTTACAGGACATTATTGCACAGCCCTCTTCCCCATCACATATCTCTAATATTCTTTTTGCCCTTTTTCCATGCAAGTGACTTTTATCAATTTGCCTTATTTACCTGTAAGTGGTTTATTTTAAAAATTATATAGTGTGTGCTATAGTTTCCTTAATCCTTGAATGAATCACATCTATTTGAGTTGAGAAATTAAATCAACAAATTTGATTGTTCAACAACTACCATTTTGTTTCATCAACAGTACCTTTAAAGAAGAACCAGGGAAGGAGGGGTAATGATTACATACTCAA
>CM053754.1:3963180-3983325 GCA_028658305.1 Pachyuromys duprasi
AAAGACAATATACTTTCTCTTTTTACTTTTTAACTTTTGAGATTATAATTACATGTCCCCTTCCCTTTTCTTTCTCTAAGCCCTTTTTTTTTAATTCATGATCCCTTTTCTTGTTATTACATGCATATATGCTTATGTGTACACAGATATATTCTGATCAGTCTATGTAATGTTACTGGTATGTAATTTTTCAGGACTGACCATTTGGTATTAAATAACTAGTGGTGTGCTCTTCCCCGAGGAAGATCATTTCTTCTGCTCTCAGCATTCCTCAGCTGCCTGTAACTCTGTATATGTTTGAAGACTCTTGGGCTTTCCTTGTCCACTTTGCTATGTCTACTGTTGTATTTTTTAGCTCATGTTTGGGAAATCATGCAGGTGACACTTTATGGGTATACCTTTCACTAGAGAAAGTTTATTTTATTTTATTTCTGCCATAAAATTTCATAAAAGCAATATCATTCTGTTTGAGGTTACACTAAAACATTTAAAATAAAATTAAGTTTAATTAAAAGACTTAAAATTCATGCAGACTACCTATTTAATGAAATTATTTGCATGTAACATTATAACCCTCCTTTTGCTTTAAATGATACAGAAATAGTTGCCATTCTAATGAAAATTCTTTATGATTATACTTAAAATTACATCTTTAATTTACAAAATATCATTTAATCCAGACTGAAGTTTGTTTACAATCTTGTCTGCCTTTGCTAGTTCAAAAAAGAGAAGAAAGAAAAACTGAAGTGTTAAAGATAAAAATACATTTAGTCAGACTATGGGTATTTTGATTTTCAGATGAGCAAGGCCTTGTGCATAAATGCAATAGAATTGTACAAGTATCCAACTCCAGAAACAGCCAGACAAAGCTCTCCTGGGCCTGGAGGCAGGAAGAGGATTGACCACAGACAGGCAGCAGAAATACTTTGACGGGGAGAAAATATCCTAAAACAGCTTTAGAGTGAAAGAATTGATTGAATTCTACCCCCAAAGCAGGTAAGTTTTATGGCACATAATTAAATCTCAATAAAGCAGTTTAAATTCATAAGCTGTTTTATAAGACTTTTCACATTTCAGCTCTGACAAATAAAGATCTTGAAGTCATTGTTCTCATCTCTAAAAAATAATAAAGAGCTGAATCATTCCTTGGATTCATGAAACAAATAAGTGTCATCCCCAAGGCGGGGCCTTCAAGAAAAATCAAATAACATACTGTTTCCCTTCGTCAGAACAGAGACAAACTGGTTGGTTGGCACATTTGTTCATCAATTTGCAATCACATTAAATTAAAAGAATTATAGGTATTAATTACTACAAGGGAGAAATACTCTAACCCCATCCCTAACCCTGAGAACCCCAGTATTTGGATCACATTCCAACAGCTTCACAAAAGACACCAAAGACTACTTAGGGTTCT
Source organism: Pachyuromys duprasi (assembly GCA_028658305.1). Taxonomy (NCBI): domain Eukaryota; kingdom Metazoa; phylum Chordata; class Mammalia; order Rodentia; family Muridae; genus Pachyuromys; species Pachyuromys duprasi. The sequence continues at coordinate 3,964,598 of CM053754.1, forward strand.
GAGGGACAAAATAAGGAAAATCTGTTATAAATTGAACTGAGATTTCTTGATAACAAAGACTGAAGTACCAAAGAGAAAGATGCTTCCAGAACTTTGACTTGGCTCAGGAAAGAATGTCTTTGACCTTAGACCTCAGTATTCAAGCAAGGACATCTAAAATGCAGTAGATTTGTAGGAGAAATAGGTACAGAAAACTATGTAGTTACACTCACACACTCTCTCCATGGGGACTAGCTTTAAAATTCAACAAAAGCCTAAGACCACATACAGATCGTTTGAGGTTCTACACAGATTGCTTCTGTTATATATACACACTGTAATTTTGTTTATGAATTAGACACAGTAAAACACAATGATAAGTATAACAATTAGTAAAGCTGGCTATAATAAAGTTGCTTCTTGACTCTCAGAGTGACTTGAACACAAGTACTACAGGACTGTGATAGTGATCTGACAGCCTGCAGTAACTCAGAGATGAACAGCTGGGACACATACAGGCAGACCATAGAAGCTGGCTGAAACCATGGCACAGGCACTGTGAATAGGAAATGTGGGGACACTGTGATATTTCATCTGGCATCTGACAAAGAGTACACAGAGCAACCTGTGTGTTTTATCTCCTTCTCATTTACTCTCCTCAGGTCTAGGCTTCTCACATGAATTTTTCTAACATCAACTTCAATGTAGAACATATGATAGGCTACACATTTCACATATAAAAATATACACCGGAACTTACTACAACCTGTAAAATGTTAAAGTATCTAGTTTGTCATTCATGTGCAATTTCATGTGTAAAATGTAAGCGTGTTTTTCAATTACATTTGCCAAAAAAGTTAGATTTGCTTATGTTTATTATATAATTGTCAAGCCAAATTTACTATCTTTGCTTTCTGATGATTGTTTTTCTCTAATTTTACTAATACACTAAATATATTAAAATATTATTTCCAAAAATATGTCTTGAATTGTTTACTATACATGTCTTTATTATTTCTTTATTTTATAGTAACTCATGCCTTTATCACCACTCTGATTGATAGTGAGAATGAGCTTTTTGTTGAAATTTACCAGTTAGAATGTCACCTCTGTTTCTCTGTTCTGCCAGCATCTGGCACAGAGAAAGTATTCAATAATTAAAGCATTATTTAATGAATTTTTAAGAAGTCTGTCCAGGTGTGTTTTGAGACTTCAGTCCTTCCAGAAATACAAACTGTGCTCACAAAAATTCAAGTAAACTAGTTGTTCTTTTTGTTTGATTTTTTTTTCATATTCTTCTTTGATATGTCCTGACTTATGGCATATAGAAGAACTCTGCAGAAGTCAATCTGTTTGTTGTAAGAGATAAAAAAAAGCAGCTCAAAGTCAGAAAGATCTTAGTTCTGTGCCTGCCTGTATGTGTGGCTCTCTAACCTCCTATGGATCAAATTGCTCAGCATGTCCACTGCAACATTGCATTTAGGATATGCTTTAGCTACTTTCTGATTACCATAAAAATTACAATTAAAAAGAAATGTATACATGAAAATACTTTATTTGTGGGCTCACATTTTCAGAGTGTAGTAGAGCTCATGACCACTATTTCTAGAAGCATAATGGCAGGCAGGCATGGCATTAGAACAGTAGACGATAGCTTCCATGTTAAGGCAACAGCCAGAAGAGACAGACAAAAAGATAGAGAGAGAACCAATTGAAATTGTGTGTGCTCTTGAAACCTGAAGGCCCAACCCCAGTGACATACTTTTACCAACAAGGCCACACCTTCTAACAATCCACAAATAGAACCATCAACTTCGTATCAAGTCTTCAAACACCTGAGCCTATGGGTGCCATTTTCATTCAAACAAGGAATCACTCTTTGATTTCCAAATACAGGAATGATTAAGAAAGTACAAAATAAAGGGAGTATGTGAAGGAAGTCCTGGAAATTACTGAAATTAATAACAGATAAAAACACAAGTTTAAGTAAGTCTGAGAACATGAAGTAGCATAAATTGTCAGTACAATGTGAACAGATCATATCGAACTGCAGAAAATCCAAGGCAAAATGAAGATGTTGAAGCACCTAGAGTGAGGATTGGTGATAGCTTCAAAGAGAAACAAAGATAAGGATTAAGGGTGACAGTGGACTTCCCAGAATCCATGTGTGAAAGGATGGTTATGAAATACCTTTTTTTTCCAAATGACTACACAGTTGAAATGTTAGTTATAAGCATCTAGTATGTTTTCACATAAAGGACCAACAGGCACATTAATAAAAACATTCATTGAATAATTATCCATTACTGGTACATAAACACACTGGGGTGTGGACATCAAGCCACAGTACCAGTTATATGACCCTAGTTATCTCAAGTAGCCTTCAATTAACAGTCACACAGATTTTTTTTAACTTGAATTGTGTTGTAACACTAAATCTAAGTTAGAAACCAAATGCTATCATGGAAGAGTAAATAAATGTGGGCATGAACACTGGTCTTAATAGCCCAGGGTTCAGTTTTAACACATTGTAATCCTATCAGGTTTCTGCCCCCAAGAATAAATATATCACCTACAGTTGTTTTGTGACAGATTCACTCGTGCAGCACCAGTATTGAATTAGATTGATATTTATTAGGAAACACTTGAGTTTGATTTTGCACATTCATTTGTTTTGGAATTTTTTTATTATCATTAGCGAATGAAATGATTGAAAGATACAGAAAATTATCACAGATGGTTTTCTGCCACAGCAAAATAAGCATTTTCAGTTTTCTAAGTAGTGTTTTAGTTTTTAATTCCTTGAACATTTTTCTTTGTTTCTTAATGAAAACATCAGTTTTTCAAATAGGATTACCTTGTACAGTACTATTGGGAGATATCTGAAATTAATACTTTATCTTCAATATTCTGTCTTCCTGTTAACAAGTAAGCTCTTTTTCAAAACATTACCTGTAATATATGATATATATACATTCATATGTTTATATATATATATATTCATGCTTGTAACAAAAATTAAATTACAGTTTACATGGCAGTGTGTGAAATTTTAAGAAATCAAATAATCTACGTACTGTTCTGTATCCATAATTGTAATTCAAAAGCAAGAAGTAATATAGAATAAATATTCCATTTGCTAAAATTAAAGTTAAAATCATGAGTGAACAACTTTAAGAAACATTAAGATGATAATTTTTTCAAGCCTAAGGAAAATCTACAGGTAAGAAACATACCAGTACAAAGATATGATGGAGGTCAAATAAAAATCCTCTATCAAAGCAGCTCCAAAACGACAGCCTAGTTTTCTCCATTAAGAAGAAGACTAGGGGAGCAGATAATGCCTAGAGCAACCTGGGAAAATTAAATAATAACAATTAAGGAACAATTTAAAGGAAGTAAGAAGAGGAGAGTGCAAAATGAAAGATAGAAGCACAGGAACCAATTTTATTCCTATATAACAGAAGTGAAATTAGAATTTAAACTTAAAACACAGTGTATATGGAAACGAAATAAGTATGTAAAAAACTGAACAAGCTGTATACAGGATCTACATCAAGTTAAGGAAGATGAACAATAGAAGAAAAATGGATAACTTGTCGAATATTTATACATTTGCAGGACTCAGCGTTGTTTAAATGTCAATTCTTTTCATCCTGTTTATAGTTTTAATATAACAACCAAAACCCCCCAGCAAGTTATTTGGTAGATATCAGCAGCTATTTTAAATGTATATGCTGAGACTGAGAATTTGCAATAATCAAAACAGCAGACGATGTAACTTATCTAAGGATCTCCCATCCCACACCTAGTCCATAGCTTATTATAAAGCTTTGTTGGTTTGAGGAATAGACAAGTAAATGAATCAGAGAAGCTCAGAAATATGTTGCTATCTGGGTGAAATTATTTTTCTCTTGTGAGTGTGTTGGGGGAGGGATTTCCACATGACTATACAGGTGCTTACTCATATACCTGCATGAAGAAAAACCACACCAGGATCTGTTGTGTAATCTATTGCCACACTCTGCCTTATTGACTTCCAACAGGACCCTGTCTTGGGGAGCTCACAATTTTTCTAGTCTATCTGGTTATCCAGCCCCCAGGATAGATCTATCTTTAGCCTACAAGCAGGGGTTATAGGCACATGCATCCCTCTCATGCTGGGGATTTGAAGTCAGCTCATCAGGCCTGAGCACTTACTCAGTGACACTCAGTATATTCACTCTCATCAGATTCTATACAAAACTACCATCTTTACAACAATTGTCAGGAAGATACAGCATTCATGTGTAAGAAAAATAGAAGGAAGATGGACACACACTTTTCCATCTCACACAAAATGTAACCAACAGGCATCAATCTCCTAAGCATAAATGCAAACCTGCAATTCTTGTCATAAAAAGCAGAGGAGATAGCTTATGTGACTCAAGTGTGACCATTGAGTGAAAATACTGAAAAGTTGGAGTTAATTGAAATTTAAAGACAGAAAAACATTATTAAGAAAAATGAATAGGAAAGCCATAGATTGAGTAAAGAACTTTGCAAAATTTATACCAAATGCAAATAATTACTAAAAGTCAAGTCAATATTAAGAAAAATGTGATTTGAGGTTGGTAAAACAGCAACTTCATTGGAAAGGACGACACAAAATTGAACAACAGAGTTTTATGTAATTTCTTCAGCTTACATATTACAAAGAAGTTAAAAATTAGCACAATGTGGTTGTAAATCTTCATTGTCATCCTAACAAGATTTGGAATTACCCAGGACACAAACAAACTGGTTTATATCTTTGGGAGATTTTTCTGGAGATTTAGTTTAACTGAGGAAAAGAGACTACACTGAATGTTGATGACTCCATCCCCTAAGGCTGGGGACACAGATTGAATAAAAAGAGAAATAATAAACAGTCTCTCTCTCTCTCTCTCTCTCTCTCTCTCTCTCTCTCTCTCTCTCTCAAGCTCTCTCCCTACCTCCTTCCTTTATTGTCTCCCTCCCTTTCTGCCCCTGCTTGTCCTGTGGACACAATGAGACCAGTCACTACCACATACACTTGCTGCCTCATCTTTCTCGTCATGGTAGACTATACCCACTCAAACCATAAACCTAAGTAAGCCTTCCATCCCTAAGCTGCCCTGTCTGACATTTTGCACAGCCTTGAGAATATTTGCCCAGCAAACAAGAGGAAGAAAGAAAGAAAGAAAGAAAGAAAGAAAGAAAGAAAGAAAGAAAGAAAGAAAGAAAGAAAGAAAGAAAGAAAAGCTACACACCTATTAGAAGGGCTGGACCCATAAAACTGACAATTCCAATTTCTACCCCATTCATTGTTATTGAGGATATAAAGTTGCACAGTCCATTAGGCAAGCTGCCCTAATATAAAAAGCTGTACATTGTCTAACTATAAATCTAGCAATCAAATTCAGTGTATATTCAAACCTTGTAAAACATGTACAAACAAAGTTTGGCACATAAATACTTATAGCAATAACATCAAAAAATGTCAAAGTAAAACTGAAAAATGACTTTCAGTATGCATGAGGATATACAAACTAAGGAAACAGGTAATCTCAAAACTGTATACCACTTACTCACATGCAGAAGTCAGCTTTCTTCCCACAGAGAGAAAAGACTTCCTAAGAATACATTATTAAGTAAAAAAGACAGTGTGTAAAAGCCAAAACAGTGTGTGAATCCATTCACATCCATGTAGAATGTTCAAGTACTGTAACATTGGACAAAGCAGTGGCCACAAAAGCCTGTAGATAAAGCATTGAGAATGTTTCCTGTTGCAGGAAGTAACTCTCTACATAGCACAACTGTGGGTCCTGTATGTTACATAATTTTCAAAACCTGTAGAATTTTACCACATTGCAGCTCAGTATCCAAGTGGGTTTCCTAGTAAGAGGAACGGGGACTGTCTCTAATATGAACTTGGTGGCAGAATCTTTGAGCACCTCCCCCTGAGGGGGAGAATAGTCTTGCCAGGCCACAGAGGAAGAACACACAGCCAGTGCTGACGAGACTTGATAAACCAGGGTCAGATGGAAGGGGAGGAAGACCTGCCTTATCAGTGGACTTGGAGAGGGCCATAAAAGGATTTGAGAGAGGGAGGGTGGAATTGAAAGGGAATGAGGGAGGGGGCTACAGCTGGGAAACAAAGTGAATAAACTGTAATTAATATAAAATTTAAAATTAAAAAACAGCAATAAAAAAGAATGAAAGGTTATAATGCATAGTTTTTAAAAAAAATTAGAGGACTGTGGAAGTGTTGTAGACTTTGATAAATATAATATCATTGCATTAAAGATGCATATAATAGCCCCATGGAAAGAGGTGGGGAGAGGTGTTAAACAAGTCCACTCTGGAAATGAGTGGAGTCTAAAAGACAAAGAACAAGTAAGTAATGAATAGAACACTGTATAGTCTAGTTCATAGAACCAGTTTCCACAGGAATGTGGCAAATAATGCAGATATTGCCATTGATGTACAATGTCATTGAACAATTAACTAATGGAAAGGCAAATGGCCCTGGCCAGGTTTGTTATGGTGGGAATGGGGAACAGATAAGGGGAGGGAGGGTACACTTTGACACATAGCTGAATATTATATTTGAGGTGTCTGATACTCATAGGTTTCTTTTATAAGTTGAAGATCTATGAGCTACTGCCCTCTAAGACAGTCCGGACACTGAACTTGAATCTCATGGTCTAATATCTATTTTCTAATTGACGATCATACAACTCTGGCAATATAACCCTGTCAGGAAATTCAAAAGCTTAATCCAGAACAGTCCACAGTGCCACATGGGAGAAAAAAATTAAAAAAAAAAGACAATGCGAAGCCAAAAATATTAAAGTTACAGACTCTACCGAGCAGTATATCAAAGCTGAGGCTCATCACCAAACTTTGAACAGAGTGCAGGGAATCTTATGAAAGAAGCAGGAAATAGAAAGACCTGGAGAGTGGAGGGGGCAGGGAGGAGGGAGATGAGGGAGGGAGTGGGAGGGTGGGAGGGAATGAGGGAGGGGACTACGCCTGGGATGCAAAGTACCTAACCTGTGATTGATATAAAAATAAATAAATTAAAAAAAAGAAAAAATAAAATACACCTATGTTAACCTAAAAAAAATAATAATAATAAAAAGAAAGACCTGGAGAGGACAGGAGCTCAACAAGGAGAGCAACAGAACCAAAATATTTGGACCCAGGGGTGTTTTCTGAGACTGATACTCCAACCAAGGACCATGTATAGAGATAACCTAGAACCCCTGCACAGATGTAGCCCATGGCAGCTCAGTCTCCAAGTAGGTTCCCTAGTAATGGGAACAGGGACTGTCTCTGACATGAACTCAGTGCCTGGCTCTTTGATCACCTCCCCCTGAGGAGGGAACAGCCTTACCAGACGACAGAGGAAGACAATGAATCCAGTACTGATGAGACCTGATAGGCTAGGGTCAGATGGAAGTGGGGGAGGACCTCCTATATCAGTGGACTTAGAAAGGGGCATGGGAGAAGAGGGAGGGAGGGAGGGGATAAAGGAGTGGGCTACAGCTGGGATACAAATTGAATGAACTGTAATTAATATAAAAATTAAAATTAATATATATTCACATATTAAGGAGAAAGATGTGGAAAAACAGAAAGGCTCTCAGTAGCCCAAACTGAGAAAATTTCAATAAAAACACAGTGGAGGCTGCACTGGATGTTTACTTTCTATTTTATTCATTAAAACTGCCACATTCATGAAATAAAGGAGGAAAGGAAGAGGAGGATGTCCACAAGCCAGAAGGAGCCTGGACAAATATGGAAATGCATGTAAAGATTTTCTTGATGAGATCTTGGAACACAATGTGATATTCAATAAAGATAAAGGAATATTGAATAAAGCATTGACTTCAGCTGACAGTGTTAATTTGGGTTCATTAACATTGACAAATGTGTCAAAGCAACAGACGCTGCTAATGATGGGTGACTCATGTATATGGAACATGCTGCCTTCTCAACTGTTTGCAAACATAAACTATTTAAAAATATTTGAAGTCAATGAAAGTAACTATAAAAATATAGATAAATGAAATAACAGTGAAATGTGGGTGCAAGTAGTACACAATAAGCAGAGAATAAGGTACACCTACCTAAGAAAACATACTGATGAATATGCTAAGATTTGCCTTAAAATTATCAAAACCTTATCATAAAAGTAAGAACTACTACAAACACATGGATAAAATGTTACAGAGTGATTGAGAATAAATATAAGATTTAGCTTAACATATTTAATAACGTGTAGGTAACAACTTTAAGAATATTGATTACAACTTTTGTCATACTAGCACAACTCCATGTTGAAAGATTAAGTACCGTTTACAGTGATAAAATATTGAGTGACTATATAAAGATAATGGCAGTTGTGAGGAAACCCCACTAACTGTACATGAATTCGTTCTATATTCATATATTGCCTGCAAGTATTTCAGTTTGAAAAGAAATAGAGCTTATGTTTCCAAATGGTTATGATCAGAGTAGAATATATCAAATAATTTCAGGTTTGTAAAATGGCAGAAAATAAACTATTATTCAAAGCTGGATTCTCTGGGGTTGTTTGGATTGCTAGTGATGGTTGTTTTCCTGTTAAATTCTTGATTTCACCTGTCATTTATTAGCTTGAAAAGTGAACATGTAATGAAAGTTAATATTCTTTTCATACTGAACTGAAATACAACCATCAGCCATCTCTTATTAATAAAAGATTGTATAGATAAAATTTCCAGCAGAAACATCATCCTAAGATATAAATTCTTCTCCTGAAAGATCAGATTTATTAGAATGTAGAATCCTTAAGGTCACAGGACCAGAAGTCTGAAGGAGAAATTTACCTTTGGCATTTCTTTCTCACCTTCCACAATCACTGTCTAAATATAGCTTCCATTCCACACTACAACATTGGTGTGCTCATCTATATCTTAAACATTAAATAACAGTGAAGATAAATATCATATCCAGAAACACACAAACATGCATGAGTACCAAGAGATTCTGACCTCTCTCTTAAGTGGAAAGACTTTTTTAATTTTTTTAATTTTATTTTTTATAATTATTTACATTTTATTAACTCTGTATCCCAGGTGAATCCCCCTCCCTCATTCCCTCCCATTCCGACCTTCCCTCCCTCCTCTACTCCCTGCCCTTTTCCAAGTCCTCTGATAGAGGAGGATCTCCTCCCCTTTCATCTGACCCTGGTTTCTCAGGTCTCCTCAGGACTGGCTGCAAAGTCCTTCTCTGTGGCCTAGGAAGGCTGTTCCTCCCTTGCAGGGTGGGGAGTTCAAAGAGCCCGCCCATTGAGTTCATGTCAAAAATAGTCCCTATTCCCCTTACTAGTGTACCCACTTGTATACTGAGCTACCGTGGTCTACATCCGAGCAGAGGTTCTAGGTTATATCCATACATGGTCCTTGGTTGTATAAACAGTCTCATATAAGACCCCTGTGCCCAGATATATTTGGTCCTTGTGGAGTTCCTATCCTTTCCAGATCATATTAACTCTGCCTTCTTTCATATGATTCCCTGCACTCTGCCGAAGGTTTGGTTATAAGTCTCAGTTTCTGCCTTGATACACTGCTAGGTAGAGCCTTTCAGAGGCCCTCTGTGGTAGGACCCTGTCCTGTTACTTGTTTTCTCCTACATCCCATTTGTCTTTCTAAGTAAGGATTGACCACTTTACCCTGCGTCCATCTTTAGGTGTATAGATTTTAGTGTGTTTATCATATCTTAAAGGTCTAAATAAGTGAGTATATACCATGTGTCTTTCTTCTTCTGGGATACCTCACTCAGAATGATATTTTCTAGGTCCCACCATTTGCCTGCAAATTTCATGATTTCCTTGTTTTTAATTGCTGAGTAGTATTCCATTGAATGAAAATACCACAATTTCTATATCCATTCCTCAAATGAGGGACATCTGGGTTGTTTCCAGGTTCTAGCTATTATAAATAAAGGTGCTACAAACATGGTTGAGCAAATGTCCTTGTTGTATACTTGAGCAACTTTTGGATATATGACTAGGAGTGGTACAGCAAGCCTAAGTGGAAAATATTGCTGGGAAATAAATGTAAATGAATTAGGCATAAAGGGCATATTTGCTACATTTTTAGGTTTTCAAATATTGTATATTTATTTATACATTAAATTAGGAAGCTTATATTGCAGGCATTGGAGATTATCACCAGAAACAAACTAAATTTGTGGACTGATAGAAGTAGGGCTCAAACTCAAGCATCTAAGTCACAGACACTTGAGTTTAAAATATAGCAGAAAGGCAAATAGAAAAACAACCTAGGTGGAATAAATTGAAAGTTTTATAATGACTATAAACAACTAAAAAAATCAAGATGAAACAGTTTTGGTTCAACAATGGAAAGTAAGAATAATTAAGCGTTAGTTTCCTAAAACTGTGGATCTCAACCTTCCTCATGCTGCAACCCCTTTGATGCAGTTTCTCCTTTTGTGGTATCCCCTAACCATGAATTATTTTGTTGTCACTTCATAATTGTAATTTTGCTATTGTAATTATCTGACATGATATCACTGTGGGGACCTCGACCCACAGGTTGATACGCACTGCCTTCCAGAGAGCAATGAACCATTTCAAGATGCTAGGCATTGGGCAATTGTCTTTTTGTTGGCAAGATCTGGTTTGTGGAATTTGCCATTATCCATATTCTGAGTATCACATCACAGTAAACTTAGTTTCACTATTACAGAGTCTGTATTAAATATTTAATATAAATGTCTATTTAGTATCTAGTTTCACCAGATACGGAGTCAGTATTAAATATCTGACAATATTTCTGCATTTCGTCCTACAGATACTTGAAGAACACAAAAAATAACAAAATATCAAAATGAATCAGAAGTAATGAACAGAGATGACTGTTTCTCTCCATTGCTGTTGCTGTGAGTTTATATAATGTACACTTTAAAGATGATCTGCTTACAATTGGATCATAAAATTATGAAAAAAATTCATCAATCATCTTTTATGAGCTTACACAAGCCAGCTCCAACAAAACACTGAAAATACAACCAATAGATGTTAATAATGTTGGGGAAACTAGAGTTGAACATAAAAAGGGGGGGGGGTGGAAAAGAAACTGAAAATTTGGCTAAGGATAAACTAAAACCTGACTATACTGGTTTCAGAAAATGGGCTCTTTATCTTATGGAGCGTATCAGAAGAGAGTGACAGATAACAGAAAGACAGAGAGGAGAGAGAGAAGAGAGAGAATGAACAAACTGACATAAATGCTTGTCACTGAGCACAGTTAGAATATACTCTACTGAGGGAAGGTGGAAGCTTCCCTCGACTCAGACATGAGGATGTCAAGGAGATTGAAAATATAGAGTGGAAATAAGAAAGGCAAGGAGCGAAAGAGGCCAGAACATATTGCAGTTTGCTCTGTAAATCAGCTGTTGATACTACGAACACTTTGTATACAAAGCATAACTTTTGTTTTCTTAATAGTAAACTCTAACATTTATAAAGAGAAAAGACTGAAGACTGAATATATATTTTTATATTAAAAAATATAAGCCATTCCCTTTCATTCTGTTTCCCTGCTTATTTTCCTTTTGTGTAAACCTTATGTCTAATTCAGTGGTCTTCAACCTTGCTGTGCTGTGACTTTTTAATACAGTTCCTCATGTGGTGATGCCCAACTGTAAATTTATTTTTTTGCTACTTCAAAACTGTAATTTTGCTACTGTAATGAATCACAATGAAAATACTTTTGAAGATATAGTTTCTCCAAAGGGGTCACAGCCCACAGTTTGAAAACCATTGGTAATTTGTTAATTTTAATCCTGTTAAATATAACCCTGTTAGCTAGCTCATAGTAAAAGTTTCAGAGATAGTGGAGTGGGTGAAGGCAATTGTTATCAAAACTGTCTACCTGAGTTTAAAATGATCTGTGTTAGGGAAAAAGAAAATTGACTACTGAGGGCTTTCATCTGATTTACACACACATACACACACATTCACACACAATTAAATATTTAAATGCTTAAAAATTCCAATTAAGGGGTAGAAGTTAGGTAAGCATTTTTACGCATCATGACAGTGGGTTAATTTTTTAAAATATGATCAGCCTTTATTGTTGTGCAGTTCACATTTTCAACATTTGTTATATATATGTATATGTATATGTATATATTAATTACAAGTTATGTACTTTGTATCCCAGCCATAACCCCCTCCCCCATTCCCTTCCAATCCCACCATCCTCTCTCATCTCCTCCCTGCCCCTTTTCAAGTCCACTGATAGGAGAGGACCTCTTCCCCTTCCATCTGACCCTAGCTTATCAGATCTCTTCAGGACTGGCTGCAATGTCCTCTTCTGTGGGTTAATTTTTAATATGATGCCCAACTTTTTTTTCTCTAAGGCCTGAAGATGTTCAGTCCTCATTCAGAAGGGCAAACACAACAGACATCAGAAGCAGGAGAAAGGCAGGGAACAGGACAGGAGCCTACCACAGGGGGCCTCTGAAATATTCTACTGATCGAGGTATTGAGACTTATAACCAAACCTTGGGCAAAATGCATGGAATTTTATGAAAGGAGGGGGAGATAGAAAGACCTGGAGAGGACAGGAGCTCCAAAAGGAGATGAACAGAACCAAAATTTTTGAGCCCTAGCAGCCCTGAAGAGAATGATCCCCCAACCAAGGTCCATGCATGGAGAGGACCTAAAACCCCTGCTCAGATGTAGCTCATGGCAGCTCAGTCTCAAAGTGGGTACCCTAGTAAGGAGAGCAGGGGGTGTCTCTGGCATGAACTCAGTGACAGGCTCTCTGATCACCTGCCCATGGGGGGAGGCACAGCCTTGCCAGGCTACAGATGCCTAACTTTTTAATATATTTATATATGTTTAATATATAATATGCATCTATTAAAAGCTACTATACAAAATTATAAATTTTATATAAACTCTATAAACAATATTCTATAGTTTTTCAAATGAATGCATATACCTTATTCAAAACTCATGACATACATAATCTGCAGCGTTTGAAGGGGTAATGGAACTAAAACTAGCATGCAAATATAGCAATTAGAAGAAATCTTGAAACAACTGTATTGAGCCATTTCAGTTCACAGATAAGAAATATGAGCTTGTGATTTTCAACGAGTCATGGAAATCCACATATCACACAGTGTTTGCTCTGAAAAACTAGAGGTGTATCAAATGACCCGCACGACACAGGCTCCTCCAACGATGCTTTTCTCCAGAAGGAGAGCAGCATCATGATTCCAAAGTGTACCTCTCCAGCACAACAGAGAACGCTGTAGTCATTCTTGTTAAGGTCATTAGTGTTTGGAAAGAGGTAACTCAGAAAACATTACTTTGCTGTATTTCAGAATGGAATATCAATCTTACTCAGAGATATCCTCAAATATTTTTATGGATATAATAGCTAAAATGAGCTTTGTAGTTCTTTTTGACATTTTCAATTACTTGTAAAGTGAAGACAGGTTCAACATTTTAATGATGTTTATCTGTGTATTACCTTGGCCAGAAAGAGAAGTTGTAGATCATTATGCTTGCCATCACGACTTAGCTCATCAGGGACTCTCAGAGTTAGGAGACTGAATATCAGGGCTTCCTGATTGTGGCTGACTGATGGAACTTCTTCTTCGTGGCTGTGATGGCAAAATCTGCAAAGTTCAGAATTTAAGTGCTGGAAATTGTCAAATCCAAGTCTCCAAATTTTATGATTGAAAATTGTGTTTTCTCAAGATACCAACTGATTTGTGTAAACTCATCATTTGTGAGAAAAATCTCCCCACAGCAAGTAAACACTTAGGGAGCCAGTTTGTAGGCAAGTGTCTTGCTCAAGAGACTCATCCCTTACAGAACTTCATACTTCCATCTCATTTATTGTGGCCTCTGTATCTCTGTGTAATGTCAATCATACTGACCAGTGATTCCCATGCTCAGAGACACAAGCATTCACATACAGTTTCTCGGGACTTACTGAAACAGAGCAACTACTAGAGTGTTCTTCTTTTGCCTGAGCCATGTACTACCAATTCTGCATGTAGTACAGTAAAACTGTGTACTTTCAGTCAGTGCTGATTGGCTCTGCTTAACATTACTCTGGGGAAATAGATTCAACCATGAGTCCTGTTTTTGAAGTCAGAGAGAATAGTTACCCATTTAGGATTTAATTAAATTTCACAAATGTTATTGCCTTTGAAAGCGAGGGCCTGGGCCTGATACTAGTGAGAAGGACTCTTTTATCACAGATATTAGACTCCATTGTGGAAAAATAGAAAGCAAACTAGCCTGTCAGTTCAATTGTGTCATGAATGAACACATAATATGTGAAGAGTGCAAACTCTTTGGAGTAGATGGGGCATAGAATAGATGTTCAGGCCTACAACAGGACTGAGCTATTCAAGCAATAAAAGAAGACTTGGAGAGAATGTTGTAAAATAAAGTGCATGATATCAGAAGACACAAGAGAAACATATCCATAAAATAAGAGAGGGGGTATGTTTCAAGGAAGGTGAGTGAAGGGCATCACAAGAACACAAGGTTGATGAAAGACTTTCTGATTTGTATATTTTTCTATTTGGATTACTATTATTATGATTGTATAAGTTTGACTTAGTCTAAAGCAGTAGGATCCAGACCCCATTTCTAACACCTATTGCTTCAGAAAATTTGGCAGCTTCCAAAGAAGAAACTCTGGCCACCTTGAATAACATAGTAGATCCTGGATCAAGCATAAGTAAATAAAGGACTGGTGTGTAGCTTAATTAATACACTGCTTGACCAGTTACACACAAAATCCCAGGTTCAGTTTCCCCATGACATAAAGCAGAGACAAGGGTACATGTCTGAAGTCCCAGTACTTGTGTGATAGAGGCAGGAAGATCAGAAGTTTAAGGGCATTCCTGGCTTCTTGGTAAGTTTTAAAGCCTTATGGTACCTGAGTAATTAATTTTGACAAGTTTTGTTCCTAAGAATTTCTTAGGAACTTGAAACTTTCCGGTAGCCTGGAAATTACTTATAACTTGGCCTTAAAGAAAGTCATTGGTCCTTGTTGGTAGTGGTAATTTTTGTTTTTTAATGATTGTATTTGATTGTGTGTGTGTGCATGCATGCACAGATGTTGGCTGTATGTATGGATGTGAACCATGAGTGTTCCAGTTACACTCAGAGACCAGGGAAGAGTGACAGTTATCCTGGCTGGAGTTACAGGCAGCTGGGAGCTGCCTGTGAATGCTGTGATAAACAGCAAGATGGAAAGCAACTTGGAGAAGAGAGAATTAATTCCATCATACATTTCCTTGTAACAGTCTCTCGCTGAAGGCAGTCAGTTCAAAAGCTAAAGGCAAAAACTGAACTATAAGCCTTGAAGAAATGGTTCTTACTGGCTCTTTCCTGGTCAACTAGGTTTATATTAATCTGTCATACTTCTACATCCCTCACCTGCCTGAAAGGTGATGGTTCTGCTCACAGTGGGCTAGGCTCTCTTCATCAAATAGCCATCAAGAAAATGCTCCCGCAGACATGCCTACAGGCCAGCCTGATGGAGACAATTCTTTAAGTGAGATTCCTTCTGCCTGAGTATTTCAAGTTGACAAACCAAGTTTAGCCATTACAAGAAGAGTTCCTGAACCAGGTCTGCATGGTCTCTCAGTAATGACCTCATTTATGAATACATACATACATACATAAAATCAGATAAATATCTAAGTCTTAACTAAAAGGTAACATTAACCAAAATGTGTGTTGATCATAGAATTATCACTTATCAGTGGATCAGAAATAGCATCATCCTTACTTTTAATACTTTTTACATTCTCAGGATCCTAACATATTCACTTTCTATAGATTAGAACAGCCTTTCCAAAACAAAAATGTACTTTGCAGCATGAGACTAAGTTTTTGTTGCTCAATGAGGATAATGGGAAACAAATACACCAAGAAAACAATGGTTCCAGTCAGAGAAAAGAGTCAACCTACTTTCAGCTGCAGCTAAGCCATAGCCTTAAAATAGCCACCAGGAAGACTTTCTTCCTTTTCACATTATATCTAATGGAAAATACCTAGTTTTTATATTTCTAATAAGAACTCAGACAGAATGTGTAAGTAGTCTGCAAGCAGTAAATACTATAAAGTTCAGTGAATGTGGTACAAGAATCTTAAAGTGGTCAATGTAGATAAGCAGAGTCTGCCTTCCCAAGGAAAGACTCAGATTCATTTCTATATATTTTCCCTTACATCAAACTTGCTGTGCCCCATGCCTATACACAGACACACACCTCTAGATGTCTTCATGGCTCATGCTACTTTCTAGTTTTTTCTTCTTTTCACCTGCTAATATTGATCTTGTATACAATACATGTGAAAAACAACCTGATAGAATTTCTCCCCGAGGAAAAGGAGCACAGAAGCAAATATTTATGTTTCCATTCTTGATGCTTACTTGAATTTTGATGCTTATTTGTATAAATTCCAGAGGAAATGTTGTGGATAAGTAGATGATTAATAGATAATAGGTGATTGGCATATGAATCATGAACTGTATTGATCACATGATATGGATGTAGTAGCCTAAGTTTCCTAGAGGAGACAGACCCCATTGCATTCAAAATGACTGATCTGGTTACTTTAAGCTGTCAACCTGACAATACCTAGAGTCACCTAGGAAAAGGGAACCTCACTTGAGGAACTTTCTAGATAAGATTAGACTATGGGCATGTCCATGGGATATTTTCTTGATTGCTGATTAATGTAGGAGGACCCAGGCCACTGTGACTGATATCATCCCTAGACAGTTGTGCCTATACTGTCTAATGAAGCTAGCTGAGAATAAATCAGGAAATGACCCAGAGAGCAAGCCAGTAAGCTTCATTATTCCATGTATTCTGATTCAGTTCTTGTTCTAGTTCCTGCCAGGGCTTACCTCAGTGATGATTACAACCTGGCAATGCAAGCTAAATTAACCCTTCCTTCCTAGAATCAGTTTATCACAGCAACACAGATAAACTTAGAGTAATATCCAAAACAATTAACTATAAGCAAACTAGGAAAATAATCAAACTGATAGTAATTCTATGTATATTTGACATTTGCCCTAGGTCACAGAAAACCTTTGACACAGAGCCCACAATGAGGTTTGCTTGTTCTTGAAGAGAGGAAAAATCAGGAGAAAATATGCAAGATAAACTTATGAGGATGCATAGAATCAAAGAGAGTGATTTACATTTAGCAGGGTTGTGTATGCTTCAGAGTATTTTTATTGTGTCCGTGATCACTCTGGCTGCCTAAATCTTTCCTCCCATTCTTCCACAAAAAGCCCCAAAGTTGGCCTGTGCGATTCTGCATCTGTTTCCTTCAGCTGCTAGATGAAGCCTCTCTGAAGACAGCTATGCTAGGCTCTTGTCTGCAAGCATAGCAGAGTATCATTAATAGTGTCAGGGATTGCCTCACTCTTATGGGATGAAGCTCAAGCTGGGCCAGTCCTTGGTCTGCCATTCCCTCAATCTCTGTCTCATTTTATCCCAAAATTTTGGGTTGAAGGTTTCATGAGCTGGTTGGTGTCTCCTTCCCTCTACTGGAAGTCACACCTGGTTACTGATGGTGACTTCAGGCTCCATATCTCTGGCTGCTAGGAATCTCAGCGAGGATGAACCCCATAGACTCACATGTGCCTCTCTGGTTCCTCACTGATTTCCTCATTTGTATTCCAAGAGGATACAAATTGGAAAGGAAGAAGTCAAATCATTGCTATTCACAGATGATATGATGGTATAAGTAAGTGACCCACAAAATTCTGCCAAAGAACTCCTACATCTGATAAACACCTTCAACAAAGTGGCTAGATAAAAAAAAATAAGAAAAATCAGTAACCTTTCTTATACAAACAATAAGAGGGCTGAGAAAAAAATTAGGGAAACAACATCCATTACAATTGCTTCAGTGTATTTAAAAGAGAGAACAGACACAGGGAGGACAGATTTAATATAGTAAGAGCAGCTACACCAGGATTAACATTTATTTTACCTAAACTGGCTTTAAAGATAGCTTGCTGATATAAAGAGAAATTGTCTTTGCACCACTGGAAAAAAGCAATGAAATGCTTTGGGACTTTTGAGTCACTATGTGTTATAGAAGGTAACAGCAGAACCAGATAGATACTAAAATAATGGTGACCTCTACTGGGTATCCTTTCTGTCTCTAAAACCAGGTTGAGACAAAACACATGATACAAGTTCTATAGATTTTAAGCTAATTCTTCTTTTTCCAGCTGTCATCAGTTGCCTGTAGTTCTTTATATATATACATATTTTATTAAATTCTTTATGAATTACACTTTTTCACCTTATGTAACCCTGTAGTTCCCTCCCTCTTTCGGTGTCAATCCCTCCCTTCCTCCCCCTTCTGCACCTGTGTCCCTCTGAAGTGCACGGGTAGGGGAGGACTTCTTTTCCTTCCTTCTGATCCTACTCTATTAGGTCTCATCAGGAGTGGCTGCATTGTCTTCCTCTGTGACCTGGTAAGGCTGCTCCCCCCTCAGGGGGAGGTGACTAAAGAGCAGGCCAATCAGTTCCTGTCAGAGACAGTCCCTGTTCCCATTATTATAGAACCCACTTGGACACTGAACTGCCATGGGCTACATCTTTGCAGGGGTCCTAGGTTATCTCCATGCATGGTACTTGATTTACTATCAGTCTCAGGA
>CM053754.1:3983825-3999073 GCA_028658305.1 Pachyuromys duprasi
TAAATAGTCCTATATCCTCTATGGAAATAGAAGCCGGCATCAAAAGTCTCCCATGCAAAAAAAATAAAGCCCAGGGCCAGATGGTTTCAGGGCAGAATTCTATGAGACTTTCAAAGAAGAGCTAACACCAATACTCTTCAAACTTCCACACAATAGAAACAGAAGGAACAATACCAAACTCATTCTATGAAGCCACAATCACCTTGGTACCTAAACTTCACAAAGACCCAACAAAGAAAGAGAATTTCAGGCTAATCTCCCTTATGAACATTGATGCAAAAATACTCAACAAAATATTTGCAAATTGAATAAAACAACACATCAAAGATATCATCCACCACGACCAAGCAGGTTTCATCCCAGGCATGCAGGGTGGTTCAATATACGGAAATTCATCAATGTGATCCACCACATAAACAAACTGAAGGAGAAAAACCACCTGATCATCTCCTTAGATGCTGAAAAAGCATTTGACAAAATCCAACATCCATTCATATTTAAAGTCTTGGATAGATCAGGGATATAAGGCACATACCTGAACATAGTAAAGGCAATATAGAGCAAGCCTATAGCCTACATCAAACTAAATGGAGAGACACTTAAATCAATCCCACTGAAATCAGGGACAAGGCAAGGCTGCCCACTCTCTCCATATCTCTTCAACATAGTTCTTGAAGTCCTCGCTAGAGCCATAAGACAATTAAAGGAGATCAAGGGGATATAAATTGCCCGTAGTTCTTTGTGTAAGGCCCCACAATTTTTTCCTTCCATTAATGTGTGATCTTTCCATTGTTCTTGTATTGTTTAGAGACTGTTTCACAGAATACTTCCTAGTACTCTAGTTCACTGTTTTTAGTTCACTGTTACAGGATTTGTGATGTAGATACATCCTTTGATGCTGGGCTCCCCAATCTTCTGCATCCAATTGTGATGTATTTTCAGTAAAGAGAGACTCCTTTGATTAAAAGCAGAATCTCTACTTACCCATAGCATAAGGATAAGATTTAGAATGTAGTAAGGAATATGATGGTCTATCAAGTAGCACTAGCAGATTATTTTCCATATCGCTTGCCCCAGGAAGCTGTCTAGGTTTTCAGTACTAGGGATGATTTTCTCCTATTGAGTAGGCCTAAGGCCAGTTAGATAGCTGTTGGATGCCACTGACATATGACTGCCATTCATTTATCAGTTACATACACCTTGCCATGATGGTGATTATTGTAGTCTGTAGGTGTTGAATCTGGGCACGGTTGCTTGACTGCTTCCTTCATTTCTTTCCTTTCCACATTAACATGCGCATTGATCCTGCATTGTTTACCTAGGTCTTGTTTATGCAGCTGTTTCTGGGAGAGACTGTTTCACAGCATACTTGTTGGTACTCAGGATCTTATAATCTTCCCATGATGTTTCTTGAGCCATGGATAAAAGAGCAGGGCTTAAGCTCCCTACAGTTTGTTGATCTTTGCAATTTGTACCATTTCCTGGTTTCTTCTGATGAATGCTTTGCCATAAAGAGAGGTTTATGTGATGGGGGTTGGTTTGTAGGTTTATATGTTATAGGGTAGTTCATGATGGTTGTGTCCACTGAAGAAGCATAGGAAGGGAGAGTTTTTCAACTTAATTTAATTTATATATTTATTTATTACAATTTATTCACTTTGTATCCTTGCTGCAGTCCCCTCCCTCATTTCCTCCCAGTCTCACCCTCCCTCTTCTGCCCGGATGCCCTTTCTCTAGTCTCCTGATAAGGGGGTAGCTCCTTTCCTTATATCTGACCCTAGCCTATCAGGTCTCATCAAAGCAGGCTGCATCATCTTCCTCTGTGGCCTGGCAAGGTTGCATCCTCCAGAGGGTGGTTATCAGAGAGCTGGCCACTGAGTCCATGTCAGAGACAGCCCCTGAACCCCTTACTAGGAAACCCACTTGGAAACTGAGTGGCCAATGAGCTTCCTTTGAACAGGGGGTCTAGGTCCTCTCCATGCATGGACCTTGGTTGGAGTATTGGTCTCTTCAGGATCCCCTGGGCCCAGGTATTTTAGCTCTGTTGTTCTCCTTGTGGAGTTCCTGTCCCCTCAGGTCTTTCTATCTCCCTCTTCTTCCATAAGGGTTCTGGCACTCTGCCCAATATTTGGCTGTGAGTCTCAGTATCTCCTTCTACAGAAGGCCTCGGAAAGACATTTATTTCTTAAGAAAATGAAAATGAAAACAACCACGTCCTAAGGAACTACATTTTACAAGCAGTTTTTACTCCATTTTGAGGGACAAGGATGATTGCATTCCTTGAGTGGATACAGAAACTGCACCATCTGTCAGGGAGATCTTTTATCTAACAGAAACTAATGAATTACTTGGTCATGGGAATAAAAGGGGGTCACCCTATAAGTTTATTCGAAAAATGGCATAGCCTGATTTTTTTTATTTTTAAATTTATTTATTTTTATCTCAATCACAGGTTAGGTACTTTGAATCCCAGGTGTAGCCCCCTCCCTCATCCCCTCCTACCCTCCCACTCCCTCCCTCATCTCCCTCCTCCCTGCCCCCTCCAAGTCCACCAACAGGGGAGTATCTCCTTCCCTTCCATCCAACCCCAGCTTATCCTGTCTCCTCAGGGCTGGCTGCAATGTCCTCCCCTGGGATCTAGCCAGTCTGTCACTCCCTGGCTTGTATGGGGGAGGGTCAAAGAGTCAGCCATCAAGATCATAGCCTGATCTTAACAAACACACCACACTACAGCATCTCTCTTCACCTTGGTCTCTTTCTCTGTAAATTAGGCATTAACCCTATGCTTAGAGTTGGTATGAAGATCAAATTAGTTTGGCATAGATATCATTTAGAATAAAAACAATTAAGTTTTGAAAAATTCCTATCATGGTGAGAATGTAGCTGAGTCAGTTGTGTGTTTGCATAAAAAGCATGGTATAAATACCAGTATGACACAAACTAACCCTAATGGTGCACTCCTGCAATTAATAAGGTATAGGATCAAAAGTTCAGGGTAACTCTGAGCTACATGGAGAACTCAAGACCAGCTTGGGATAGAAGAAACTCTGCACCCCTCCCAAAAAAAATCCCCTCCATCTTTGATTTTGTGTAGTAGCTGTTGGCTTCTGATATCTATAGGGAAATCAATTGTGTTAACCCTGTGTGGGTGGCTGGGGATAGATGCTTTTCAGTTACACTCACCAAAGCCATCTGTACCATTCTTTCCTGTGGGATGTTCTGGGAAGCCCCTGAATTCTCATACAAGCACTGTCCAGGATGCTCCATTGTGTGTGCCTCATGCACATATCAACACTTGGTTTTTTTTTCCCTTGTATGTTATATCTGTCATTATATAAAACTAGTTTCACCAAATATTTTTATATTCAATGACTAGAGAATTTAAAGTAATAACACTGCTTTGATCACTTTACAGTATTTTATTCATTCATTCTTTTTATCATGGCTTTCCATGATAACATATCAACATAACACAAAACAGCACCTACCTTGATTCTGACGTTTCAGTGGCTTTTCACTGGTCTGAACCACAGATATATAAGTACATAACCTGTGATTAATATAAAATAAAAATGTTATAAAAACAAATATGCTTGAGCAAGAAAATAGGTGGCATATTGATAAAAATTAATCTTGGAGCAGGAGAAGGCTTAAAGGAGAAAGCTGATGCAAAAGAACTTTTGGAAGTTTATTAAAAATGTTTCAAAAGATACAGAATTGAAGATAATTCATTTTCATTTGAAAGACCAAGTTTGAAGTCCTGACTATGTTAAGTGGTAAATAACTTCAAAGTAGAAACAATTCCTCCTTAGACTATGAAAGTATTTCACAAAGTAGTTGATGTGAGCTGTCCAGAATTATTATTTAGAAGACAGTGATTTTTATTTTATCCATTTAGTATACTGGATTAGTAGACAATTGGTCCTTTTTTATCAAAAACTATTTTCAGCATTTTAGGTTTGCACACCTGTCATCTACCTTCTAACATTTCCCATAAGCAAAGGCTGCCTCTGTATGCCTTCATAATCTGCATTATGTCTCTGCTGATACTTGCAATAAATAGCCTTACTCCCTAGATGACAAACCCTCCTTTCACAGTTTGGAACACACAATTATTAAGATGCTGAGCTAAGATGATTTCTGGTGTGTAGAATATTTATTAAGATATCCCAAGTCTCTGAAAATTTTCAGCATGAAACAAATATCTTCTGTGTGGCTTAATAAAATTAATCCATCATGCTCCTGCTCCCGATTCCCTAGTATTATTGGGTTATCTACAAAAGCATTTCCTTCACAGATAATACAAAGAGTTCTAACCTTGAATTCCCTAAGAGACAATTTGGCAGTGGTTATGTGTTATTGCCTAGAGCTAATTTATTCATTAAATGAAGGTAGAGCCATTTGGTCAACTACCCACTCTCCACAGATCTTTCCATGTCTTCTTTTCCAAACAGATTTGGAACATCATGCTGTCTAGCATTCATTCACATCCTTGACTTTGGCACAGAAAAGCACTGATTTTAACTCTTCTGTTTCTGCTAATAATTGTCTCCTTCAGTCACTCAGTAATTTTGTGTGAATTTGTTCTTCAAAATCAGCTCCAATTTTTATATTTTCTTTTATATCTCCAGAAGATTTTTAAGGACATAGGTATCAAAGAGAGTCATAGGACAGACTATTATACACCAACATTGCCACCTCATTCTGGTACTTTGACGTTTGATTGTCTCACCTTCTAAGAGAGTGTTACAATTGCCTCTACTTAGCAAATAAATGATAATGAATTCAAGAAATAAACGGTTACAAATAAAAAAAGAATGCTTGTTCACAAATTCTTCCTCCTGGGGTTATATATTTTCCACAAACCATTAGAGAAAATAAACTCATATATTCTTGATTTGGCTTTATTTTTCAGTTCAAATTGTGTGAAGGTGTCTTCAACTTTATTTTCTAAAATCTTTAAAGGTTTGTGTGTGTGTGTGTGTGTGTGTGTGTTTGTGTGTGTCCATGTATTTCTGAGAGGATAACTTTTGGGATTTAATCTCTTTTCTACCATGGGTTCAAACTCAGGTCAAAGCACATTTACACACTGAGTCACCTCTCTGGCCCTTAATTTTTTTTTTTTTTTTGACAAGAGAACAGATGCATCAACTGTATCAATACCATTTTACATCCAGGTAGAGCTCTCCATTCAGATTTACCCAGATGTGTAAACTTCACTGTCTTAGACAAGTGAATGGAGAATTTTTACTGCTTCCTCCTGCTTTTATAACACTCCTACTCTTATGATAATGTGATTCATACAGTTTCAATAGCTCTGTTCTTTGTATGTCGCCACTCATATATAACAATGCAAATGTCTGCTGATCACATATAATGGACTGTAGGTGAAGGGATACTAAACTCTAGAGGGCTTCTCTTTCCCAGCTAGTTCCCAAATAAGTGAGACAGAGACCTCTAAGAATTATAAAAGCTTTAAAGCACAGTAACTGAGCAGGTGTCAACCTTCTAAGCTATTTTGTTATTTTCTAGCTATACAGCCCTTGTTACTTGCCGTTACTGTTCCTGACTGGGTTGCTACTGCTCTATCAGGGCAGCCCTCATGGCCCATAAGGCCCATGGCAACTTCTTTCTCTCTGGCTCCTTCATCTCCTGCTACGTTTTCTGCTTCCTGCTCCTCTCCCCAGCCTGGAGGTCCCTCCTCAGAGCTCAAACCCGGGAATCTCTGCCTACTTCTCTTCTGCCCAGTTACATGTTTCAACAACTTTATCAGCCAATCAACTTTAAATTTGGTGGAGCAAGGTGTGTACAACAAACACAGGTATATAAGAGAATATACTGATCTGGATGGCAACCAGATGTTGGGGACCAGCAATTATCATTAGAATATAGAGAACCCTTCTTTCATATGATTCCCTTCACTCTGCCCAAGGTTTGGTTATGAGTCTCAGCATCTTCTTTGATACACTGCTAGGTAGAGTCTTTCAGAGGCCCTCTGTGGTAGGCTCCTGACATGTTTCTTGTTTTCTCCTACTTCCAGTGTCCATCCTATTTGTCTTTCTAGATGAGGATTGATCATTTTACCCTGGGACCCCCTTCTTGTTTAGCTTCTTTAGTATGTTAATCTTATCTTTTAGGTCTAGTATCCACTTATAAGTGAGTATATACCGTGTGTGTGTGTTTCTGCTTTTGGGATTCCTCACTCAGGGTGATCTTTTCTAGATCCCACCATTTGCCTGAAAATTTCATGATTTCCTTGTTTTTAATTGCTGAGTAGTATTCCATTGTGTAAATGAACCACAGAAGGGGGAGTTCGTAAGACCTGGAGAGGACAGGAGTTCCACAAGGACCAAACGTATCTGGGCACAGGGGTCTTTTCTGAGACTGATTCTCCATCCAAGGACCATGCATGGATATAACCTAGAATCCCTGCTCAGATGTAGCCCATGGCAGCTCAGCATCCAAGTGGGTTTTCCTAGTAAGGGGAATAGGGGCTGTCTCTGACATGAACTCAGTGCCTGGCTCTTTGACCACCCCCCTCCCCACTGAGGGAGGAGCAGCCTTGCTGGGCCACAGAGGAGGACATTGTAGCCAGTCCTAATGAGACCTGATAAACTCCGGTCAGATGGAAGAGGAAGTGGACTTAGTGAGGGGCAGGGAAGAGATGAGGGCGGGTGGGATTGACCTACCCTTATCAGTGGACTTAGAGAGTGGCAGGGAGGAGATGAGGGAGGGAATGAGGGAGAGGGCTACAGCTGGGATACAAAGTAAATAACCTGTAATTAATATAAAAAATAAAAATTAAAAAAAGAATACAGAGCACCAGAACAACCCCCTACAGTGGCCCTTCACCATTAGAAAACATTACTATCACAAATGTAGAGGAGTAAGTCTTTTTAGCCCAGATGAAGAACCCACTTACAAAGCTCTGCATTCTGATGGAATGAAGTGTGGACATCCTGTAGAAATTATTGCCAGGTACATTTTGCATTTCCTATAGGTCAGCTCCAAAAGAATGCTATTCAAGGGAAATTTATTCTGAGACTGAAGTTCACTTACTGAAATCCAAATATTGTTGTAGTATTACATAGTTTCTTGATAAGTCATGGTTAGAGAAGCAATGACTGAATGTGGAGACATTTTCAAAACTGATGGTGGTTTTCCCACCTAGAGATTTCATTTTGAAAAGCACATAGAGCTCACAAACTCTCGGGGAGAAGAAATAGTCAGAATATTAGCCAGTGAGATATTAGCACCACTGAGATGCAGAAACCAGAAGAGAAGAACCAGGGTCCCCATATGAAATTCAGTACTCTGTATTTCTTGTCTAGGAAAACATTCTTCACTTCTGTTACCACCTGTCATGCTACAGTGCACACGGTGTTATTATTGCCCAGGATCTCTTCTAGAATACATGAATCAGGATATGTCAAAACTATTCTAACTAGCTCTGCCAGACCCTCTAGTTTAATGCAAGAGAGGTGTAACAAACATGATCAAGCTGGCCCATGAATTATCTTACACTGTACTTTCCCAGATAGCAGAGAAACACAATTTAAGTCCCAGGGCAGTATGTATACAGCTTCACCAGTTAAGGATATGGGTAAAATTCATGTTTTTTTAAATGTTTTATTATTATGTATATATGTATATGTGTGTGTGTTTTACCTATGTATCTATGCAGTATCTGTGTTTGTGTGTGTGCCTAACTATGTACTGTGCATATGTGTGCACTTGTGTCTCTGCCTGGTACACAAGCAAGCCAGAAGAAAGTGTTGGATTCCCCTGGGACTGGACAGTTTTGAGCACCCATATTGGTTCTGGGAATCACATCCTATTCTTTATAAGAGCAGCCAGTGCTCTTAACTACTGAGCCTTCTTTCCAGCCTTCAAATCATTCTTTTAACATGCAGAGCACACTATTTATATTCTTGCCCACTAAAATAGATAAAATGGCCATCACTTGCTTTGTACATAACATGACTGAAGTATTATAGTAGGAAATACAAATGCTATTATATTTGGTATTGCTTTTTTGAAGTAATCGCAACAGTTTTATGATTTTATATTGAGGGGATATATATCTAAATCATTTGTTTATAGAAGTGAAAATTCATATTCTTCAACAAAATTTGTGAATTAAACTGAATTATCATTTTGCGCATTTGGTAATACACTCAGTTTAAAATATTGTCAGTGCCCTCCCCTATCCATACAGTAAAAAATAATCCATGATGATTATGTTGTGTTCATATAATGAGTAAAACACACATAGTTTTCACTGTTTTATGGTCACTTCTATTGTGTTCAAGATGATGGAAGGAAAGGGTCACTTTCAATATTATGTGTAAATCTAAGAAGCAAGAGAGGGAAATAGGTTGACAGATATGACTAGGGTAGAAGCACACTGAGCAGCCCTGGGACCTGCCTTAATGCACTGAACTGAGCACACCACACACCGCTTTTCCTTATGCTTATCAAGTCCAACACACAAACACACGCACACATACATAGACGGAATTCAAAGTTGTTCTTCCATCTTGATTCCTCATACAATGGAAAGCTCATAGGAAATAACGTATTTGGACTTTCAGGTTATGTTTGGTGTAAGAGCAGGAAGAAAAACATTAGAGAGATGAGAAAAGAAACAAAAAATGTCATGAGTTGCTGTCACGTTGGCTACATGTATGATCAAAAGTGGCTTTTAAGAGTACACTAAAATTGTCCATCCTTGACCATGTCTAATCTATATAAATGTAGAAGTAGTTCTAGAAACATCCTGAGAAGCTACCCCAATGGACACTGTTGCAGTTCTAGAAAAAAAAAAGGAGCAGAGGGTGCAACATCTATTGTTTTCTTGAATACCCATTCTGTGCTAGTATCACTTCAGGAAATCACAGTGTGGATGCATGTGTACAACATCTGTCTCATCAGAGACTAAAATTTAGTTTTACTTTCTTCTCTGCACTGTATAGAGTATAGTTAAATTCAATCTCCCAATATATTTTCAAACTTTAAATATAGTTGATGAAACCTAAATACATCAGAGTTAATTTTTAATTAATTATTTTTTTATAAATTACAGTTTATTCACTTTGTATCCCAGCTGTAGGTCACTCCCTCATCCCCTTCCAGTTGTACCTTCCCTTCCTCATCTCCTCCCATGCCCCTCTCCCAGTCCACTGATAGGGGAGGTCCTCCTCCAATTCCATCTGACCCTAGCCTATCAGCTCTCATCAGGACTGGCTGCAGTGTCTTCCCCTGTGGCCTGGTAAGGCTGCCAGCCCCCCATCAGCTAGTTTATAAACAAACCATTCTATTTTTGCTTTTAGATTTTAATTTTTAACTATGTGTATATATCTGCATGGGCATGTATATATAAATGTCAATTTCAGAGGAGACTGGAGGCAAATTACAAGACACTGTGAACTGCCTGATATGGATCCTGGAAATTACACTCATGCCCTATGCAAAAACAGTGTGCCAGTTGGACTTCTCAGCTTGATAGAAGCCTAAACATATTCTGGAAAGAGGTAGTGTTTTGTTGCTTGAGGTCAAATTTGTGAAGTATTGTGTTGATCAATGATTAGAGTAGAAGATCCCAGTTCAATGTGAACAGTGTCATCTCTGGTCAGATGACCCAGGGTCATGTAAGGAAGCATGGTGAGAAAGTCAAGTGTAGCAAGGCAGTAAGGAACACTCCTCTATGATTTCTGTTTCAGTTTCTGCTCTTACGTTCTGCCATGAGTTCCTGCCCCCATTTTCCTTCCATGATGGACTGTATTATGAATATAAATATGTAATCTTAAATATACTTAAGACACACTTCAAGAAAATATTAAAACTTGAAGTCAGTGAATGTATTTAAATGGCTAAATCAGTGTAACTCATTTTGTATATACCTCTGTGGTCTGAAAACCTCCCAGATTCTTACTATACTCAGAAAATACACATCTGTCAGTTTGTAATATATTCACACTATAGTCAAGTATACATTTTCATTAAGGGTACTTGCATTCAAATATATATTTTTAAAAGAAACCAAAAGAAAAAATTGATAATGTGGAAAGTAAGTTTATTTAAAATTTGGTCAAACCTGGGAGAAAAAGACTCCTGGTTTCCCTCACCTGCTTCTGTAGTGATGTCACAGCTTTTTAGACAGGAATTCTAATGACATCCCAAACATTTACGAAAAGAAATCTTGTGTGATTAATACTTTAAATCTCAAACAGAAATACAATGCACATGAGTTAAATATTTTGCTGTAAGCATAAATGAAATATGTGAATGATATATGTACAAATGTTTGTCCCTATAATATCATTTCTATTCTTTTAGTGTGAAATTCTCCTTAAACACAATTCTGAGATTTACAAAGTTCTTAAGCACAAAATGAAAGTTTAGAAGGCTGTGAATTAATGCAAAAATAACATTCTTGTATTAGTTTAAAGCTAAATAATAAACTGTCAGTGATTATTTTCTGGTTCAGGGTGTTCCTCTTTTTATTTCTTTATAAAAAGGAATTGCCTAAATAGTTTATGGATAATAAAGTATAAATTTAGCAGGTAGTTAGTAAAAGTAAGCACAGTGAAAAGAGAAACTACATGGTATTAATAAGCTTCCATTCCTCAGACTGATCCATCCATTCAAAGACATTGCTGAGAAGCTCCCGATGTTGTGGGACATGCCTGCGGAATTAGAAATTACCTAGCAGGACAAAAGGCATGGTGAAGGAAGAAAACATTGCTTCTAGCTGAGTCATGTACACCTCAAGGGAAAGAGACATTTGTCTGTTGCTCCTTCTCACTAGATGGGAATAGGTGTTCCCCAATCTCCCACAGATTCAGTCTCCCATTTCAGATGGATACATACTTTAAGGTGGTAACCTATAAGTATGCTACCTTACAAGACAGTCTAGTTTGACTGTTTCATCAGGACCATGACAGATCTGTACAGATGTTGCTGGTGCTCTCCAATCTCCCTATCTACACTGTGTAGACCTGTGTGCGATTCTGCACCCTCACTCTTATGTTGTTGAGACCCAGGGCCATGTGCCTAAAGCACTACCAGGTACCAGGTACCAGGTTCTGCGCAATGTGTCTATTAAAGGGCCAACACTAACTGGAAGGGCTCAGTTGTCTCCTTAACTATAGGGATTAAAGTGTCTTTCAAGTGACAACCTGAGGAATGCTCATTATACTCCCAAGCAGAAGTTCATCAGTCTAAAGCCAAGCAAAGGACCGAGACGCACCTCTTTTGCCAGATACCTGTCTGGGTTTAAGATTTTGCCTTCAATAAATCTAGTTCTTTATAAGCTTCAACATGAAAAGGCTTTCCTGTTTTATTTTTCATTTTGGATCACTCAAATAACTGCCCCCCCCCAATATTTCTGATTCATTCCCACTCTATCACACTCAAAGTGAAAAAAAAAAAAACAGACAAAACAGTCCATATTTTTCTTTCTCATTTTTATTTTTAATAATTATAATTTATTCACTTTGTATCCCCATCTATAGCTTCCTCCCTCCTCCCTTCCCAATCCCACCCTCTTTCCCCCTTCTCCACCCATGTCCCTTGCCAAGTCCACTGATAGGGGAGGTCCTCCTCTCCTTCCTTCTGATCCTAGTCTATCAGGTCTCATCAGGAGTGGCTGCATTGTCTTCCTCTGTGGACTGGTAAGGCTGTTGTTCCTCATCAGGGGGAAATGATCAAAGAGCAGGCCAATCAGTTCATGTCAGAGACAGTCCCTGTTCCCATTATTATGGAACCCACTGGGACACTGAACTGCCATGGGCTACATCTGAGCAGGGGTTTTAGGTTTTCTCCATGAATGCTCCATGGTTAGAGTATCAGTCTCAGAAAAGACCCCTGTGCCCATATTTTTTTGTTCTGTTGCTCTCCTTGTGGAGTTCCTGTCCTCTATAGGTCTTTCTATCGCCACCTTCTTTTATAAGATTCTCTACACTCCATCTGAAGTTTGGCTCTGAGTATCAGCTTCTGCTCTGATATCCTGCAGGGTAGAGCCTTTCAGAGACCCTCTGTGGTAGACTCCTGTCCTGTTCCCTGTTTTCTCCCTCTTCTGATGTCCATCCTCTTGGCCTTTCAGAATGTGGATTGGGCAACTAAAATACGGAATAAAATACTTGCAACCCGAATGTAAGGACACATCAAAGATATCAGCCACCTCAACCAAGAAGTGTCATCCCATGCATGCAGGGATGGTTCAATATACATAAATCCATCAATGTGATCCACCATATAAACACACTGAAGGAGAAAAACCACATGACCATCTCTTTAGATGCTGAAAAAGTATTTGACAAAATCCAATACCCATTCATGTTTAAAGTCTTGGAGAGATCAGGAGTACAAGGCACATACCTAAGCATAGTAAAGGCAATAAACACCTTCAGAAAAGTGGCTGAATTCAAAATTAACTCAAAAAAAAATCAGTAGCCACCCTGTATACAAAAGACAAAAGGGCAGAGAAAGAAACTTAGGAAACAACACCCTTCACAATAGCCACAAAGGATATAAAGTACCTTGATGTGACCCTAACCAAGCAAGTCAAAGACTTGTATAAAAAAATGTCCAGTCTCTGAAGAAAGAGTTAGAATATATCAGAAGATGGGAAAATCTCACATGCTCATGGCTTGGCAGGATTTATATATTAAAAATGTCCATCTTACCAAAATCAATCTACAGATTCAATGCAATTCCCATCAAATTACCAACACAGTTCTTAGCAGACCTTGAAAGAAAAATTCTCAACTTCAAATGGAATAACAAGAAACCCAGAATTGCTAAAACAATCCTCTACAATAAAAGATTTTCTGGAGGTATCTCCATCCCTGATCTCAAGCTGTGCTATAGAGTAACAGTAATAAAAACTGCATGGTACTGGCATAGAAACAGAATGGTGGATCAATGGAATCAAATAGAAAACCCTGAAATAAATCTACACACTTATGGTCACTTGATTTTTGACAAAGATGTCAAAACCGTTCAATGGAAAAAAAGATAGCATCTTCAACAAATGGTGCTGGTCTAATTGGATGTCTACGTGTAGAAAAATGCAAATAGATCCATACTTACCACCCTGCACAAAAGTAAAGTCCAAGTGGATCAAAGACCCTCAACATGAAACCAGACACACTAAACCTGTTAGAAGAAAAAGTAGTGAAGAACTTTGAGCTCATTGGCACAGGAGACAACTTCCTGAACAGAACACCAATAGCACAGGCTCTAAGATCAACAATCAATAAATGGGACCTCATGAAACTGAAAAGCTTCTGTAAAGCAAAGAATAGTCCATATTTTTCTTCACTTCAGCTGTTTTACTGGGCTATTACAGTGGGATACAGCATTTCTTTATTAATAGTCTACTATCATGTTTTATTTTATATTGTTAATTTTGAATATATTGCCTCAATATGACATAAATTTTCTGTCTAATGTTGCTTAAATATATGTCTGAACTGTAAGAAATCCACTTATCTGAATTATTGAGTTTTTATGATAATATTTAATGTATAGTTTAATAATGGAGGCATAAAAACAGAGCAATGTTTTCATAAATATGTAAGAGGCCTACATTTATTCAAACTCTTGTTGCAAAATTAGCCTATAAATTTTTATAGATGCCCGTGTTTCTCCCATTATTAAATTTACAAATATTATGAGTCCAGAAAAAATAAGGCAAAACCAAAAAAAGCAATGTAATTCCAAACACCAAAAACTAGTAGAAAGAAAAAGGTTCCCATATTGAAATATATTTCATTTGCATAGGAAATACCATCCAACATATATGCCCTACAATGGGTAGCCAATAATTGTTGGACTGTTCTATGTGCTCTTCCATAAAGTCTTTTTCATGCTGTAGGACCTGTAGCCAGGAGGCTCCTTAGGAGTCAGATAGTTCCCCAGCAGGCAGATAGGCAGAGCAGAAGCCTTAGGCAGATGAAAATTCTCATTAAGATTCTCCGTAAGACTAAAGAATTTACCCTAAATGGGCTTCTTATGCTGGCGAGATCTTTTTGCAGGAATGTATTTCTACCCTTCAGCAAGCTCCTTTGGTGGAAATCAATCAGTCCTCTTATCATTTAATAATAAAATTTGTCCAAATAATTTAATCTGGAATAAGGAAAAAACTCATTGCATGCCACAAACATAAAAATACAGACCCTGCAGAAAAGGAAGTGCTCTCAGACACTAGAGATTTTCTCTCCTTGTTAAGAGTCTGTTTCTCTGCTGCCTGACCCCTAGATACTAACTGTAGTATTGCTAGACTTCTCAATCTCAATTTTGAGGGAAGGAAATGGAAGCCTAGTGAGCAGAACCAATAGGTTTACACATTTATCTGGAGCCAAAGTAAATAATGAAATTCTGATGGCTCTGCTGCCTTCCCAGCATAAGATCTTGCTAACATAAATTACAAGCAGCATTTCCTAGCATATTTTGAAAATTTATAGGAGACAAAATTGAGGTTAGTTAAGATAAACATACAGTAATATTGATATTCATGTGCGTGAACATATATCTTGATTTTTTTGTTATTTTGTAAATATTTCTATGACTCTACATTTTAACATTCTAAATGGCTAGTTATAATATCACCAGCACTGTTTATGCAGGGACGAACCTGAGGCCTAGAGGATCTAATACACCTGCCCGTGTTGCTCAGCTTCACAGCAGCAGAGGGGAAGTCTTGCATTGATATCCTGTCCTGAGCACTGTGTGACCATCTGTAACAAGTGAAGCATTCACAGGACACATGGGGAAGCAACACAGCTCCGATCCATGCTGTTTTTTGTCTTTTAGCCATTGAGATTGATCTTCAGCCTTAGGAATACTCTGATGAATTAGGGAAGAATTTTATTGGATCACCAAGTTTCTCTAACTAAAATTCCACAACCAAATCTTAAGGAACACTTCTCAAGAGAAGCACAGAACTTAGAATAAAAATGTCCAAATTGTGTTGGTGATGCTGAGGAAGAGGGGGTAATTAGGAAAATGGATGGAATGCTGGAAATAGTTTATCTTGGCAGATATAGGAGGGAAATGTGGCTTCTTTGATTTTGGGAAAGGAATTGGTGGCACACAGGGAGCTGTAATCATGTGTCACCAAGCAACAGAGGGACTATCCAATAAATACATTTCAGGGTGATTTCGTCCACATGTGAACATCAGAGGACACTTACACAAAGCTGATGGAGAACAACATTGAGGCTATGCTATTCTTAAATCAG
>CM053754.1:3999573-4013910 GCA_028658305.1 Pachyuromys duprasi
AGGGACCATTTTGGACATGAACTCAACGGCTGGCTCTTTGACCTCCCCGCCTCCTGAGGGAGGAGCAGCCTTGCTAGGCCACAGAAGAGGATATTGCAGCCATTCCTGAAGAGACCTTATAAGCTAGAGTTAGATGGAAGCGGAGGAGGTCCTCCCCTATCAGTGGACTTGGAAAGGGGCAGGGAGGAGATGAGGGAGGGAAGGGGGGTATAGAGAGGGAATGGGGGAGGGGGCTACGGCTGGGATACAAGGTGCATAACCTGTGATTAATATAAAATAAAAATGAAAAAAAAAGAAAAAAAGCAAATACCTCACAGTATTTGCAATATAATTTGGATGCAGATATTTTTCCAAAAGTGGAAGATACAATCAATTTATAAATAATTTAAGTAGATAAAAATGCAAGGTTCTACCTTTATCTATATTTTTCCTGCTAAGTATTTCACTTTTGTTTCTTCCTATCGGAGCTGGAGCTGTAGTGCTTAAAATGTTTTGCTGCAAAGGCTCAGGCTCATAAAGCAGCATTTATTTTGTTAACGCGTTTAGTTGTTTGCAAAAACAAGTGAAACTATGTTGAGTGTAATGTACAGAATAAAAAAGGTAATTGAGAGGTTCAAGTATGTCATTAGTGGAAGGTTCCCAATCCCATCCCATCCCACCAGGCAGCACAAGTCTCCTCTTCACACCTATCCCAAACTACACAGTAACCTCTGTGATTGTCACATCGATTGGCAACTTGCAACATTTAGAACCACCATGGATCCTAACCTCTTGCCATATCTGTGAGAGAGTTTTCCTTTAGGTTAATTAAGATGGAAAGAGCCACTCAAAATGAAGGCCAAGCCTCTCAGTGTGGAAGAAAAATGAACAATATCTAAATCATATCAGGCAGAACAATAAATTCCAGGTCCTTTGAAATATCTACATCAAAGAAATAATTAATAATTTACAACAATTAATAATTTATATGACAGCCAATAGATTTTGTAAAAATAACAAGTATAATAGAAAAATATGATTACATCTTATTAAAATAGTAAGTTATTTCTTCAGAAAAATTATTAAATAAGTAAAGCAAAAGTATGTCCCTGAGAGGAAACAGTTATTTCTAATAACAACCACCTACAAATTATTATGCCATTTATATTACTTCAGAGTAAGCACCGTTCAGTACTCATTACCATTTTTAATAACGTATATGACTATACAAAAGAAAGCCATTTCTTATTCAAGGTGCACAGGTGCAGGCACACACACACAATGACTATAAAAGAAAAGGCAAATATACATTAATTTTAGCAAAGTTTGATAATTCCTACAATGATTTTATTGGGAAAAGTAAAGGTAAGACATAAAGGAGAAAGTCATTTGGGAAAAAAACTGTGATAATGAAATACTATTTTATAATAATTCCAACTGAATGCACACACAAAATAATAATTCCAACTGGATATATACCGATGCCCCAGGGGATTCTTCTGTGTTCCAACAGACGACTGTATTTAGAAAGACTAGAAGCACCTTTCACTGCCAGGGATGTTGAGTATTTCTACTCTCTACCAACCTTCAAGTATGGTAGTGTGATCACTTGGAAACACAGTTTGGCAACTCCTGAAATATTTAAACAAGCACCAAAAATGGGTGCAGGCCAACCTGTTTTCAGCCACATGTTCAAAGGATATGAAAACTTATTAACGAGTATATATTATTTACAATGGCCCAGAAATGAAACAACCCATCTCATCATTAATAAATATTACATCTATTTAGACATGCATATATTTGTATATAAAATATATGTTGCCTAATTACAGAATTGATCATATAAAACTGAGCACAATCTACAAACACAGTTCCCATACAATACCATAATTAAGTATTTGAATGCTCATAAATTCAACACTGTTTCTCTGAGAAAATACACACAGCATGGATAAATCTATAAATCACCATGCTGAAAGAAAATACAGGAAGGCTTATTTTTAACTCTTCTTGGGAGAAATTTCAATAGGTTTCCTTTTGTTTGTTTGTTTAATCAGAGGGTTGGTATCAGCATGCCGGAGTACAGCCCTGAGAACAACTAATGGAGTTGGCTCTCTCTTTATCCCATGTGGATTGTGGAGAGTGAATTCAGGTCATCAAAACTAGCAGCAAGAATCTTTACCTAAGGTCCATCTTGCTAATTCTTTCTAGGTGAAATTTTAGACAAAGCAAACCCATTGCATATTGCCATAAAGGAGAATAGTGATTAAATTGGAGGGTGTTATGCTATGCATTGACTGTGAAGAGACATTAAAAAACTTTTCATGGTGATCGAATCATCCTGATGGTAGTAGAAACTCATGTATTTCATAAAATTAGTTGAGCTGTAAGAGTGTTTAGAGTAGGTTATTTCATAGTATGTATAAAGCACTATTAAATTTCATACCTAAGAATACTGGAGGAAAATGATTAACAAAATAAATATTAAAAGAAAGAAGCTTTTGATAGTAAGTAAACATAAGGATTGGAGAGATAGCTCAGTAGTTACTGTACCCAGTAGCCAGTAGTCCCTGGCTGTCCTTCAAGAGGTCCCAGGTTCAATTCCTAGAACCCACAGGTCAACTCACAATTGACTGTAACTCCAGTTTGAGGAATCTGATGCCTACTTCTAGCCTCCATGGGCACCAGTTACACATATGGTATATAGCCATACATGTAGGCAAAACGCTTATACACATAAACAATAACTTTGAAAGTTTTAAGACAGTACATATAGAGATCATGGTATTTTTGTTATTAATTTATTTCCCTGCATGTCACTGGCATTAAAGTTCACTATCTGGCTTCACAGCTGCCCTGTAGTAATATGACTAGCTGAATAACTCATCTTCAAGATTGTCAGTCCTTCTGTAGGCTCCTGGGAAGATATGGGAATGACTCCAATGGAGAGAGAAGTGAACACCTTCTACCAGGCAGGACTTTCAGTGGAGGGAGGGGGATACCAACCCACTCACAAATGCTTCGACCCAATATTTACCCCTGCCTGCAAGATGTTCAGGGATAAAGATGAAGCAGATATTGAGGGAATGTCTAACCAATAACTGCCCCAAACTGAAACCCACCCATGACACTATTAATAATACTATGCTTTATTTGCAGACAGGATCCTAGCATAACAGTTCTCTGAGAGGTTCTACCCAGCAGTGAATCAAAACAAGTGCTGAGAACCACACCCAAACATTAGGTGGATCTCAGAAACTTGTAAAGAAGTCGGGGGGAGCATAGAAGGTCACTGAGAGGGAAAGAACTCCTCAAGAAAACCAACAGTTAACTAATAGAGGCCCATGGGGAGTGCCCTAGCAAGTGGAGGCAGGGTTGCCTCTGACATGGACTCTGTTTCATGTTTTCAGATCATTTTCCCCTAGTGGACTGCTTATCTGGCCTCAGTGAAAGATGATGTGCTTAGCACTGATGCGACTTGCTGTGTAGGGATGGGCTGGTTCCCCTTTTCTCAGGAGATGGGGAAGGTAGGAAGGAGGAAGAGGGTAGGAGGATGGGATGGAGAGGAAAGAGGGGTCTGCGATTGGAATGGTAATAAATAAATACATTTAATAAAAAAATTTTCACATCAGGATATTTATTTAAGCATAAGCTCAGGCCCCCAATCTTTCCTGACTAGCAGGTTAGAAAGTAAGGGCCCGAATCTCAGGGGGACAGAGTTTGTTTTTTTTTTATTAGTTAAGTTTATTTTTTTTGATATATACAGTCTTTATTCAGAAATATTTGTTACGTAAAGGCCACATAAGAATGTTTTGTTGATAGATCTTTTTTATTATTTTTTTATTTTTTAAGTAATTTATTTATTTTTATATCAATCACAGGTTATGTACTCTGTATCCCAGCCATAGCCCCCTCCCTCATTCCCTCCCACTCTCCCCATCCCTCTCTCATCTTCTCCCTGCTCCCCTCCAAGTCCACTGATAGGGGAGGACCTCCCCCTCTTCCATCTGACCCTAGCTTATCAAAGCAGATATTAAGACTCACAACCAGACTGCACAAAGTCATATGAAAAAAGGGGGAGTTAGTAAGACTTGGTGAGTACAAGAGCTCCACAAAGTCTAAATAGATCAGGGCACAGGGGTCTTTTATGAGGCTGTTTCTCCAACCAAAGACCATGTATGGATATAACCTAGAACCCCTGTTCAGATGTGACCCATGGTAACTCAGTATCCAACTGGGTATCCTAGTAAGGGGAACAGGGACTATTTCTGTCACGAACGCAATGGCTGGCTCTTCGACCTCCCCCTCCACCCCGAGGGAGGAGCAGCCTAGCTAGATCCCAGAAAAGGACATTGCAGCCAGCCCTGAAGAGACATGATAATAAAATGTTTTTAAAAATATTTCGAGCCTTCCAAAAGATGTGGATTTGATTCTCACTCTCAGTTTCTCCTGAGATGTTGCCACGCCCGTATGAAGTTATGAATCCTGAAAACTTAGGCATTTCTTTTATATCTTCCCATACCTCAATCCTGGGTCACCATATGCTTTGTGACCCACCTGATTTGTTGAGAATGTGAGCTTTGTTTCACATTTGACTGTGGATATTCTCTTTAGCACAAGCCTGGTTATCTCGCCACCAGTTCATAGTTTTTGCTTCGCCCCAATGGGAAAGTAAAAACTCTTCAGAGAGAATGAGAAAGATCAATCTACATTATGACAACTGGCAATTCACTATGAAAAGACAGCTATTACATAAACAGTATTATGTTATTACTACTTTAAAGGAAAATTTGCAGAGTGAACTTGGGATTTACTACTGATGTGAAGTGAATAATCCACCCAGAAGGACAGAGGCTACCTTACAGACCAGAACTCACAGTAGGCTTTCGCTATTTATTGTTTCCATAGAAACAGACAAAACTGTAGCAAACATGATGTCAGGTCCTTTAATACAATTTTCATCATGAACAGTTTTCAAGAATCATGTTTTACTTTTCCCTGATCAAGGTATTTATCTGATGTTTGAAGTTAACCAGTACCCTCAACTTCATGGGCGTCAAAGTATAGCTCATGGAAATGCATGACAAATGTGAAACTATCACTTTAGAACAATATGTTCTGACTATCTGGGTCCAATTACATCTGATATGCAGTTTTAACACAGGAACACTTCGGCTGTTAATACCACATTTATGCAGAAACAAAGAAGAAGTTATAACAACATTAAACATTAACAGTTAACTTCCAACACCCCAGAAAAAAAAATTCTTGTTAACCACAAGCCAGAGATTTGACTTGAGATACATATTCTGGAGTTTTTTCATGCTCTTCTGGGATAAAGGCAGGCCAGTCCATCACTTCTTTTTCAATATCCTACTCTCATTCAGAAATGTTCCATTCCTCTTATAAGTAAATATATACCAGGTGTATCTTTCTGCTTCTGGAATACCTCACTCAAGATGATCTTTCCTACCTTCATCCATTTGCCTGCAAATTTCATTATTTCCTTGTTTTTAATTGCTGAGTAGTATTCCATTGTGTAGATATACCATAATATCTGTCTCCACTCCTCAGTTGATGGAATTATGGGTTGTTTCCAGTTTCTGGCTATTACAAATAAAATTGCTAAGAACATGGTTGAGCAAATGTACTTGTTGTATATTTTAGCATATTTTGGATATATGGCTAGTAGTGATATAGCTGGATCTTGAGGTAGCACTATTCCTAATTGTCTGAGAAAGCGCCAGATTGATTTCCAAAGTTTTGTACAAGTTTACATTCCCACCAAAAATTGAGGAGTATTCATTTCTTTACATCCTCTCCACAATATGATATCACTTGAGGTTTTGATCTTAGCCATTCTGTTGTGTGTAAGGTGAAATCTCAGGGTCATTTTGATTTGCATCTCCCTGAAGACTAAGAATGCTAAGCATTTCTTTAAGTGTTTCTTTGCCATTCTATATTCCTGTATTGAGAATTCTCTGTTTAGTTCTGTACCCCATTTTTAATTGGATTACTTGATTTTTAGGTGTTTAACTTGATTAGTTCTTTATATGTAATATAGGATAAACATACTAAAATGGATATACCTAGAGAAGCTAAGCAAGAAAGAGGACCTTAGGGAAGATGCTCAATCATCACTCAGAAGGGCAAACAGGATAGATATCAGAATCAGGGAAAAACAGGGAACAGAAGGTGACCCTATCACAGAGCACCTCTGAAAGGCTCTACCCAGCAGGGAATCAAAGCTGATGCTGAGACTCATAACCAAAGTTTGGTCAGAGTGCAGAGAATCTTATGAAAGAAGGGGGAGATAGCAAGACCTAGAGAGAACAGGCGCTCCACACGAAGAGCAGCAGAACAAAAATATCTGGCCTCGGAGGTCTTTGCAGAGACTGATACTCCAACCAAGGACCGTGCATAGAGATAACCTAGAATCCCTGCTCAGATGTAGCCCATGACAGCTCAGTCTCCAAGTGGGTTTCCCTAATAAGGGGCTGTCTGTGATACGAACTCAGTGGCAGACTCTTTGATCACTTCCCCCTGGGGGATTCAGCTTTACCAGTCCACAGAGGAAGACAATGCAGGCAGTCCTGATGAGATCTAATAGGCTAGGGTCAGATTGAAGGTGAAGAGGAGCTCTCCTATCAATGGACTAGAGGAGGGGCATAGAGGGAGAAAAGGAAGGAATTGGGAGGGGACAAGAGAGGGGGCTATAGCTGAGGTACAATGTGAATAATTGTAATAAATAAAAAAATAAATAATAAATGCTCCATTCCCAAATCACTCTTTTTATAAACAGCTAGTGAAGCCTCCCTACCTTCCTTCAATCACCCAAGGTGTTGTTCATCCTCAGATGGCATTTTAGTCATATGCTGACTTATGTCTTGGTGTGTGTGCATGAGGAGCTTGAGTTTTCTCTGTGGTCAAAGGGACATGGCATGACCCAGGTTAGTAAGAAGAAAAGATGCATGACATTTTCCTGTCCAAGTTGGGGGCTTCCTTCAGCACCCAATAGGAGGACAGTTTTAGGGAATTAGTACCCTGGCATGCTCCTGAGATAGACAAATGAATTATACTACAAAATCCAGTACATCACATTATTTTCTAAATCTTTACTCTCTTCTTTTTTCAATTATTACATGAGGGCTTTGAATTTTGAATTTGATGATTTTTATCTCTCCCATCCCTAGATGGGAGTGTTGAACATCTCATTTCCTGCAGAGACAATCAGTCTAAGGACTTCGCCCAAGTGCCATCCATTGAACTCTGCTCCCCTGTGATTAACCACTGTGATGCTCTTATTTTTTTTTATTGGTATATCTCAGTTTATCTTAACAAGAAGTATTTGCCCCATATGAGCATTTACTAGAGAATATTTTTGCCTCCCTCAAGGAAGATAGAGTGGTATGCTAAAAAAAATGACAATATATGAGTTAAAGTTATATATTTTAAATGTTTCTTACAAAAATTGAGGGTAGAGTAGTATTAACCAGTGGCTGAGGAGAGTCAAAAAGGGAAAATGGGGAAAGGTTGATTTTATAGAAATAATATTAAATTATAGCTAAGTAGGAGTAAATTTGTAGCTTGCTCAGCAGGATGGTGAGAACAATCATGGATGGTAATGTAAAGAAAAAGAAAAAGTTTTGAAAGTTCTCAGTATGGAGAAATGTTTGAATACTATATTGAATGTTATGTATGTACACACACACACATATGTATCATGATTTAGGGATTTACAAAACATAAGCATGGTGAAACATGCATAGAATTGGCAAATACAGGCAAGTTTATGTCTTTAAATATCAAATAAAGGCAAATTTTAAGTTTAAAAATAAAAGAAACAGATTTCTAAGATACTCAACGTGGAAAGTATGAGTCAAAACTACAAGGGTTGTCTATTTTAGATCTGTTTTTAGGGTAAAATCTGAAACCTAGACAAGACTTCTAGTTTTTTCCACTCTTTCTTTTTGGATGTCATTTCAGTGCCCTGCTTCATGTCAGAGACCAACAGAATAATCGCAACCCATATGACAACCATCCATTACAAGAGCATTCACAACACCAAAACTTTCAACAAAGAGACTAGCACCTGTATTTCAGAAAAAAAAAAAAAATCTAAGCTCTTGCAAAGGACTGTCACCATAATGACAGCTACTGAGATTAGATTTAACGTTAGCTGGCCTGGCATATTTTAGATAAGTGTTTAAGTAGTTGTCAAGTTTGTGGTGTATTTCTTCTTGAATTCTTGGATCCTTGGGAGAAAGCTCTGTGTATTTCAGATTCAGTACTTAGTGTTGTTTGTATCACTGGCTTGAGAGCCCTTCTATAAGTGGGCCAAGGCCTGGAAGAGAATCACCCTATGATGGGGTCATGTCTAATGCTGGAAATCCTATATCTTGGAATATTGGCCTCCTGAAAATTAACCTCATAGCAATCACAGAGATTTAAATGTAATAAGATCTTTTCCAGTTCCCACCATTTACATGCAAATTTCATTATTTCCTTGTTTTTTATTGTTGAGTAGTATTCCATTGTGTAGATATACCACAATTTCTGTATCCATTCCTCAGTTGAGGGGCAACTGGGTTGTTTCCAGCTTCTGGCTGCTACAAACATGGTTGAGCAAATGTCTAAAAAGTTTCTAATTGATTGATTTCAGCCCTGAGTTTGATTATTTCCAGTCGTCTACTCCTTTTTGGTGAGTCTGCTTCTTTTTTTTTCTAGGGCTTTACGTGAGCCATTAAGTTGCTTGAATGAGAAGTCTCGAATTTCTTCTCAGGACCTCATGGAACCTTCTCCAAAATAGACTATATGGTTGATCACAAAGTGAGCCCAACAGATACAAGAAGATTGAAATAATCCCTTGTATCCTATCTGATCACCACGGAATAAAGCTCAA
Organism: Pachyuromys duprasi; assembly: GCA_028658305.1. Classification (NCBI taxonomy): domain Eukaryota; kingdom Metazoa; phylum Chordata; class Mammalia; order Rodentia; family Muridae; genus Pachyuromys; species Pachyuromys duprasi. The sequence continues at coordinate 4,008,458 of CM053754.1, forward strand.
CCTCAACAACAACAGAAACAGCAAAAAGCCTACACACATATGGAAACTGAAAAGCTTGCTACTAAATGACAGCTGTGTCAGAGAAGAAATAAAGAAAGAAATTAAAGTCTTCCTAAACTACAAAGAAAATAAAGACACAACATACCCAAACTTATGGGACATAATGAAAGCAGTGCTAAGAGGAAAGTTCATAGCACTAAGTGCCTTCAAGAAGAAATTCGAGACTTCTCATTCCATCATTTTTATAGTATTAAACCATTACATGTTTAGAAGGCATTTTTAAATTCCTGTTACACATTCGATTTAATATATACGCACATATAACATATTCATATACATGTCAAATTCATGTATAATAATGAGTATACTTAGGATTATAAATCTTTCTCTTTTGTTTCCTTCCCTCAGAGTTTGAAATGTTGAATTTTAATTTCATTCAAATGTTGGCATTTAGACTTTTCCTTCAGAATTTCTTCAGTGTCCTATCCATAATTCAATAGACTGTTGCTTAATCCACAGGAGTTGTTTTTCAAGTTTCTCTTTATACTGATATCTGTCTTTATTCCATTTTACTTAAAATACACATGTTAATACAGTTCTCCTGTGCTTGCTGAGGATTGCTTTGTATCCTAATATGTGATCTATTTGGAAAAAGCTCCATGTGTTTCTGAGAAGAATGTGTGTGTGTGTGTGTGTGTGTGTGTTTAGGTAGAATGTTCTATAGATATGTTAGCTTCACTTGATTGATGATGTTTTTTAACTCCGGCATTTCCCTGTTTTTTGTATATGGATGACTTATCTACTGGCTATAATAGAATATTGAAATCCTCCATTATTACTTTGTTGAAGTTAATCTATGGGTTTATATCATTTTTATAAAATTGGGAATCGGTACACTTGTGATTGGTGTGTATGTACTTAGAACTGTAATAGTCTAGATTAATTGTCCCCTTAGTCTTCATAAAGGTGCCTGCTGTATCGATTTTGTCTAGATTTAGTTTGAAGTTTAATTTGCCTGCTATTAGAATAAACTGTTTATTTAGTAGAGTACTTTTATCTGTCCTTTTACCTAGAGATATTCTCTATGTTTGATGGTTGGTGGATGTTTGTGATTTTTTTATATTGGTGAATTGAGATTACACGCATATTCATTTTTGTCATCCTGTTGATTTTGTGGCGTTTTCTTTTTTGATGCTGCTTTGATTAATTCTCTTGTTATGTTTATTTTTCCTCTGTAACCTCTTGGACTATTTTAACCTTGTGTTTTGTCCCAAGTATTACTTCCAGCTGCCTTGTATAGCTGGCTGGCTTTATGTGTATATCTTCCTTTAATCTCTTAATTGTAGAATTTTTAAATTTATCTTTTAATGTTAATTCATAATTTTGCTAAGTACCATCTTCTGGGTGGGCAGTAGGATCTGCCCTGTATTTGATTTGGTTCTTAAGAGTTTTCAGCACCTAGCCTATAGCAGGTGAGTTCACTCAGTCTATAGCAGGTGCTTTAATTGTAGGAGGTCATGGGAAGTTTCTTTTCAGGTCATACTTATGTGGTATTTTGTGGGACTTCTATGTCTGAGCAAGTTTTTCTTTTTCTAGATTTAAGGTTTTTTTTTTCTCCTATGGTTTTATAAAATGCTGACTGTGCCTTTGGCCTGAAATTCCTCTTAGTTGCCACAATTCACAGGTTTAGCATTTTCACAGAGTCCCACATTGCATTCAGTGTTTCCTGGATTGAAGGATCCAGTAATTCTGTCTTGTGTTTGGACCCCGATATTTTGCCTTCTATCCCCTCTATTCTGTGTATGAAGCTTTTCACTGAGCTTTAGATGAGGTTACCTAGGTTTTTCATATCCTGCTTCAGTTTGTGTTTTTTTAGTATTTTCTCTCTTTATTGAATTTGAATTTCATTTCCTGAATCGTCTTCATTATTTCACTCAGCAGTTTGCTTGCATTTTCTCAGACTTCAATAATTTCATGTCTGTCCTTTTAAATTTACCCAATGATTATTTGTGTTCTGTTTGAATCCTTTGAAATCATTAAACATGTTTGTATTTGTCTTTTGAATTTCAAGTCTTGGATTTAGTAATTGATTCTCCTAGAGAACACTTCTATGGAGTTGGTTTTGGGAGAAGACATACTGTCTTGGATTATTGTACTGTCTGTGCCTTTGTAATGGGGTCTGGACATCTGGACATAGGATACTACTTTTTTGTTTTTGTAAATTTTTTTCATTATTACAATTTATTCACTTTGTATCCCAATATAGCCCTCTCCGTCATCCCCTCCCTTTCTTTTAAATACGAATAATTATATCACCCAGTAGAGATATCAGGCAGGCTGGTGGTTGGCTGGGGTGGGGGTTACTTGAGCCTCAGGAGTAGAGCCCAGGTCAAGTGGGTTAAGGTATGGGTTTATGGGGAATCTTGGGTAGGAATCTGGAATTTGAACTCCTAAGGAACTGCAAGGACCCCCAGAGTTGGGAAAACTGCATGGAGCAGCTGCATCACATGTGCCAGGAGGCATAGTGGGTTAACATTCAGGGGTAGAGTGAGGTCTTCTGAGTTCAAGGCCTGAATGACTATGACAAGAGACAGGAGGACAAGCTCCGAGGAAATGACAGAGTCTCTTGCTGATGTCAGAATAAGGAGCAGAAACTTGGAGTCAGGTAACTCTGGCAGGCAGGATTGGAGGTGAGTAGACCAGATGCAAGAGCACCGCTGAGGCCCATGGGACCGCACAGAATGACTATGGCACCTGCATCCCAAGAAAAACCAAGACTTCACTCTATTTATATGATGTATAAATATTTTTGTTTTATTTTAAATTATATTTTATACAACATAATTTGATCATGCTTTTTTCTCTACTGACTCCTCTCATAACCTTCTTTACCTCTCTATCTACTCAGGGTTGTCCTCTTTTTACTCTGTCTTTAATCTACCGCCACCCTCTCCACAGAAAATAAAAATCAAGTGCAAATAAGCAACAACAACAACAAAAAACTAAAAATAAAAAGCAAAACAAAAAACCTCACAGAACATACCGTAGACTTTATTTTGTGTGGTTGATGCACCCAGTGAGGCTCTATTTTAGAAAATGAGTTTTCCATTTGCAAATGAGCATTAGTTGCAAATAGATTTTTGATTCTGGTGAGATCCTATGTCCACTTCTTTTCACAGTGCTAAGACTGTGCAGGTAGGTACTGTGGATGCTGCCACAGTCTCTGTGAGTTCATGTGAGCACAATTCGTTTTGTTTATGAAGACACTGTTTTTTTAATTCCTTAATCACATCTCTGTCTTACAATTTCTTTTGCGCCCCTTTGTACATAGATCTCTGAGTGTTGAATGAAGAGCTGACTATGTGGTCTTATTTAGGAATGAGAGCTCCAAAGTCTCTCACTCTCAGCGCACATTCCAGTTGTTGGTCTCTGTGTCAATTTTCATCTACTTCTAGAGGAAGTTTCTCAGATGAGTGTAGATAAAGGCTCTGATTTATTGGTATAACATTATGCCATTAGCAATCATTTAATGTTATGTTCCTTTAGCAAAGTAATAGTAGTAAGTTTTTCTCTAAGCTGATGACCTATTTAAACTCAGGTTCTTGGCCACTTAAGCAGTGTCTGGTATGGGTTCTGTCTCATGAATTGAGTCTTAAATCCAGTGTTTAAAAAGGGGGTGGTTACTCCCATGACACGATACTAGTGCACTAATATATCTAAAGGCAGTTCTCTGTTTCAGGACATAGAGTTTTCATCTGGGTGATATTGATGATTACTTTTCTCCTTCAGTAGCATGCATAGTACCTTCCAGCAGCATGAATACATGTCAGTAGATATGAAACAAGTTAGATACAAGCTTGACTTTTCTCATGTTCTAAGCAACCAATCACCTTGACAATAGCCTGTGATGTTTGTGGTATTCCATAGTACCTTGTTATCCAACCATTCAATAAGATGCAACCTATTCCTGGCAGTGGAGGTTTTATTTGGTGGCATAAGATGTTTAATTGGAACATTCTCTCCCATGTCATATGGTTAAAACTTTCAAGCAAAACTGGCATTTATAGAATAAATACTCCTGGTTATGATATAAAAGTCATACTGTACTAGAAGTTCGAGTTTCTAAGTATGTTAAGACAGTTGTACCCACATATAGACAGGCTGTTGTTCTTCATTTTTCTTTTCATGGTTTGTTTATGAAAGGAGGTTATGCTAAGTTGATGAGAGAGAGTCAGGTTGAAAGTTGTCAGCATGAATTATGGACATGTGTGAAATTGCCAAAGAACAAATTTAATTAATAAAAAAAACAAAATGGAAGACAAAAAAAAATCATTTTCTGTCTAAATAGGAAGCAGAAGCATTTGACAAATTCAAAACTACTCAACAAAATAAACATTAAAAAAGTAATGTTGAAGCTGAAAACAGTGATCTATTGCTGAGATGTAGCTTGGTTTTGAAGTGCTACCCTAGCATGCCAACTGTTTTGGACTTGTTCTACACCACTGGGTTATGGGAGAGAGAAAGATCAAGAAAGCAAGGTGAAGAGGAAGGGAACTAAAGAAAGGGAGTGAGGAAAGGAGAACCCAAGTATTTTTAAGGCCCTAAATTACCATAATATGTAATACTGAAAGAATGAATGTTTCTCCTGAGATCAAGAACAAGGCAGAAATTTCCAAATTATGCTACCATGCCTCTCCAGGATGGAAGTATATTGATGAAAGAGATATAAACCCTGCACACTGCAAACCCACAGAGTGTGGGATGGACATAATCAAAATACGCTGTATGCATTCATGACATTCTCAAAGAATAAATTAATTCAAGAGCTGAAAAAAGTAAATGGAGAAGAATCTCATGCTTATGCATTGTGAGACTATGTCTTGTTTAAATGACAATATTTTTCCTCTGTGGGTATAGATTCAAACCAATTTATATCAAAGTCCCAGGTGGCATTTTGAAAATATAAGCAAACTAAACCTAAACTTGCATGGAAATGCAGAGGATGCAGAGTGGCCCAAGCATTCATTTTGTTTTATCTTCTAACACTTAACACAAGGTGTGCATTCTCGAGCTATCTCTTGGTAGCATAGCACACGGCCTTGTTGAGTGTAGGTATGGAGATATGGCAGGTATCCCCAGCTTTTCTTCTTGTTCAGTTAAAACTGCATACCTGTATATGGATAGCTGTTAATTCCCTCCATCACTAGGAACTTAACTTCAAACAAAACATAATTGTACACACATAGTGAAAACATACTCCTAGTGAGAGAATGTTGTGGTTTGTGAAGTAAATCTCAGTCTATAACACCACAACCTGAGGGTACTTGTTAGATGTGGAAAGGAGATATTAAATTGCCTGTTTTCAATTTCATCAAGTTTCAGAGTTACAGGACTTCATTCCCCAAATGCACTCTCACAACAGCTGTTGTTGAAAGGGTTAGAAGTCCCAGAGG
>CM053754.1:4024378-4063055 GCA_028658305.1 Pachyuromys duprasi
TGACTCTTCGACCTCCCCGCCCCGCGAGGGAGGAGCAGCCTTGCTAGGCCACAGAAGAGGACATTGCAGCCATTCCTGAAGAGACCTGATAAGCTAGAGTTAGATGGAAGTGGAGGAGGTCCTCCCCTATCAGTGGACCTGGAAAGGGGCAGGGAGGAGATGAGGGAGGGGAGGGAGGGATGGGGAGGGGATGAGGGAGGGGGCTACGGCTGGGATACAAAGTACATAACCTGTGATTAATATAAAATTAAAATGTTAAAATTATTTTTAAAAGAATAAATACAATTTATATACAATACAAAAGAAAAGTTTGGACTCCCTTGTCTGTGATAGAGTTGTTGTCCCTGACATAAACTCAGTGGTCAGCTCTTTGATCACCTCCCCTTGGTGATGCAGCCATGTCAGGCCAAAGATGAAGATGATGCAGCCAGCCTTGATGAGACCTGATAAGCTAGGGTCAGATAGAAGGGAGGAGGTCCTCCCCTATTAGGGGACTAGGGAAAGTGCATAGCAGGAGAAGAAGGAGTGTGGGTGAGACTGGGAGGAGATGATGGAGGGGGCTTCATAGGGGATATAAAGTGAATAAATTGAAACAGATAGATAGATAGATAGATAGATAGATAGATAGATAGATAGATAGATAGATAGATAGATAATTTTTTAAGTTTTCACTCCCACAAGCACCTGGTGAGTGCTCCCTTTCCTCACCATCCTCCATAGCATGTGCTATCACCTGAGTTTTCTATCTCAGCCATTCTGACAGGCATTAGATGGAATCTCAAAGTCATTTGCATTTGCATTTCTTTGATGAATAAGGACATTCAGCATTTCTTTAAGTACTTCCCCATCATTTAAGATTCCTCTGTCAAGAATTCTCTGTTTATTCCTGTATCCCATTTTTTAATTGTATTATTTGGTTTGTTGGTATTTAATTCTTGAATTAGGGTGGATCCAAGATGCCAGCAACCAGCAAGCACTGTATCTGAGAAGCAGATGAACTGAAACTCTGAAATTGTGAGTGGAGAGCAGCTGAAGCCAGAACATTGATATTGAGGTTTTCTTGACCAGAGGGGACAACATGTGAGCTGAGACCATTTAGATCCAGGTCACCCATGGACTTCTCTGGGGATGGAGAGTGTTAACATTCGATCCCCCTACACTTCTCCTTGTCGGGCCTCCCTCCTCCTTGGCAGAGCTGGATCACAGTACCTGCAGCTCATAGCACAGAACCCCCTGCCTGGGGACTGAGACAGAAGAGGTGGGCCTCCTAGTTCATCAGTGGCAGCTGCCAGCTGTACCAGCCTTCAGGGTCCCAGATCAATGAGTAGATGTACAGCCCCACTGGGCCTCCCAGCCAGTGACAGTTCCAGCTGCCCAGTCCCTCAGTGGCAGACAGCCAGTGATACGGGACACCCAGGTCCGCTAGGCCTGCTGGACCACTTAGGTCCATGGACCACTGTAGGGGCTCCGCAGGACTTCCCAGCAGGCATCTGAACCAGCCTCCCAGTTCTGCTGCTGTGGCTGGACTCCCAGGGGACCACTTTAACAGCCTACATTCTATGGCTGTAGCACCACTGAGCTAACTACATCCGAATTTGCCCCAGCAGGCCCAAATCTGAGAGTAGAGAACAGGGGGGAAACCTGTGATTTCCAGTGATACCTGCTAGAGAGTGAGTGCACCTTCAAATGAGTGCCTGCAGAGCCCCAGGTCCAGAGTCCCTCTATGCTAGCAACCGGATATCAGATCCCTCCTGCCCACTGTGGGCAACATAGGGATTCTTGGCACAGCATTCCCCAAATTGAAGACCATGTTCTGTGGCTCTACCAGTGGAGTCCAGGCAAACAACTCCTGGAGCCCAGACAGAGCTACAGGCCACTGTGGTATTCAGAGAATCTGTGTATGCTCATTGCCCCCACAAACAAGGCCAGAGCCCACAACCCCTCCTACACCTGTACCACCCCTCTCCCACATTCCAAGCATCTATACTTTCTAACATCCTGTCCTTCAAGGCACACTTCCACACACACACACATGCTGACTTGCCTGCATTTGTACTTCTGCATCATCAGATCTTCCTCCCTTAGGTACAGCTGAAACACCAACACTCTCAAACCAATGGACCTCTCTCATTGTCCCAAAGAATACTCCAGATACCAGAGAAAGATGGACCCAGGCTGAACTACAGGTGCCAGGAACAAACAGTGTAGGTTACAGATAAGCAAGTGGCCAGAGGTCAGTGTAAGAAACATCCAATAAAAATCAGGACATCCTGGCTTCACCAGCAACCCTTAAAATCAATGGATACTTCAATTCATCAGAAACACAGGAAAATGATTTTAAAGCTATGCTTATTCAGTTATTAGAGGCATATAAAGAGGAAACGAACAAAATCTCTCAAAGAAATATCCGTGCAAATGGAGGCACAAGTAGAAGCACAATTAGTGACATGTAGAGAGGAAACAAACAAAATATAGAGACCATCATAGAAAGACAGGAATCTACATACATATAGATGAAGGAAATGGTGCAAGAAATGAAAACAGAATTAGAATCAATAAAGAAAACAAATACAAAGACAACCCTGGAGCTGGAGAACTTAGAGAAAAAAATCAGGAACCACAAAGGTAAGCATCACCAATAGAATACAAGCGATGGAAGAAAGAATCTTGGGTACTGAAGATAGACTTGCAGAAACTGATACTTCTCTCAAAGAAAAAGTGATATTGGAAAAGTCCCAAACACAAAACAACCAAGAAATCAAGGACACCATGAAAAGACGAAATCTAAATCCTCTTGATTTATATTTTCCTTTGATGAGAATGTACTGTCCTTACTCATCTCTTTTGGTTAATTTTGGTTTAAAGTCTATTTTATTAGATAGTAATATGGCAACTCCAGCTTGTTTCTTGGGTCTGTTTGTTTGGACAATCTTTTCCAGACCTTTAACCTGAGGTAATATTTGTCTTTGTTGCTGGCATGTGTTTCTCATATGCAGCAGAATGTTGAGTCCTGTTTAAACAACCATTTTGATGTATATTAGGGCCCATTGATTGTTAGTTCCTTTTATTGTGCTGTTGGTGGAGATATTGTGTCTGTGTGCTTGTTTTTTTTTCGGTTTTGCTTTTTTGAAGTTGTCTATATCCTGTGTTTTGTTGGATAATGTTTACCTTGTTGGATTGGAGTTTTCCTTCTAGTATCTTCTGTAGGGCTAGTTTACTGTAAAGACATTGTCTAAACTTGATTTTGTAATGTAGTATCTTGTTTTCTCCATCTATGGTGATTGAAAGCTTTGTTGAGAATAGTAGTTGGGGTGGACATCTCTGTTTTCTTAGTGTCTGCAGGACATCTGCCCAAGGGCCCTTCGGACTTTCATAGTGTCTGTTGAGAAGTCAGGTGTGATTCTTATAGATCTACTTTTAATACATTACTTGGTCTTTTTCCCTTGCTGCTTTTAATATTTTTCTTTATTCTGTAGATTTAGTGTTTTGATTATTATATAGAAGGAGGAATTTCTTTTCTGATCTATTCTATTTGGTGTTTTGTAAGCCTTTTGTATGTTTACTGGCAACTCTTTCTTTAGGTTGGGAAATTTTTCTTTTATGATTTTCTTGAAAATGTTTCTGTTCATTGGAGCCTGGAATCTTCTTTTTCATCTATTCCTAATATTCTTAGATTTTGTCTTTTCATGATATTCTTGATTTCTTGGGTGTTTCCTATCAGGAATTTTTCTGTTTTAATATTTTCTTTGAGAGATGTATTGATTTCTTTGAGAGATGTATTGATTTCTTCAGCTGTATCTTCAATGTCTGAGATTCTCTCCATCTCCTGTATATCTGTTGGCAGTGCTTACTTCTGTGGTTCCTGATCTCTATGTTTTCCATCTCCAGGGTTTTCTCAGTTTCTGTTTTCTTTATTGATTCTAATTCCTTTTACAAGTCTTCAACAGTTGTATTCATTTCCTTCACCTGTTTGATTGTGGTTTACTCTATGTCCTTGATGAGATCTGTGTGTTGTATTTTCCTGTATTTCTTTGAGGGATTTATTCGTTTCATCCTTCCTTCCTTAAATACCTCTAATAACTGCATGAGTACAGAGTTAAGGCTATTTTACTGTGTTTCAGCTGCAGTAGAATATCCAGTGTTTTGTGGGGTTTCTGGTGGAGCCACAATGTCCTGTTTTTTGTTGATTGTGTTCTTACACTGGCCTTTAGCCATCTTGTTGTCTGTAGCCTTGGCTCCCAGAACCTGCTGGATTTTTCAGACCTTTGTGATTATATGAGGTCCTCCTTGTCTTCTCAAGACCACTAATAGACCTGCACCAAAAACTGGATCTGCTTGTCTCAGGGATCAAGAGCAGTCTCCAGGATGGGGGAAGAGCTCCAGAGAAACATGTATGGTGCTGATGTTTTGAAGGCAGCCACACTGAAGTGGGTGTTTCTAAGGGTAGCACAGGTATCTCAGAGGGCAGAAGCAAGGGTACAGGCACCTCAGAATGCCGTCTCATGGGTGCAAGTGTCTCAGAATGCAGACCCATAGGAATGGGTGTGCTTGGAGACAGGAGTCTCAGAAAGCAGCTGCAGGGGCCTGGATTTTTCAGAAGGCATGGGGTGCAGATGTTTCAGAAAGCATCTGAGCTGAGGATTACAAGCCAAACAGTTAGTGTACTCTTGGCACTTAGGTTCAGGTGGGATTTGCCCTATTTCTTCTGGGATTCCATATTATTTATTTTATTGTCCACCTGGTATCCACAGGGGAACCAGTGGAACCATGGATTAGAGGTCAGGGCACTTTCCCCGGAGTCCAGTTGCTATTCTTCTCTGGGGAGTGGTGGGAATCCCATGTCTGGTTGCTGGAGCAGAGCATCCCTGGAGTGCATGAGAAGGGCAGGGATAAAACATAACCTACGTAGGGCTAGTTGGTATAAAGATCTAAAGGTATTATCAACAGCACTTTTGGAGTGAAAGAGAATAATCAAGATAGGAAACCTTAGGAGAAGTCTGTCCCCTAGTCCGTGCGTGGCTGAGTTACAAGCATAATCCTAATTATCAACACATGTAGATTGCCATTGGTAAAGCTGTGATCGCAGTGAAATCAGAAGACAAATGCACAGAATGTTAACTAAGATTGATAGTTGAAAATGCAGAAGATGATGGAGGTATGTGGCATGAGATAGGCAAGTAGATCTTATACTGGGAAAGCTAGAACAACATGGCTTTAAAAGAATGGTTGAACATCAAGCTAAGAGACTGCACGTGGTTGGAGCAGTATGCCTCAGACTTTCTGTTCAGTGCAGCATTCATAACCATGCAATGCAAGAAAGCCAGAGCAACACAGCAGAACCCTGCGTCTAGAAAGGCCCTTTTCAGCAGCACTGTATTTGGTACTTTCATCTTCACAGGGACCAAATGCCAGATGAAGAACATCTTTGGGGAAGATTTTTTTTTCCCTCATGGTTTGATGGAATACAGTCCATGATGATGGCAAAGGCACAGGGGTCAGAGTGGTTAATGGCTATTGTGGCAGGAGCACAGGCTGCTTGCTCACATCTAGGCAGATCAAAAAACACAGCAGAGAGATAGTTAATTTTCACTTCTTCATTTATTAGTCCGAGATCCCAGCATATGATGTGCAACCCACATTAAGAGTGTGCCTTCCGCTATGTGTCAGTTAGTACCCTCATATTTCTATTATCAGGAAAATTTCTCTGATATCCCAGACTCTATATCAGTCATAGTTACTTCCTAGTTACTTCACAATGGATTTTAACCCAGTCACTCTGGTCTTATACACCTATAACCTTAGATAAACACTTTTTTGAATTTTGCCAAAACTGTAGTTGTAAAGGTCTCTGCTGATTGAATTACATTTAGTACGTTTACTTAAAGTTGAAATGTAACATTGTAAATGAAACAAAGGGGAAATTTATATGATCACAAGTGTGACTTAAATCTCAAGAATGGGATGTGAAGACAGTAAGTAAACCATAAGCTTAAATGCATGGGTACTTCAAATTTAGTATGTGTGGAGAAATGATCCAAAATGCATTTCTCTACATTTTTTTTCTTATCACTAAACAGTGTTCTCACAATCCCAGGACTACAGGTTCTTGGTTTACATATAGTTCATTTAATTTTAATATATTCATTATAATATATCACACAAATAACAGAGTGCAGAGACTCAAATGTGTTGCTATGAAACTATTAAGTTAAAAAGCATGCCTTTTCAATCATTATTTCTCAAATTGTGCTATGATTTTTCTTCATGACAGAACTATTTTGGTTACTTTTAAAGGAAGAATATCTCTGTGCATTTTAAATAGTATCCATTATAGTTTCCTACTTCTGCATATTACAAAAACAAACTGTTCTCAATTTGTTTGTACTCTGTCCAATTGTTTTCTCACTACGTTTGAAGACATATATGGATATCTGTTGCTATAGTTAGTTCTTTATATTGCAGAATAAAAGCCCACTGTATACATAAGTGTACATTTTTCATTTTTAATTCTTAAAAATCTTAATAATTGTTCTTATGTTAAATAGTATTAGAAACTACTACTATGGTTTTAAAACTTGTCTTTGAGATTTCTACCATTTGATTTACATATTTTGTAGCTGTTGTTGGATGTAAACAAGTTTAACATTACTGTCTCTTTCATGATGTGAAGAGGAGCCAAATCTCTCATGCTAGCAGGTTTTTTGAAATCCACAAATTGACAACACCCAGGAGAATCTGCACAAACATCTCTAAGCTCAGTAAACTCATTCAGAAAACCAGATGACAACTGTGAACAAGAAAGAAAGAATGTGAAGAACCAATGATCATTAGGATGTCAGTCCTAGGGCTTTGATGGCCATTCACTCCCAGACAACACCTACACTGCCAATGTTTTACACAGAAACAAAACAAAACAAAAACAAACTGATGAATGGTAGTTGCTCAGCAAACTGACCAGATGCTCTGTACTGAGCTGGGCCCAGATGTTTGCAGGAACAGACCTAGAAATAAGTATTTCCTGGAAATCTCCCCATGCTGTTGACTGGGGGTTGATCAGGTGCTTTCTGAGCTTTACTGATACTTTATTGCTTATATGTTGTTTACGACATGTGCCAGTCTCTACTAATACATCCTGGGATGTTCAGTTCTTTTAAGATGTGTTTGTGATCTGAGGGTACAGATGTGTTTATCTTGTTTGAGTGAAAAAGCAGAAGTACAAACAGTACTTATTTATTAACAATGTTGTTTATTAGTTTGGAGATAACTTGTTTACAATTTTGGAAGGAAAGCATCTATTCAACTGCTTTTAGAAAAGCATACTTCCCAGTTCATTTGAGAAATCACGCTTTTAAGAACAGGACCGGAGGGGTTCTGAGGATAAATTTTGCTTGTCATTTCAAATCACAGCTAACTGCTCAATCACCGGTATTAAGATGCATGAGGAAGACTGGTGCCTCTGGGCTTTTCAAGTCCTGATTCTGTGGCAGACACACACCCATACTGAGAGATCTACAGTATAACATAACACACACACACACTCACTGTTTGCTTAAACTGGGGAGAAATTCTTAGCTTGCCAGCACCATGCTCATAGCAGTGTTGCAATTAGTAAAAGAAGATGAAACAAATGCCATGAAATCTACATATGTGGACACAGCTGTGGGCCCTAGTTACTGAATCTGAGAGACAAGCCTCTCTCTCAGTGTAAAAGTTCAAGGCTGTCAGAGTGACCCATTTCACTTTTTACATGACATCTCTTACAGAGATCCTTATACCAGGGCCCATCATAACACGAGAAACCAACACAAAACTTTGTTATTCATTTTACAATTCACCTGTGTAATTCTCATTTTTGCTTTCTTATGGGTGACAGTTGATCTCTTGCCTGTGCATGTATTATATGGCACGTGCCTCATTTTTATAATTGTACTTATATAATATCTCTAAACATCTAATTTTTTTGTAAGTAGAGTTTAATTATTCCATTGTAATAATTTTAAGAATGTCCTTAATAGTTTATTTTCACTAATTAAAAGCCCATGAAACTTAAAGTGTTGCTGTTTGTTTTAATTTCCTGTTGCGAATTTTCATAGTTTCTGCAGTCAGTATTAGTTTCTGTAGTTAATCTCTTGGGACATATGAAATATTTCTCCTATGTAACTGCTTATTCACAACTTTTTAAGTACAGGGGAAAACTTTTTCTGTGTTTCCTAATATTCACTTATTTCCCAATATATCCTAGGTAGAAATAACAGTCTTGGGAAATCCTAGTTCTCTAGAAATCCTTGAGTCTTCCACACATCTGGGCAGTCTGGCTTCTGCTTCATTGGTTTTCATCACTGCTGGGAAACATGTCTAACAACCTAAGTCAAATTCTTCATTCTCTGAACTCGAACCCCCTGACTCTCCATCTCCCCTGAGTGTATGCGGTAGTGTCTTCTTCAAACGCAATGAATATAGTGCATCCAATGCTAGAATACAAATTACTCATCATCATCAGACATTATGCTCTTACTCAGCTCGTTATGTATATGATCATCTAGTTCAGTATGCCTTTTTTCTTTCCGGCATATTTAGGTGTACTTTAATTTACTCTTAATCGATGTTTGTGGGTATGTACATACAGTGTATGCTGGCACTTAGGTGCATATGTGTGGTGACGAGTGTGCGTGCATGTGTATTTATGTGCATATGGAGACTAAAGGTCAACATGGGTTGTCACTTACTCTTTTGAGACACTTTCTCTCACTTTACCTAGAATCCAACCATTAGGCTAGGCTAGTAGCAAGACCTGGGGACTTGCTTGTCTCTGCCTCCCCTGATGACAAGTGCTGGGACTATAAGTGCAAGATGCCTAGCTTTCCTATGTGGCTCAGTATCCTCATGCTTGAATGGAAAGCACTTGACCACTACCTGAGCTGTCACTCCATGTCACTCCAGCCAGTGTGAGCCTCATTAACATGTGCATTATAAATTGAAGCAACAGTTTTCCTCTTCATCTACGTGTCTCACAAAAATAGAAAACTATTTAAGTTTAACCCTTCTATGTGTATGTTACTGTTAGAAACATTTTCTTTCTTTAAAAAAAACATAGACAATGTTCTTTTGGTATAAAGTTCAGTTTTCTTTTTAATGATATGTAATTTATCTTAGAGATGTATTAATTTTTTCAATATTTTTATTTTATCTCTTTTTTTCTCACTGATGAGAATCTCAATAATTTGTATTAATCTATCATTTGAGTCAATGAATTCATTTCGCAGTTTAAAAATCTACCAGATATCTAGATATTAAGCTTCAAATTGCAATTATTCTGTTCTTTTTATTTTTGAACTTTACTTTTATATAACTGTTTATTTGATTCTTTTAAAAATAATATCTGGTGATATTTACTGATTATATTTTCTATAGATATTACATTTCTTTTTCACCTATTTGAAGTGTTGATCTTGATGTTTTGTCATTTCAATTTGTATATTCACATATATCATATATATGCTGTTCAATATGCATATCTCTCCTTCATAATTACAAATTCATGCATTCAAGGATCTCCACAAAGCTTCTGAACACTCAGGAGATGCTCTCATTGCCATTTGCCTTTGCATGAGCTGGAAGAGGCACCTCTTCCTTACACCTGAAAACCTATCTGTAGGAAGCAAAGAAAGCCGAAGTGAGTGAATTCATTTGCAAATGTGTGCTATTAACATGGGGATGGCCAAGCCAAAGATCCAAGAGCTTCAGACTCCTGAGGAATGCCACCGTCCTGCCCCCCCCCCCTGCCTGGGGATGGGGCTCTAAGAGAAACGGTGAAGCCTCTGGTCCATATGTAGATGTTGATCATATGAGCAGAAAATGATCATATGAGCAGAAAATATGTACCATAGGTCTCTTCTCCAACGCAGTAACCTTATGGCCAGAAGTCTACCTTCCTACGGAGACTGTTCCTACTGAGATTAGCTAAACTGCCTCCTTTATCTATGCCACATCCTTGTATTTTTCTATATAATAATGCTGCCTTCTTGTTCAGCTGAATGTGACAACACTGCTTCTCTTTTCAATTCTATATAATAAACATGAACATCCAGGGTGTGCTGCTGTTGTGGTTTCTCCAGCCGAAAGCCTATGCTGCTTGATCGCAGATTCTAGCTTTCTGGTTTTCCCTATGACTGTTATTTATTTTCTTGCTACCCCAGTGAGGTATCTGAAGCCATGCATTCTCCCTCCTCTGTGTGTATGTGTGTGTGTTCCTCTCTTTTGCAATGCTTATTTTAAGCATCTCTTCAGTACATGGTTAAAGCAAGGGTTACAGACTATACGATTCATCTTTTTTTCCCCACTTTATATATATATCATTGTATATCCCGATTGTAGCCCCCTCCAGCAACTCCTCTCATTACCACCCTCCCTCCTTCTCTCCTATCCCCTATCCCCTTCCCCTATTCCACAGAAAGGGGGAGTTCGTCTCCCCTGACAGCTGCCCATAGCTTTTCAAGTCTCCTCAGGACTGCCTGGATCCTCTTCCTCTGTGGCCTAGCAAGGCCACATTGCCAGGGGGAAGTGTTCAAAGAGCAGGAAACAGAGTTCATGACAGAGGCGCCCCTGTTCCTCTTACTCTGGGACTCACATAGAGACTGAGCTGTCAATGGGCTATGTCTGATTAGGGGTGTGGAAGTCCTCTCCATGCATGGTCCTTGGTTGGTGCATCAGTCTCTGCAGGACCCCCTGGGTTCAGATATTTTAGCATTGTTTGTCTCCTTGTGGGATTCCTGTCTCCTCCAGGTCAATCCATCCCCTCTTCTTCCATAAGACTCCCTGTGCTCTGTCCAAAGTTTGACTGTGAGTCTCAGGATCTGCTTTGATCCCCTGTTGGGTGAAGCCTTTCAGAGGACCCTCTACAGTAGGCTCCCATCCTGTTCCCTCTCCTCTACCACTTCTGGTGTCTATCCTGATTGCCATTCTGAATGAGATTTAAGTATCCTCTCTAAGGTCCTCCTTATTGTTTAGCTTACTCAGTCCACAGATTTTAGTATGTTTATCCAATATTATAGGGCTAATATACACTTATAAGTGAGTATATACCATGCATCTCTTTCTGTTTCTGGGTTACCTTACTCAGGATGATCTTTTTCTAGTTCCATCCATTTGCCTGCAAGTTTCATGATTTCCTTGTTTCTAATAGCTGAGTAGCATTCCATTCTGTACATGTGCCACAATTTCTGTATGCATTTCTCCACTGAGGGACATCGTGGTTGTTTCCAGATTTTGGGTATTACAAATAAAGATGCTATGAACATAGTTGAGCAAATGTCCCTTGTTGTATTAAGTCATTAATATTTACTATTGATATATTTTTTAGTTATGCTGCAGTTAATCCTAAACAGCTGTTTAACCAAATCACCACACAGAGACTAGGATTTATTTAGTTAACCTAGAACACAAGGCTGAGCAATAGTTACTCCATCCTAAACCTCCAAGCCTGCATAGTTTCATACCATTCGGATTCTCCCATACTTGCTTTTAGTTCATTTCTCCACGTCGTTCTAAGACCTCTCTCCAGCTTCTGCTCTCCCCACCTCTCTCCTGCTTCTCCTTCTCTGCTTCCCACTCCTTCCTCCCCTCCTCCTCCTTCCTCTCCTCCCACTCTGAACCAGGATGTCCCACCCTATCCTCTCCATTGCTCAGCATTGTGGCTGGTTGTTTAAACTTACATTTTAGAGAACAAATGGTGGCATGTTTACACAAACTTGAGACAGGTGATGCTTAGAATAAACATCACAATGCAATGTCCGGATTGAAACCAGATAGTGGGGGAGAGAAATCAGCATTTGAATTAACAAGGGTAAAGTGTATACATTTCAAAGGAACATTATACCAAGAGACCGTGTTGAATGATGGGGCATCTTTTGGATATATGCCCAGGAGTGGTATAGCCGGATCTTGAAGTAGTGCTGGTCCCAGTTTTCTGAGAAAGTGCCAGATGGACTTTGAAAGTGCGTGCACAACTCTGCACTCCCACCATTTATTCATCTCCACGTCTCCAGTTACCAGTGTGGGTTCCTAGAACGCGATCACACTGAGTAAAGACTCCATATTCCAAGAAAAGTGCTTTAGCAACTTTATTGTGGCTGCCCTCAAATGTAGTAAAGTTTTATTTGGAAATATTTTGTGATAAAATTTGATTCCTAGTAGAAGTTTTAATGACTTAGTTAAAAGTAAATGTTTTTCAAGTAATAATTACTGCTGATAAGTGTGTGTTGTCCCTAGCATTCTGTGCTGCTATGTTTTAGTTTTCAAATGGAGAGTACTCTTTAGAGCGTGGCTAAAAGAGAGTGTCACTTTACTACTTGTTTAAATGACTTTACATTTAATGTAATTTTTGTCCTTCCTTAAAAGCTTTTATCAAGCTTTTGTTGCAGAAGGAAAACATGAACATTTTTCTGACTGATCAGAAAATAGTACCCTAACATAACACCAATAAGTGGAATTAGGAAGATTTGCTACATTATGACTTATTTGTCTTTTGCTTTAAAATGAGGTGCTTTCTAAGGGCTAGGACTTTCATGACATACTCAGCCATGCTAAATCTAACCATGTCAAATATATTCAACAAATATAAATGCCAAAATAACGTTCACACTAGGAAGGAACTTACTAATAAAACTTCATCTGCAGAAAAGAACTAAGCATATTTTAATAAAAGCACAGTTAAACATGAGCATGTATTGTGTCCATAAAAAAGCTATTTCCTCTTTCTTTTAAGTGCCAGTGTCCTTAGCATTAACACTCAATTTCGCACAGCCTAGAATCAAGTAAAAAAAGAATTTCTGTTGAAAAAATTGCCTCCATCAGACTGGACTATAGGGATATCTGTGAGGAATTATGTTTATTGTCTCGATTGATGTATAAGGGCCCAGTGCACTGTGGACAGTGCCATTTGCTGGGCAGGTGGTCCTGACCTATGTAAGACAGCTAGGTGAGGTTGAGCCTATGACTGAACCAGTGAATGGACCCGCAAGCTGCATTTTTATAGTCCCTACCTTAAGGATCTTTTCTTAAGTTCCAGCCCTGACACTTTTCAGTGATGAATTGTAACATTGTAAGTGAAATAAACCCTCTCCAAAGTTGCTTTTGGTCAGAGTGTTTTATTACAGCAACAGAATGAAACAGCTTATTGCTAAAACAAAATTAAACATGTAAATCTTGCCTGTTTTCATTTATTTTACATGGAAATGAACACAGGACTCAATGTAGGTTTGAATGCAGAAATGCACACCCTGCTCACAGGTGTGTCTGATCAGTTCTTTTGCAGTTGTTGGGCTGTGCCCATCCCCCCACCCCTCACCAGGGTGAATGGATTATCCTGGAAATCACAATGAGCTTGTAGACTTCTTGCTCCTTTGTTATTTCTACCATTATATCACTATTGATAAATGCAGAGGCTATGTACAAAAAGTGACATTTTCACATGTATTTGAAATGTTCCAATGACAGAATAATTTTAAAATCATTTTTAAAATTTTTATTTTTATATCAATCAGAGGTTAGGTACTTTGCATCCCCGGTGTAGCCCCCTCCTTCTTTCCCTCCCACTCTCCCTATCTCTCCCTCATCTCCCCTCCCACACCAAGTCCACCTACAGGGGAGGATCTCCTCCCCTTCCATCAGACCCCAGTTCATCTTGTCTCCTCAGGGCTGGCTGCAATGTCCTCCCCTGGGATCTAGCCAGGCCAAATGGGCTGGTTATAAGGGTGGCATTGAAGGTTATAAAAGGTTTCAAGGGTGACAAAGGGTGACCCTGAAATAGGGAAAGCTAGAACGGTACTTTTGTAGCCACAGAAGCCATTCCAGTAACTAGCTCTGTAATCTAAAGACAAGTGGATAGAATTCTTGGTGGTTTGGGCTAAGCATGAAGACAAAGCATGGCTAGAAAAAAGAAGATCAGCTTTCTTTTGTGTGAACAAGAGATGGCCAAAAGAACACATATTTCCCCTCACAGGTATACTTTTGTTTTTTTGTTATTCAGGTATGTGCCACCTGATAGATGCATTGCATCCCAGGGGATCACTGCAAAAGATTATCCAGTAGTGGGCACAGACACACATTCAGGCAGAAAGAGAAGATGCTATTAGTAGCAACCCCTGGAAAGGTCTTATGAGAAGACCAATTTCCAGGACAGTAAACGTTCCAGAGGAAAATGAGTTTCCATGTTCTCCCTTTATCAAAAGCTCTGTCAGCATTTTCATTTCTAAACATTCCTGGGTGTCCTTGTTTCCTACCAACAAACCAAGCTAAGAGATTCTGTAACAGTTCTTCTGCAAACACCATACAGCTGCATCACTGCCCTCACAATTATAATTTATCCAACTCTGTACACAACACATCTCTAGGAACATACAGAATATACTCATTTTCTAACACTAGCTTGCCTGCCATTAACTAGAAGTGAATATACTAAAATGTTATTTTAAAGGTGTGTGTATGCATCTGCAATGACACACACGTATATTGCATGTTGGTTATATGCATGTGGAGTACAGGGGGAACCCTTGTGAAGTTGGATCTCTCTCTCCACCTTCACATGGGTTCCCATGATTCATCTCATGTCTCCAGGTTTGCACAGCAAGCTCCTTTACCTAAGGATCTCATTGGCATTATAATCTCATTTTAAGCTCTGGTTCTTGATTCCTGCTTTCTAATCACTATACATTCTTCCTACTATGGCTTCTGAGTCCTGCTTTATGTCCCTTGTATCTGATGACACATTTGGACACCCTCCTGCAAGTACAGAGAAAGCTTTGTCCCTTCTATGTTCTTCTCATCACTATGCAGATGGAGTACGATGTTTATTTCTGGAGAGACTGGTGCTGGGGTACTCACTCTGAAAGGACAGGTGACATGGGATTTCTGTCTCACTCTATTTTTTAATCATTTTTTTATTCCAGCATATAGTGCATCCCAATTACAGTTTTTCTTCCCTAACCACCTTTCACCCTTTCCATGAATATATTTCGTTTTGTTTCTCTGTGTAATCATGGCTTGCCTTGGAATTCGTTCTATAGACCAGTCTGGCCTCAAACCCAAAGATCTGCCTGCCTCTGCCTCTCGAGTGCTGCGATTAAAGGTGTACAACTCCACTGGCTGGCTTCTGTCTCATTTTGAGGGAAAGACTCACTTCATTCAGACAAGAAACACTAATGGGGTGAATGTCATATGTCAGCTCTCTTATCACTGTCACCAAAACACCCAAGCTTTCCCTTGGGTGCAGAGCTCTCATATATGTCAGCTCCACACAGGTGACAATGATTTGTCTATTCCTGTTAAGAGAAGCAGCAGATGGAGCCATGCCACATTAAGCAATGTAAAATCCAGGTGGAGTGGTATTCCATGATCTCTCTTTAAAGAATTAGAGAATTGTTGAACCCCTCCTGTAGAGCAAGAGTCATTCCAACTACCGTTCTGCTTTCCTGTACCTGGAACAAGGCTCAACTAAAGTCTGAGGGGATGAATGAATGAGTAAATATATAAATACTCCAAAGAACCAGCACTTAGTTGCAAATAAACATGACTTATTAAAAAACCAGTGTCTTTGCTTGAGTTGAGCTCAGCCTTACAGCCATACAGCCATACAGTGAGTATGTAAGGAGAGCAGGGGCTGTCTCTGACATGGACTGAGTGGCTGACTCTTTAATCACCTCACTGTAGAGGGAAGAAGGGGCAGCCTTGTCAGGCCTCAAAGGAAGGCAATGCAGCTGATCCTGACAAGACCTGATAGGCTAGGGTCAGATAGCAGGGGAGGAGGACCTTCTCTTTCAGTGGATCAGGGGAGGAGCATAAGGGAAGAAGAGGGAGGAAGGGTGAGACTGGGAAGAAATGAGGAAGAGGGCTACAGCCAGGAATACAAAGTGAATGAATTGTAATAATAAATAAAAATAAAATTATGTTTCACTGACAAAAAACAAAACAAAAAAAAAAACATACTTAGCTTTAATTCTGCCTCATTTCTCAACATCTGGTTGGAAGTTCACATCCCCATGCACAAATTCCCTCACTAGTCTTTCTTTGCTTAGCATTCCACTCTCCTCTCTACAAGACTCACTTGTATGGCTCATAAGGAAAGAAATACCCAACCTCTTCCTGGTCTTGTTTTGCATGTAATGTTAAAGGCCAAGAGGAATATATGGAAAGTTTCCCATGTGAACAGCTTAGGCAGCTTTAGAATGACTCCAGGGAATCTTACATGTTCTGATCTCTGGAGCATGTGGCCCAGAGATCTGTTCTTGTAATGGATCTGATCCAGAAGTGAAGTATGCATCCTTAAAGCAGCCAGACTCTTATGTCTCAGACACTTTCAGCACTGCTTTCTTCTCCCATGAAGGCCATGCCATCATTTCCAGGTATTAAGCCTCCTGACTCCAAGCTATGACCCCAAGACTCCTCTACTGAGCACCAAGCACTGGCCCTCAGTGCAGGCTGCTCAGATGCTCATTCGAGGCCTCTTTCAGATGCATTTGTGTGCTTGTTCTTAGAATATGCTCTTGTCGAGGAGACTAGGAAACATTTAGTCACTGGCCTTGGTACTTTAGGGTTCCTGACTAGTCCCTTCCAGCCGTCTCCTCTGGAGGCAGCTAGACCAGATACCCATAAAGAATCTATTCATTGCTCACCTTTCAGCACAGCCTGCCCAACTCTCTACAGTAGATTTAATGAATGACATAACTGGAATTTATCATACATACACACTACACAGTACACACTACAACCTACACACTACCCTCTACACACTTCAGACTACACACACACACACACACACACACTGAACAGCCTCACTTTTCTCTAACATTCCTTGTTAGAGCATTTTGCAGCTCATAGCTCATGAATAATTCTTTCCAAGAGGCAAAATGCCATTGGAATGGCATCCTTTCAGGATGTGTGCCAGGAGGGAAGAATGCACAGATGTAGTCCATCCTTTCAAAGTATTTTCAGGAACAAAGCACAGGAAACCAGCATTTACAAGCAGAGAAAATGGAGGTTGTAATCCATTTTTAGTGGTTTGTTTCTCTTGCCATAGTCCGAATTGAGTCAAGAGATCTATATCTAGAGATAAAAGCTTTTAGAAAAGAAATGAGCTCCAGGTTTGGACATGAAAATAAACTTTCTCGTGGCAATTATTTTCAACTACAATAAGTAGATAAATTCTAAGATGTCTTTGTGTTTGATTATACAGTTGTTTGTTCAACCAAATAGAATCCAACTTTATTGTTTGAAGAGAAAATAGCTGTCACACATCTGCATTGAGTCTGTGTTTAAGAACCAACATTTTTTAACTTAAAGCAGAGTCACAAGAAAAGAAAACGCCACAAGTGTCTCAGGAGGAAACTGTTTCTACATGACAGTTGGGAGCAGTTATCAGTTATCAAGCACTAGATCTCCTGATCTAATCAAGAAAATATATGTCCTGGAAAACATATGTTCTGATAATTTCTCATTTCTAATGAGTCTCTATAATTTTTTTGATCAATTTTGGCATGGACTTGAAAATTATGTTTGTTTTCTGCAACTTTCCAGAAAGTCACAAACATCTTAGGTACAGTTGGCACAGATAACACAACGACAAAAAAAAAAGAGGTTGAAAATAACAAATATTTTATAATGACAATGATGTGATCTAGGTCTAGAATGTGACACACTGGCATGATGATTGGTTTGAGCTAAAGACACTTGCACATCAACAGCTGAAGGAAGACCCCTCTGTTATTTTATCTTTAAAATACCAACCAACAAACACCTCCCTAAAGAGTAAACAGTAGTTGTAAAAAAATACCCTCTCTGGGTGTTTCACAGCTTGTGAAGACTGGCAACAAAGTAGCAGGATAAGAAATCACAGGAGCACACATTGTCATAATGCTCTCAGACTCCCATTTTTTATTTTTCCTTAAGAACCCACTCGCTTTGCCTTTCGCTGTCCTTTCCTAAAGTATTATGTGCCTGGAATTCTAACCAGCTGCTTGTGTAATGTTTTCCACCGAATTCTTGTGTAAGTATATAGTTAACCTTAGTTATTCCCTTTTGCTAGGTGGGTCAGTTTATAAATGCACCAACCACCCAGCCTGAGTTCCATCCCTGGGACCCAGATGGTGGAAAAAATTGACAAACTCTTAGAATTTGGCACCCAGCCTTCACATATACACCATGTCACATGCATTCATACACACAGAGAGAATAAATAAATAGAATGCAAATTTTTTAAAACAGTTTTTCTTTCTAAGTTAGAGTAATATTAATCCAAGTGTAATTTGCTCTAGAAGAGATAGAGACGGTAAAAGAACTGGTTGAGCTTGAATAATGCCATAGTCAGATCTATTCTTGGTTGACAACTTGGCTACATTTGGAATTACCTAATCCCTAAGTGGCTGGATATCCCTATGAGAATTTTTTTCTTAAGTAAAGCATTTGAAGTGGGAAGACTGACCTTTAACCCACCTTTAATATACTTTTCCCCCAAAAAAGGGGGTATATACAAAGACCACCTAAGACATCTAGCCTCAGTCTGGTGGACTTAAAAACTCCTAGAATCTTGGGCTTTTTGATGATAGATAGCCAGTGTTGGACTACCTGGACCATAACCAAAAAGCCACTCTAATATATTCCATATATATATATATATATGTGTGTGTATATATATAAAACATATATATATAATATATATTACATACATAATATAACACATACACACATATATATGTTTCTTCTAGAGAAAATATACTAGTATAGATTTTAGTAAGAAGAATGGGTCTAGAGCAATAATTGTATAAGGATGAATTTTTTTAATTATCTGGAATAAACTTTCCAGTTTGCCAATGTCTACAGTTACCAAAGCCTCTCCTAGAGGCTAGGAAAATACTTAAAACCCATGATGAGAACTATTTTGAAAGCTTATGGCACCAAATGCTTTATTATCCTAAATCACAAATTGTAAGAGGTGAAGGATTTAGTGACTATGTAATAAAACTTCTGAAAATTTGTGGAAAAAGAAGTTAAATGATGATATTGATTGGTTGCTCCTAGAATCTTTGAATAAATGGACAAAGGAAATGAATGAGCTTAGTGGTAATCTTCTGGCATCTCAGAATATGCTGAAGGACAACAATGAATTCAGTATTAAAACTACTCTCTCTAAAAGTACATAAAAAGTCTAAAGTTTTAAAATCTTGACTTCATCAATTTTATTCTTCATTAAAAATAAAATCAACACATGTATTTTAAGTACAGCAAATAGAAATTAAATGACATAGTACAAAATTAAATAACACCCACACATTATTCACTTAAAAGCTATTTGAATAAGTGTTTTAATAGGCAATAAATTTAAATATTTTTAAACATAAAGTGACTTTTCCATTGAACTTTTACCATAAATTCATATTTAAATACATTTTAGTCTTGAAAATTTTCTAAATTATCTTATGCCATTATTGCGTATTGGAAATTTCCATTTTTAAAGGCACTGATGCAATAAATAAATAATAAAAAGTTCTCTGGAATAAATAATATTTTCAATTAGGGGGTTACAATTAATCAAGCAACTAAACCTTTTCATGAATGTTTTAAACCACTAAAGCTGCCACGCAACTATATCCCTGTGTGTGGGTTGAGACTATTTCCAGTCCATCCAATCAGACTAATTGAAGACATATTCCCAAACAAAAAAATGAAAACAGAAAAAATTTACACCATACTTTTCAGTTATTTGAACTCAATGTTAAAAATATCTTAATCTCAAATATTATCTACAAATTTCTATCAGATGTCCGTGTAATGAGTCCTCATCTGATTTTGTTGAAAGTAGATAAACGGAAGCTCTGGATGGTTTGAAGGCTCACACTGCCTGTCATTCATTTCTTTGTCCTCTGGGTAGCACCGCAAACATTTCAATGAGGAAAATCAGATGAGTTATCCCTGCTACTAAGTTGCTTAAAAGTGTCCTGTGTCACCCAACAAGCTCAGTACTAAAGAAATTAGATGGTAAGCCTGAGAGTTTCTGTGAATGGCAAAGGCTTTCTCATCTCATTTTTGCATGGCTAGTCTCCCAGGAAAAACAAAACCAGCAAAGCTACCAGGGGTCAGGGACTCTCCTGAGTCCTTGTTCTTGCAAATTCGGAGAACAAATTTCATGGACAAAAGAATGGTAAGTTTAGGAAGGACTTTTATTGTAGCATTAGACGTGGAAGCATCAGAGAAAGCAAAAAGGTGGAAGCACACCACTATAGAAGCAATGGGTCCCGAAACAAAGTACCACCAACATGTAAGTTTGGAGACAATTTATGGGAGGAAACTTGGGCTATCCATGAAGAACTTGTATGGTTACTCCATTTTGCCCCATCCACAAGGTATACAGGTGCCTCTCAGTTTCAGGCATGTCCTCGTGTGTATTTTCCACGTGGTACTGCTAAACCAGGTGTGTTAAAGTGGAAGAAAGATAACAAGAAGCCAGAGAATAATCAGAGATTCCCTTCTGGCATTTCTGGCATGCAGGCTAGACAGAACAATTGCCAGGGAACTGAAGTCCCTGTCCTAACGACACCACCGGACTGATGTTCATCTCCAGTGTTCTCATCACTAATATGAATGGAAATACAAAATTTCAATAGAGCTGCAAAGCTATTTACCTGTGCATTGCCCACAACCAACGTGTTTTGGTGTTCTTCCTGTGGAAACTTTCAGCAAGGGGACTTAGAACAGTAGAGTTTCTCTTTAGATAGGGACTGACTTCACAAACAAAAATTCCCACATTCAAAACATTATGCCTTCATGTATTTATTGTTCTGAATTCAGAAATCTGGAAATGTCTTAAGAATTTGTATTTGGTTTCCAAATTCCTTATCTCATTGCATTTTGTTTGTATTTCCATTTGTCTTTCTTTAGATTTTTAAATATTTTTATTAATTACAGTTTAATCAGATTGCATCCCATGCTGTAGCTCCATCCCATGTCCCCTCCCAACCCCACCCTTAAACCATCTCCTCCCATGCCTCTCCCCAAGTCCACTGATACATAGGGGAGGTCCCCCTCCCTATCCATCTGATCCTAGCCTATGAAGTCTCATCAGGGCTGGATGCATTATTTTCTTCTGTTGCCTTTTATGGTTGCATTGATTTCCTCTGTTGCCTTGTAAGGCTGCTTCAGCCTCAGTGGGAGGTGATTAAAAAGCCACCCACTGAGTTCATGTCAGAGACAGTCTGTCTTTGCCTTACTAGGGAACCCACTTGGAGACTGAACTGCTATGGGCTACATCTGTGCAGGGGTTCTAGGTTATCTCCACGCATGGTCCTTAGTTGGAGTATCAATCTCAGGAAAGACCTCTGTGCCCAGATTTTTTTTGTTTGTTTGTTTCTGTTGCTCTTCGTTTGGAGCTCCTGTCCTCTCCAAGTCTTTCTTCTCCCCTTTCATTCATAAGATTCCCTGAATTCTGCCCAAAGGTTGACTATGAGTCACAGCATCTGCTTTGATACCCTGCTGGGTAGAGTCTTTCAGAGGCCCTCTGTGGTATGTAGGCTCCTGTTCTGTTCCCTGTTTTCTCCCTCTTCCAATGTCCATCCAGTCTGCCTTTCTGAATGGGGACTGATCATCTTAGCCAGGGTCCTCCTCCCTGCTTTGCTTCTTTAGGTGTACAAATTTTAGTATGCTTATCCTTATGTCTAACATAAAGTGAGTACATATTACATGTGTCTTTCTGCTTCTGGGATACCTCACTCAGGATCATCTTTCTAGTTCCCACGGTTTGCCTGTAAATTTCATTGTTTTTACTTACTGAGTAGAATTCCATTGTGTAAATGTAACAAAATTTCTGTATCTATTCCTCAACTGAGGGACATCTGGATTTGTTTTGAGATTCTGGCTATTACGAATAGAGCTACTACAAACATGGTTAAGCAAATGTTCTTGTTGCTTGAGCATATTTTGAATATGTCCAAAGAGTGGTATAACTGGATCTTGAGGTAGCACTATTCCTAATTGTTTGAGAAAGTGCCAGATTGATTTCCAAAGTGACTGTATACATTTACATTCCCTCTAGCAATGGAAGAGTGTTCCCCTTTCTCCACATCCTCTCCAGCATGTGTTGTCACTTGAGTTTTTGATCTTAGCCATTCTGATGAGTGTAAGGGGTAATCAGGATTGTTTTTATTTGCATTTCCCTGGTGAATAAGGACATTGAGCTCTTCTCTACGTCTTGCTCTATTGACAACACATGCTGGAGAGGAAGAGGAATATAAACTTGTACCCCATTTTTTAAATCTGTAGCTTGCTTTTGGCAGGATGGCCATTTTCACTACCAATCCATTAATCCTACCAATCCATTAGCATGGGAGATCTTTCCATCTTCTGATATCTCCTTAAATATCTTTCTTTAGAGACTTGAAGATTTTTTCAAACAGGTCTTTCATTTGCTTGATTAGAGTCACATCAACGTACTTTATGTTATTAGTGGCTATTGTGAAGGGTGTTGTTTCCTTGATTTCTTCCTCGATCCTTTTAACTTTCCTATAAAGGAGTGCTACTGATTTGTTTTTTTTTTTTGGAGTTAATTTTGTTTTCAGCCACTTTGATGAAGGAGTTTATCAGCTGAAGTAGTTCTCTGGTTGAATTTTTTGGGCCACTCATGTATAGTATAATATCATCTGTGAATAGTGATACTTCAATGTCTTCCTTTCCAATTTGTATCACCTTGATCCCCTTTAGTTGTCTTATTTTTCTAGCCAGGACTTCAAGTACTTTGTTGAAGAGATATGGAGACAGTGGGCAGCCTTGCCTTGTCCCTGTTTCAGTGGGATTGCTTTAAGTTGCTCTCTGTTTAGATTGATGTTGGCTACAGGCTTGCTGTATATTGTCTTTACTATGTTTAGATATGTGCCTTGTATCCTTGATCTCTCCAAGACTTTAAACACATATGGGGTGGATTTTGTCAAATGTTTTTTTGTTTGTTTGTTTGGTTGGTTAGTTTTTTGTTTTGTTTTGTTTTGTTTTTGGCATCTAAGGAAATGATCATGTAGTTTTTCTCCTTCAGTTTGTTTATATGGTGGATTACATTGATGGATTTCTGTATATTGAACTACCCCTGCATGCCTGGGATGAAGCCTACTTAGTCATAGTGGATGATATGATGTGTTCTTGGATTCAGTTTGTGAGAATTTTATTGAGTATTTTTACATCAATGTTCATAAGAGACATAGGTCTGAAGTTCTCTTTTTTGTTCAGTCTTCATGGTGTTTAGGTATCAAGGTGACTGTGGCTTCATAGAATGATTTTGGTAATGTTCCTTCTGTTTCTATTTTGTGGAATAGTTTGAAGAGAATTGGAGTTACCTCTTCTTTGAAAGTCTAGTAGAATTCTGTGCTGAAACTGGCTCTGGCTTTTTTTGGAAGGAGACTTTTGATGGCTGCTTCTATTTTCTTGGGGATATAAGACTATTTAATCTATTTACCTGATCTTGATTTAATTTTGGTAAATGGAATCTATCAAGAAAATGGTCCATTTCATTTATATTTTCAAATTTTGTGGCTTATAGGCATTTGTGTAAGACCTAATGATTGTTTGGATTTCCTCAATGTCTGTAGTTATGTCCCCCTTTCCCTTTCTTATTTTGCTGATTTGGATAGTTTCTCTCTGCCCTTTATTTAGTTTGGCTAAGGATTTGTCTATTTTGTTGATTTTTCTCAAAGAACCAGCTCTTGTTCTCATTGATACTTTAAATTGTTTTCTTGGTTTCTAGTTCATTGATTTCAGCTGTGTGTTTGATTATTTCCAATTATCTACTCCTCTTGGATTTGTATTCGTTTCCCACCCCCCCCCCCAGGGAAGTTTTTGTTTGTTTGTTTGTTTTGTTTTTTAGGTGTGGAGCTAAGTTGCTTGTATGAGATGTCTCAAAGTTCTTTCTGGAAGCACCGTGTGCTACGATCTTTTCTCTTAGCACTGCTTTCATTGTGTCCCAAATGATTGGGTAAGTTGTGCCTTCATTTTTCATTGAATTTTAGGATGTCTCTAATTTATTTTTTCATTTTTTTCTCTGATGAAGCTGTCATTCGGTAGAGTTGTTTAGTTTCCATGTGTATGTAGGCTTTTTGTTATTTTTATTGTTGTTGAGGTCTAGTTTTAGGCCATGCTGGTCTGATAAAATACAATCTTTTATTTGTTGAGGCTTGCTTTGTACCTGACTATATGGTCAATTTTTGAGAAGGTTCTATAAGGTGCTGTAAAAATGGTATACTTTTTTTGAGTTAGGGTGAAAAGTTCTGTAGACCTCTATTAGGTCCATTTGAGTTTGATTTCAAACCTCTGTAAGTGTCATTATTTTCTTATTTAGCTTCTGTCTAGATGATCTGTCCATTGGTAAGAGTGAAGTCTCCCACTATTAAGGTGTTGGGATCAATATGTGATTTAAGCTTTAACAATATTTCATTTATAAATGCTGGTGCTTCAGAGGACCTCTGAAAGACTCTACCCAGCATTGTATCAAAGCAGATACTGAGACTCATAAACAAATTTTGGGCAGAGTGCAGGGAATCTTAGGAAAGGGAGAGATAGTAAGACCTGGAGAGGACAGGAGCTCAACAAGGATAGCAACAGAACCAAATATCTGGACACAGGGGTCTTTTCTGAGACTGATACTTCAACAAAGGACCATTGATGGATATAACCTAGAACCCCTGCTCCATTGTAGCCCATGGCAGCTTAGTATCCAAGTGGGTTTCACAATAAGGGGAACAGGGACCGTCTCTGACACGAACTGATTGGCTAGCTCTTTTACCACCTCCCTCTGATAGGGGAGCAGCCTTGCCAAGCCACAGAGGAAGCCAATGCAGCCAGTTTTGATGAGACTATGAGCTAGGGTCAGATGGAAGGGGAGAAGGACCTCCCTTACCCATGGACTTGGAGAGGGGCACAGGAGTAGATGAGCAAAAGAGGGTGGAATTGTGAGGGAAGGAAGGAGGGAGCTACAGCTGGGATACAAAATGAATGAACTGTAATTAATATAAAAAATAAAAATTTAATTAAAAGAACTAAAAAAAAACTAGGTTTAAATGTGCAGTGTGTAATCAGAGAACTATCCGTTTTGCTTATAAAATGTGATTACTCTCTACAGGCTGATCTCCTGTTAAATGAAAAGGAAAAGATAAAAAAACAAAAAAAAAAGGCTAGTGCTTTTTTGTTTAAGGCATGATTTTCAAGATTGTGATGTCCTCCTAGTGGATTTTTCCTTTTTTATTAGTTATGGATGAAAAGCTATTTTATTAGATATTAGGATAGCTACCCCAGCTTGTTTTCTGAATCTTTTGCTCAAAAACATTTTTTCAGCCCCTTAAGCTGAGGTAGTGTTTATCTTTGTTGCAGAGATGTGTTTCTTCAATGCAGCAGATGTTAGATCCTATTTATACAACCATTCTGTTAGTCAGGTGGTGTCTCTTTATTGGAGATTTGAGTACATTGATGTTGCTAGATAATAGAGACCAATAAATGTTAGCTCCTTTTGTTGTGGATTTGGCAGTGTTAGTGTGTTTCAATGTTTGTTTTCTTTTAATTCTTTGTTGTGAATTTATCAGTATCCTGTGTTTTCTTGGGTACAGTTGCTTTTGTTGGATGGAGTTTTCCTTCTAGTTTCTTCTCTAAGGCTTGTTACCTGTGTAGATATTGTTTCAGTTTAGCTTTGTCGTGGAATATTTTGTTTTCTCCATCTATGTTGATTGAAAGCTTTGATGGGTATAGTAGTCTGTGTTGGCCTTTGTGATCTCTTAGAGTTTGCACAACATCTTCCCAGGCCCTTCTGGCTTTCATTGTTTCTGTTGAGAAGTCTGGTGTTATTCTGATAGGCCAACGTTATATGTTATTTGGCCTTTTCCCTTGCTTCTTTTAGTATTTTTTTCTTTGTTCTGTAGATTTAGTGTTTTGACTATTTTGTGACATGAGGAGTTTCTTTTCTGGCCTAGTCTGTTTGGTGTTCTGTAGACCTCTTGTTTATTTAAGTTGGGAATATTTTCTTCTATGATTTTCTTGAAAATATTTTCTGGACCTTGGAGCCTGGAATCTTCTTTTTGTTTATTCCTATTATTTTTAGATTTCAGCTTTTCATGGTGTCCTTGATTTCTTGGAAGCTTTGTGTTTGGAACTTTTCTGATTTTACTTTTTCTTTGAGAGATGTATCAAGTTCTGCAATGTGTCTTCAGCAACTAAGATTCTCTCTTCCATCTCTTTCATTCTGTTGGTGGTGCTTACTTTGTGGTTCCTGATCATTTCTCTAAGTTCTCAAGCTCCAGTGTTTTCCCTGTTGTGTTTTCTTTATTGATTCTAATTCTGTTTTCATCTCTTTCACCATTTCCTTCATCTGTTTGAATGTGGATTTCTGTGTTTCTATGATGGCCTCTATGTTTTTGTTCATGTCCTCTCTATATGCTTCTGCTTGGGCCTCTTTTTGTTTGTCTGTATTCACCTGTATTCTTTGAGAGCTTTATTTTTTTTTATTTCATGAAGTTTCTGTATTATAAATAGAGTTTAAAACTTTAAATGAAAATGTAATTTCCAGCATCCTTTGTATAGTACTATTAACACATCTGCTTTCACTACCAGTGAAACACTTTTAAGACGCACTACGAAGAAATAAAATTAAACATTTACTATTTTTAATTCTCAAAAGTATGCTTAGCATGGATTCTTGTGAACAAAAATCCTACTCTATTTATAGAATAATAGCAATAACTAGAAAAAAAAACTCACATAATCTCTATAGGCTGATCATCATGGCTTGATGGTTTTCATTGTTTTCCTATCCCAAGTCTATACTCTTGCAAACATAGGTCATTAACAAATGGGTATAGATAAGAATTGCCTCACCATGCTTCTTAAAATTACACCATCAATCTTGGATCCATGTTCCAATTCTTTTTATTGAATCGATAAATTTTATCACATCTGTTGAATTTTATCATAGTTGTGGTTAAGTTCTTAGGGTACTGTGAAACATCTCAAAGTTAGTGTGATTAATAGTCATATTACATGGGTTTCCAGGAAGGGTCAGGAATTAATTATTCCTGAACTGGTTTGTATTCATGGAATAACACTAATCCAAAACCTCCTACCAAGATAAATATTTGCTCTTGCATTTTCTATCTATTGAAAAGTGTAGGAAAAGACACAACTTGACCCTACAAATTGATCTTCTTGTGCCCAGATTTTTTGGTTGTGTTGCTCTCCTTGTGGAGCTTCTGTCCTCTCCATGTCTAACTATTTCCCACTTCTTTCATAGGATTCCTTTCACTCTGCCAAAAGTTTGGCTATAAGTCTCAGCATCTGCTTTGATACCCTGCAGGGTAGAGTCTTTCAGAGGCCCTCTGTGATAGGCTTTTGTCCTGTTCCCTCTTTTCTCCCTGTTCTGATGTCCATCCTCTTTGCCTTTCTGAATGAAGATTCAGCATCTTAGCCTAGTACTCCTTTTAGATTAGTTTCTTTAGATCTTCAGATTTTAGTATGTTTATCCTATATTATATCTCTAATATCCACTTAGGAGTGAGTATATACCCTGTGTGTCCTTATGCTTTGGGGGTTTTCTTCTTTTTAAAAGCAGTTCTCCTGAGGATATATTTATATCTGTAATAGCACAGTCTCAAGAAAATCTTCAATTTTCCCTCTAAAAGATAAACTTCCAGTGAATAAGAATCAGAAGTTTTCTCAGTATTCTACCCCAGAAGCTTCCAGGGAACATGTTTTGCCCATAAAAGCCAAAACAGTAGTTAGAGTCACCTTTTCTAGGAGAGTAAAAAACATAGATTCATAGTACTACAGCAGTGGACAATTGCACACAATGAAATAATCAAAACAAAACAAACCTCTAGAGATGTTTTACAAATGTCTCCTGAGTCCCAAAGGCTCAGGCATAACCAATGTGGTGACCAAAGAGGTCAGAACTAAGCTGAATTTCTTACACAGCCCTCTAGCTTCTCAAGGCAATAAGTAAAGTTACAATGCCCTGGCTACTACATCCTAAGGAAGGCCAATGTAGCTTACTTACCATGTTTACAGTATCATGTATATACCTTAGGGTCTTTCTAGAACTCCCTGAAACAAACCAAAACAATCATGTTAGTGGTTTTGTAGTTTTGAACATATACCTTTGGCATAATGCAGGTAATTCCAGCCTCTGAGCAACCTCAAGTTGCTTTTCCAACTGGCCTCCAAGGCACCAGTTGCCCAGGTGCACACAGAAGTGATGTTCATTGTTAAGTGTGCATGAGTTAGACCCCAACAGAAGAGTCATTAAAAGAGTGTCAGGAATTGGGACTATCAGAGAAAGTTCATGAGGCAAAGAGAGATGTGAATTCATGCACTTCACTTTTAAAAGGGCCCTTTGTAGCTGGTTAACTTAATTGCCACTTTAAGAAATGAAGATAAATTGCTACTATATTTAGTTACCAATTTTTCATATTTTAATTTATAAAATGTCCCAATATAGTGTCATTATTTTTTTACTTTATTTTATTAATTAGTTTATTTACTTTGTATCCCAGCTGTAGTCCCTCCCCCATCCTCTCCCAATCTCACCCTCCCTTCCTCTTCTTCTCCCATGCCCCTCCCCCAGTCCAATGATAGGGGAGGTCTTCCTCCCTTTCCATCTGACCATAGTCTATCAGGTCTCATCAGGACTGGCTTCTTTGTCTTCCTGTCCTCCTGGCACCACCATCTTGGATCTCTCCAATACAGTATTATTTACTAATTAACTTATGCATTGGTTTAAGACCTGAAAGAACCCAGAAATTGAAACTTATCTATTATATTAAATTTTTTTTAATTTATAAAACTATTATATTAAAACTTTCATGGCTTTACCTGAGTATTTTAATATTCTTACTAGAAGAATCAACAGTTGATCTATGGACACAATCACTTTTGTAACTGGATATTTTTAGTATATCTATGTGTTCAAAGATGGCTAGAGGGTGATTGATCTCTGATGCATAATAGTCACAATGGCCTTGCTGACACTCTTGCCTGGTTGAAAGCATCCTTTCTACCTCCCCACCCCTTTTCTTGTTAAAAATGTTGAATATGTGAAGTTAGTTCATTTTAAATATGGAAAATATCTTTTTTAAATTTTAACATTTTTATTTTATATTAATCACAGGTTATGTGCTTTGTATCCCAGCCATAGCCCCCTCCCACATTCCCTCTCTATACCCCCCTTCCCTCCCTCATCTCCTCCCTGCCCCTTTCCAAGTCCACTGATAGGGGAGGACCTCCTCCCCTTCCATCTAACTCTAGCTTATCAGGTCTCTTCAGGACTGGCTGCAATGTCCTCTTCTGTGGCCTAGCAAGGCTGCTCTTCCTCGGGGGGCGGGGAGGTCGAAGAGCATATCTATCTTAAATTTCATAGTTAGTTTGCTTTATGAAAAAACGATTTGATAGGTCAGTGTTTACTTCAGAAAAGACAAACTTCATTTTTCCATTCATTAAAAATGAGGTCCTACAAGAAGCACTTCATACAACTACAAGGAGATATAGATCACCTATTAATCATTGGTCATCACTTTAAAAAAGCAAGAGCTTATCGTCTGTAGTTTAGTATGTTTAGAGCAATAATCCACACCCCACACAAATCATAATGCAATAGTTTGGCAACTACTAGCTTCTCATGAATAAAAACAAATTGGACTTAAATCATAGATAAAAGCAAAAAGGCTGCACTTATTTCTGGAACTTATTCATCACAGTTCCCAGTAAACTCCCAAATTGTGGCATTAAATATGTCATGCTTTTGGAACTGCCCTGTTCTTTGACCAGCTGCCTTTATTTTTTAGTCTTTGTACTATACAGCTTTATTTACCATCTTCAGTAATGTGAGAAGTTCTGCTTTGGGTTTGTGTTGAATAATTCATAGGACACACACACATTTGAATGAATCATGCACACAGACCCTCTTCAAGATATTAAACTTTCCCAGAGTCAGAAAAGGTGGGTTGGTATCAACCACCCAGAGTACTAAAATAAAATCTTCAATTTGATTTCAGATTCATGACATAAGTCATAAGTCATCATAAGTCCATAGTATGGGTCTTTCCTTCACTGAAACATCTTAGAACTTTGCAGGTAAATGGCTAGAACTAGACAGACAGACAGACAGATAGATAAGATATAAATATTATATTTTGTAGACAGATAGATAGATTTTCCCATCTGGGCTGACCATAACTCTTCAAAAGCCAAAAGCCATCTAATAAAATTCCCAAAAGTAGGCACGAGACTCTTCCTTTTGAGTTTTTAGTCAAATTTGTCCAAGAGACTCCTGAAGTATTACAGACTATTACTATTACATTCAGTTGCTCACAAGAGGTGGAAGGTAAGTGCTTAATTCTAAAGACACTGTGCACTACAGACTGGAGCTCCAGAGATCCATGATCTGAGAATGAGCTGAATACATCCTCACTGCAGACTAACTTTCATGATACTAGGAGACACCATTCAAGCTTCCAAAGTAGGGAAGTAACCAATAGTCCCAAACAGCTATAACACATATGAACTACCTACCACAAGATCAATATGTCCTAATAACCTTAAGGGCACAGTAATGGCATCCATACCTTCACAATCACCAACAGTTCTCTAATTAGACTTAAGTACCAGTCAACACAAAGGAAATTATTTCTGGTATTGGAAACCTAGCCAACAACTGGAGGCTAGTGAAGCCATGGATCTTGCAAGAGGAGCTACTAAATCAACATAGTCCCTGTCTACATTCTCAATATGTATCCTTAAACACTTGGGGCTTTTTCAGATAATTAGGAATAATGCTTCCTCAAGATCCAGCTATATCCAAAATACGCTCAAGTACACAATAAGGACATTTGCCCAACCATTTTTGTAGCAGCTTTATTTGTAATAGCCAGAAGCTGGAAAAAACCCAAATGCCCCTCAACTGAGGAATAGATACAGAAATTGTGGTACATCTATATAGTGGAATACTAATCAGCAATAAAAAAAAAAAGGAAATCATGAAATTTGCAGGTAAATGGTGGGAACTGGAAAAGATCATCCTGAGTGAGGTCTCCCAGAAGTAGAAAGACATACAGGATATATGCTCACTCATAAGTGGATATTAGACATATAATATAGGATAAACTACTAATATCTGTACACCTAAAGAAACTAATCAAGAAGGACAATGCCTGCTAAAATCTTTAATCCCCATTTAGAAAGGCAAAGAATGGACATCAGAAGAAGGAGAAAACAGAGAACAGGACAGGAGCCTGCCACAGAGGGCTTCTGAAAGGCTCTATCCTGCAGGGTATCAAAACAGATGTTGAGACTTATGGCCAACCTTTGGACAGAGTGCATGGAATCTTATGAAAGAAGCGGAAAATAGTAAGATAGGGAGATGACAGAAGCTCCACAAGGAGAGCAACAGAACCAAAAAATCTGGGCTCAGGGGTCTTCCCTGAGACTGATACTCCAACCAAGTATGATGCATGGAGAAAACCTAGAACCCCTGCACAGATGTAGCCCATGGCAGTTCAGTGTCCAAGTGGGTTCCATAGTAATGGGAACAGAGACTGTCTCTGACAGGAACTGATTGGCCTGCTCTTTGATCACTTCTTCCTCAGGGGGGAGCAGCCTTACCAGGAAGACAATGCAGCCACTCCTGATGAGACCTGATAGACTAGGATCAGAAGGAAGGAGAGGAAAACCTCCCCTATCAGTGGACTTGGGGAAGGGCACTGGTGGAGAAGGGGAAAGGAGGGTGGTATTGGGAGGGGAGGAGGGAGGAAGCTACAGGGAGGATACAAAGTGAATAAAGTATTTTTAATAAAAATTAAAATAAAATATAAAAAAACACAGATAAGAGTAATTGTTACCCCTCAACAAACAAACTTCTTTTTGCAACAGATAAAAACCATTACAGGAAAACAAAAATAATCAAAATGCAGAGTTATGGAATCCATTCCTAGCAGATATATCTACCACATAATTCTTGCATCTAAGGCTAAAGGGAGATTTTAGAAAGGAGAACAGAAATGTTGTTTACTGTGAGATTGTCTCCTACTAATGCTGTAAGATACACTCATAAAATCTAATCAATATGACCATTTACACTTGAGCTAAACAAAGACATCAAGAATAGAAAATGCCAAAGTAGACAAGGAAAGCTACAAGGCTTCAACCCTACAAAGAGAACTACAGTCAATTAATGAATGCTAAGAATGAGAGACATAATCTTTCGTGGGGAAGAGCACATTAATTGGTTGTACAATACCAGAAGATCAGCCCTGAAAACATGCATAAAAGTGACATTATACTGACTTAGCAGCTTATATTTTTGAACATACACACACACACGCACAAACATATGCCTGTAACAATTAATGTAAAAAGAAAGAGGCTTTGAATTTGAAAATGAGCAATAAGATGGGTG
Organism: Pachyuromys duprasi; assembly: GCA_028658305.1. Lineage (NCBI taxonomy): Eukaryota > Metazoa > Chordata > Mammalia > Rodentia > Muridae > Pachyuromys > Pachyuromys duprasi. The sequence goes on from CM053754.1 coordinate 4,056,828, forward strand.
TTAGAGGGCTCAGAGGGGGAAAGAGGAGTAAGAAATGTGATTATGTTATAATCTCAAAAATAAAAGAAATAATAAAAAATCTTAGCTCATGTTGGAAAGTGCTGAATTCAAGCATCCAACACAATGAAATATTTTGTTAAGAAAATCTAACTCTATTCCTGCAATAATTGTCCTCATGTTGGTTCTAAGAAATTTACCCAGGTTATTTTTATTAGTAATATTAAATGAACAGTTTTTGCGGCTTCCTCAATACTTGAAATATCCTAATCACAAGGTAAAAAGCATTAATAGGAAGATATGGAGGTTTGAATAAATATCCTTGTGCATGATATTCTCAGACAATCATTAAATCAGTTGTGGACATTTTCAAATCATTTGTAGTTGCTGTGACAACTGTAAAATCTTCCACTGATATAAAGTCTTCATAATAACGAATGAAACCCCAAATCACCATGTCTCTTAACCACTGATGGCTGGGGCTCTGGGAGATTATCATATACTGTCTCAAGATCATATGCCCTTATGGGACATGTTGGATTACTGGATGAAAAACAATATACTAAGTTGAAATCAAATGGTTTAACACATAGGAAATGTAACTCAGACCCACTTCTCATCACTCAAAGTCTTTTTGTTCTGCTCTCTCTTTATTTTTCTATTTATAAAACTGCTTATGAATCATGGTAGTGACTTGGAACATGAATGGATGGCTTGCCTTCTTTTTTATTATTAATTACACTTTATTCATTTTGTATCCCCCCATAAACCCCTCACTCCTCCCCTCCCAATTCCACCTTTCCTCCCCCTTTTCCACTCATGACCCTCCCCAAGTCCCCAAGACTGATAGGGGAGGTCTTCCTTTCCTTCCTTCTGATCCTAGTCTATCAGCTCTCATCAGGAGTGGCTGCATTATCTTCCTCTGTGGCCTGGTAAGGCTGCTCTCCCATCAGGGTGAGGTGATCAAAGAGCAGGCCAATCAGTTCATGTCAGAGGCAGTCCCTGTTCCCATTATTATGGAACCAATTTGGACACTGAACTGTCATGGACTATATCTGTGCAGGGGTATGGCTTGCCTTCTTAAATCATGGAGTTGGACTTTTCACTTTTCCAATTGGAAACAAAAGTATCAAGTGTGTGAGAGAGGTCAGGAGGGTGATGCTGAGATGTCCTTGGATAGGCGGGATCTGCAGCTGGCATCAGCTGCCTCAGCCTCACGTGAATGCAATGATTATTGGCAAAGATTATTCTAAACATATATTGATTTAAAAACCTGTCTTCTAGAAATACGTGTAATTTTGTGCTTTCACCTACATGTAAAGACTACCTAACTATGGCATATCATGGCTTCCCCTCAAAATGGCCCCTGTGATTGCTTTTTTTTAATGCCTTTGACCATTCATTGAACTCTGTGATTAACCATTCATAACTGTTCCTTACTGAATCACACACATTTTAAATGAGAAATATGCCTCTTGGTTTATGTATGATTCATCTGGCACATTTCATTTCTGATAAGTGAAAATGATAAAACTGTCTCATAGACAAAATCTACTTTCTACTACTACTATTTAGTCACACCGAATATAAGTTCAGTCAGTTTATGATCAGTATTTGATGTTAAGTTATCAACTAACTAGATGGAGTGCTAAGATAATTTCTTACATGCTTTTTTGAATAGTGAGCATGGAAAAATCTGAAAAGCACACTAATGATACCAAAGGTAGCATTTACATTCTGCTGAGATATACCCACGTTACGAACTTCTGATATCCTCACACAAAACACTGAAGTATAGTGCAAAAGAAATTAACACAGCATCTGATTGCTCATATATTAAAAGCAGATTTTGTGTACATGTTTTATATCAATTGCTAGACAACACACCTGTCTTTCTATCTTCTTATTAAGAAGTAATAGCATCTTGGCAGACAGTTTCATATTTGTTTCAGCAAATCAAATGGGAGGGGACTCATTATGCTTTTGATTGCCCCACAGTACAAATGAGACTAATCTCTCTAACTCATGATCTTTTAGGGAAAACTGGAAAAGTGGTCTTTTCCAGCTATCAAAAGATTTACTTGAGCTCCAGAAATTAAACAACACACACCAAGAATGGTAAATACATACCTGCCACTTTATCACAGAATTAAATCACCAGCCCCAGATACTTGCTGGTACTTGCTGGTAAGCTTGTGACCTGAGTTTGTTACTTGCAACAAATATGGTGGAGAAAGAGAATTTTCTAATTTGGGTTGACCTCTGAACACACACACACATGCATGTATACCCAAAGTAAATAAAATCTTTATCTGTATTTAAAACCTCAAAACCTAGTTGTGTGTGGTAGAGATGTATACTAAGTTATTACAAAATTCCAATTATCACAACTCCAACTTTGAAACAAGAAAACCCAATATATGTATATACACACACACACACACACATTTTTAAATCAAGTACCTTTGCATTTCTTTAACATCTAGAAGGATCAGTGTGTGGCTCTTTCTTGGCTGAGCAGGAAAGCATAAATTAAGCATGTCACATTAATTCTACTCCCAACAACTGAAGAGCTGTGCCATTTTTCAGCCCTGTTTCTCTGTTAGCTGGATATCTGGGAATCTTGCAGGGTTTTTAACTTTTCTTTTTGCTTCAGTATTTCAGTCTTAATGGCAACTCCTAAGCCAGAAGTGGTGGTGCATGCTCTTAATCCCAGTATTCAAGAGGCAGGGGCAGATGAAACTGAGAGTTCAAGGTTAGCTATGCTGACATATAATGTATTTATTCCTATGACTAGTGGACAGTTAATATGATTGTCACAACAGATAGTATCAAGATAGATTCATGGGGACAGAAAAAAAAAAAAAACACTTTTCTCAAACTTGCCACCAGCCTGAAAAATTCTTTCTGGTTCTCTGAGGTGTGATTGTCAACTCAACACTGAAGACATCCAGTCTAGTGGCCTAGACCTGGTTTGCACACTATTGCTCTGCTCCAGCGGGAGAGCCATGTGGTACTCTGTCTCTGAAAACCTAATACTGGCTGCCATCACTGTACAAAGCTGCTTTCCAATTTTCTATTTTTTTTTATTCTACTGTCCAAGTAATATATGTTATTCTATCTGCTGCAACTGGGAATAGGAAGCCTGGCTTTTTAAAATTCTGAATCAATGATATTTCTTATGCTGCATGAGGATGTTTACAAAAGGTAACACATTGCCAAATTATAAGTTGGTGGAAATATCACATAAATAGAAACAGTGCTGTCCCTTCTCCTTCATCCTATACCTTCCTTCCACTATTTCACTCAAAAGAGAAGTAGAACTCATGAGGATGAAAAGGCAAATTACACCTCTTTTCCCTGCAATTTTTCTACTGCAAAATTCTATGCCATCATCCCTTCCTTTGATTATTGTCATTTTTTTTTTTGCTGGAATTGGCCTCAAGGATCTTCAGCTATAATCAGTATTCATAATTTCCCATGGAGGAAAGATTCTCTTCTGGAAAATCACTGTGATTTTGCTCCACACAAATCAAATAATGTTCTGCACGAAAGTACCCAGGAGTGGTTTTACTCGTTCTTTGTCCCATGCCAGTCTTTTGCTCACAGTACCACTGCTAGACCAAAGACACCGTGGACTCACAGGACCGTCAGTTTTCTGTGAATTCTTTCTGAAATTTTAAGTCATTTTGAGGAGACTAAAGCTATCCTAAATATCAAAATATTTTGTTGGTGTTTACATTCAAATATGCACATATCTGTGCGTGTCTGGGTCCTCTGCTTGGGTCTGATTCAGACTCAGATCTGTATATGACATCTCTCCAGAGTTTGATATCAGCTCTAAAAATAATGACCACTGAACATGTCTGGATTATACACTGAGGTGACCAAGAGGTGAGGGTTGGAAATTTGTTAACAGCTCATTTTGCTCTAGTCATTTCTCATGGAATGTCATAGATGGTGCTTGAGCATTAGCAGAAGACATAAAATGGTAGATATTATCTTGATCCTGTCCTTGAAAAAGTCCTACAGAATTTTAGTGTCATACTAATATAAGTTTGGGCCTTGACTTTTGGTTGAAGATTGTCTATCTGAAAGAAGAAAAAGGCACAAGCCCAGGCTTCTCCATTTTCTGAATAACTAGGCCTTGTGTGTTGTTTTTGTAAGTTAGCCCTACATTAAGACATGCAAATAACTTGTCAGTAAAATCCATGACAGAGACCTCTGATGGGTAGGATATAACTGGCCGGGGTGTACCAAATACTGGACCATTTCACTTCACTGAGATACTGAGATACTGATGGGTGCTTTGTATGGAACTTCTAAGATCCATTCATGCCTTTCTATGGGTCTCAGTATCCAAATACACAGGAAAGAAAATCATACAAAACAAATGAAAATACACAGAACTAAAACTATTTTAAGCAGCTAACACATGGAAGTGAGTTCCTCCATGGTAACTGCTAAAAAAAATCAATAAATATGAACACTAGAATACTTATTTACTTAGTCTTTATTTAGCATTTTTGCACTTGATTTAATAAGTTAAACATTGTAATTAATGCTTAATTTATTTATATCGTTTCTGTCTATCGATTAGAATTTTTGTAAACACTTCAAGGACAGAAGTTTTACACTGTATTTGATATCACAGGCATATACACAAACTTCACATATATTATAATTTCCTTCCTAGCATTATTCTTTTAAGGAAACAAAAATGAAAGAAGATTCATTCAAAAAATGCATCATGGAGTTATTCATAATATATATGAATAAAACTCCATAGTGCATGAAGTAGTAAGTTAAAGTTATTAACATTCAATTGAACATTGTAAATCCAATAAAAATAATGTTAGAAAGAGGGGTAAATGATGTGGAAAACTGATAGCTTATGATGTCAATTGGAAATACCCAAATTAGAAGTGTTTTTAATTTTTTTGGAAGCTATTAATATGTCAGAGGGAAACATATACCAGAGGGAAACACCAGGATCTTACTGGGTTTTAGCTTTAAAAGTTTGTGATTTCTTTGGCTGTAGCTGACTCTTGCATATGTGGGCACTTTTGTAACTTGTGGCTTTAGGTGTGATAATCTTAGTGTTTACATAGCTCACCTATCTAGTCACCTATCTAGTAATTCAATGTAAATGAACATGCACACATAGTTAAGCATGTGAGGAATAAAATGGTCCTAACTTCCATGCAACAATCATGGCCACTACGTCAGATTCATATGTCAAAGGCTTTGGGAGGGTTCTTTACAGACAGTCAGAATAATGATCCTTTGAGGGACAGGTCTTCATTCTTGTGGACAGAGAGATGAGCAGGAAATGATTTTTGTGTGATTCCTTGTTGTTTATTTATTTTGTTGGTTTTATTTTAGAGTCACACACTATGTAGCCCAGGCTACCTTGGAATTCATTCTCTAGACCATACTGGCCTGGCATGTGTAGACATGCCATTGGCAATAGAGCCTGAAAAGCATGGGGTGAGAATGAAGATGAGGGCTGTCCTGTTTTCAAAAGGACACACCACCAGCAGCAGTTAATGTGGTTTGTTTGACTTATATAGACCTATAAGATAGGATAAACATACTGAAATCTATATACCTAAAGAAGATAAACAAGAAAGAGGCCTTGGGGTAAGATGATCAATCCTCACTTAGAAAGACAAATGGGACATTGGATGTATGAGAATACAAGTAGCAGGACAAGAGCCTACCACAGAGGGCCACAGAGGGCCTCGGAAAGACTCTTCCTAGCAGTGTATCAAAGCAAATATTAAGACACATAACCAAACCTTTGGCAGAGTGCAGGGAATTATATGAAAGAGGGGGGAATTAGTATGACCTGGAGAGAACAGGAGCTTCGCAAGGACCAAATATATCAGGGCACAGGGGTTTTTTATGATACTATTTCTCCAACCAAGGACCATGTATGGATATAATCTAGAACCCCTGCTTGAATGTAGCAAATGGTAGCTCAATATCCAAGTGGGTACCCTAGTAAAGGGAACAGGAACTATTTCTGACATGAACTCAATGGCTGGCTCTTCAACCCCCTTACCCCCCCCCAAAGGAGCATCATCCTTGCTAGGCCATAGAGAGGACATTGCAGCCATTCTTGAAGAGACCTGATAAGCTGGAGTTAGATGGAAGGGGAGGAGTTCCTCCCCTATCAGTGGACTTGGAAAGGGGCAAGGAGGAGATAGGGGAGGGATGGGAGGGATA
>CM053754.1:4063155-4091237 GCA_028658305.1 Pachyuromys duprasi
GGAGGAGTTCCTCCCCTATCAGTGGACTTGGAAAGGGGCAAGGAGGAGATAGGGGAGGGATGGGAGGGATAGGGAGGAAATGTGGGAGGGGGCTATGGCTGGGATACAAAGTACATAACCTGTGATTGATATAAAATAAAAATGTTTAAAAAAAAGCATAACAAAAATCTGCTCAAACCCAAGGCTTTCTCTGAAGAAAGCCCCTCTACTGAGGAAGCTTTACTTGCAGAATACTGGGACTTTGTGGATAATTTAATTCACTAGGAGATATCAAGAGACTTGACCTCTGTGATAAGCTTATTTGGAATGAAGCAATGATAAGAACCCAAGAGAAAGTTTGAATTCACAAACACTTTACACTGGACGTATACTGGCTCATAAACTGAATTACAAGGTACTTAAATACAATTGACAATGGTACTTTCTTTTGTTGGTCCCACACAACTGTTTATTCTCATCGTGAAAAGTTTCATTAGGTAACAGATGTTATCAACATAGGATGCCTTCAGTACCCATGCTTCCCATGTTCCTCTGGAGGAACTGTTTTCAAACTTTGTCATGAGTCATTCTTTGGTTTTAACCTTATTATTTCTTTAAAAACTATAGGCTTATAAGAAATAAAAAGTCTCAAGGAGTCCTGTTTGTCTCTCCACATTGGGAGTACTTCACAGTAGAGTTTAAAGCATTGTGGTGCCTTCATCAGCTCAGGAACTGATGGCCATGTGATGCAAACAGACGTTACTGAATTTTCACGTCCCTCCTTTTTCTTCCTTCAGTGTATGCATTAAGGGCCATGACATTTTGTCATGTATATGGGTTCAAGTGAACATGGTCACAGCTAAGATCCAGAGTTGTTCAATCCACACACAGAAAATGTTGCTGCTACCCCTGTAGCAGTATAACTTTTTGAGTTCCAAATCTCATCCTGGAAAAGAATCAGTCATCACTTCTCTATCTCTTCTGTCATTTTAAGAATGTTGTATAAATTGAATCAGTTGGTATGTACCCTTTCTGTACTGGCTTTCTTGCACAGTACAATGCCCTGGAGATGCATTACAGTTGCCAAGTGTGCAATAATTTGTTTCCTTTTAGTTGCTGAGTGGTTTTCCATTGCATGAAGGTCTCACAATTTGTTTGTCCATTCAACCATTGAATGACATTTGGGTTGTTTCCAGATTTTGACTATTATAGACATCTTCTATAAACATTTGTATATTGATTTATGAGTGAACATAAGTGAACATAAGTTTTCATTTCTCTCTCATAAATGCCCATCAGTATGAATGTTGTGTCATATCAGAAGCTTACCTTAAGTTTTGTTGTACAAAACTCCAACGAACTATTCTCCAGAGCATCTGCTGTTTTGTGTCCCATCAGCAATGCATAGGAAGGTCACTTTCCTCACTGCCATAAGCAACAGATGGGAGGGCCAGCTTCTCTAGGTCTGTCAGCACTTATTGTCTTTGGAAATCTGTCTGTCATTTCTCCATTCTAGTAAGTGTGCACAACTCTCTGATCATGACTTGAAGCTGCACTTCCCGATGTTCATAATGTTGAACATCTTTGCTCACACTCATTTTCTCTCTTCTGTGTTGAAGTGTGACTTTGAGTTTCAGGCAATTTTCTAATTGTTCATTATTTGCTTTTGAGTTTGGAGTATTTACATATCCTGTATAATCTCTATGTCTGGTTCATTCTTTTCAAATACAGCCCTCGCATTTTCTTTTTTTTTTTCTCCTTGAGACAGGATCTCATTAAGTTACATACACAGGTTGCCCATGAACTTGTCTTATGACTTTTGCAGGCCTTGACTCTTGAATCCTTTCTGCCTCAGTCTCCTGAGGAGTTAGAATGACTGACCTGAACCCCAGCTCCAGCTCACTTTTCATAGCCTTACCTTGTGCCTCATAGAGTCAAGTTTTGTTTTGATGAAAATAAATCCATTTTTTAAAAGATACACACACAAACACACACACACACCTGCAATGCTGCCATATAGAACATATGGCCTTGAGTATGTTCGGCAACTTTACCATTGGGCTGATCCATAGCCTCAAAAGTAAGATATTATTGAAAACTAGATTTGAATTGCGAATATTTTTATTAAAATGTGTTAATGCTTTTCCATTTACATATACACCCAGTACCTATTCTCAGTCAAATTCTGATATGTATGAAAACTTACTACAGTCCAGTATTAAAAGGTCAGCCATGGTCTCATCAGGATTGTCTGCATTATCTTCCTCTGTGGCCTGGTAAGGCTGCTCCTCCCCTCATGGGGAGGTGATCAAAGAGCCAGCCACTGAGTTCATGTCAGAAGCAGCCCCTGTTCCCGTTACTAGGGTACCCACTTGGAGACTGAGCAGCCATGGGCTACATATCCTGATGAGACCTAATAGGCTAAGGTAAGATGGAAGGGGAGGAAGACCTCCCTTATCAGTGAACTGGGGAAGGGGTATGCAAGGAGAAGAGGGAGGGAGAGTGGGATTGCAAGGGGATGAGGGAGGGAGTAAAGCTGGGATACAAGTGAATAAATTGTAATAAAGAAAAAACTGTAAAGGTCAGCCATGAAAACATACATACATGCAAGTAACATAATATAGACTCGGCAGGTCACACTTAGAAATATATATAGAAATGTATATATCTTTGTATATATTTATATCAAGATATATATACAAATTTATACATGCATACAATAACAACAGTTAGTGACAGAAGAGGCCACAAATTTGAAAGAGAGTTAGAAGGGTTATCTGGAAGGTTTGGGAGTGAGGCAATGGAAGGAGAAATGTTATAATTCAATTCAATATAATCTTTCATATTTTAAGAAAAGGAAAGATAAAGAAATCTTAAAGTTCACTGGCATACTCGTTGATTCTCTGAACATTCTACTCTTCCATTGGGCCTGTCTGACCTCTATTAATATCATTTTGACTTAATTGCTGTAATTAGTGAGTACGTTTTGAAATAATGTATTTATCCTTCATTTTTGAAGACTGCTTTTGTTCATCTAGTGACTGTGCCTTCCATGCTCAATGTCATTAGTCATTAAGAAGATGTATAATAAAACTAAGTGAGAGACTATTACAGAGAAACTAGGATTGCTGTCATGAGCTGATAAACCTTAGTAAGTTTTAGTAATCATGTAGAGAACTGTTCCTCATTATAATCTTGGCAGAATTATAAAATGCTATTTCTACTTTACCAAATTGTTTGTCAGCTTCTTAAAAAGTTGAATATATAATATAATCTAGTAATTCTACACTTTATCCAAAGAAAATTTAAAGTGTACTGATACAAAGCCCTGTGACTGAATATTGATTAAAGACAAAGCATTCCAAATGGTGAAGCAATAAAGCAACAATACTGTATCCACAAAACTGACGCCCATTAAACAATAGAAAACCTGTGTTACTGACATGTAGCAAGCTTGGGTACACATTAGAAACATTAAATTGAGCAAGAGAAACCATATATAAAAGGTATAGGGTTATTGTATAGTTTAAATGCTGATTTCCGTACACCCCCCCACATATCTGGTCACAATATTTGTTCTGAGAAGTCACTGTCTCAGTGTTGTATAAACACTGGTCCCCAAATTTTCCCTGATATGTCAATAAAGCAGCTTACAGCAAATTTTGCTGAGCAGGGGAAGAATAGAGTTAAACTTCCTGCCAGCTAGAGGAGGAGAAATTAAAGGGAAAAGTAGGTGATTCAGCCACTGGAGAGGACCGTTAAACAACATGAGAACGAGCTGGGTCAGGAAACCTACAAAATGCAAGTATCTCTGAGATTCGCTGGGAAGAAACAAGATTAGCTTGGAGAGTTAAGAATAAAGTTATACTGCTCAGTTATTGTGTTGTGTAGCATATTATTAAACAAATACAAAAGAGTCTCAATGATTTGTGTGATAGCAGGGTTAAGAGTTAAGAGGAAAACTGAGAAACAAACATAATTTTATAAAAATAACCATAACATTTTGGCTCCCAGAGTGGAACACCACCTAAAGACTTTGACTTTTTTAATTTATTTTTTATGTGTTACAATTTATTCACTTTGTATACCAGCTGTATTCCCCTCTCTGGACTCTTCCCAAGCCCTCCCTCCTTCCCTCCCGCTTCTCCTCCCATGCCCCTCCCCTAGCTTTTGAAAATCTGTTTTTGGGGGATTCTTCTCCCTTCTCCATTCCAACCCCTTCCAACATCCCAACACAAGGAAGGGAAAAAAGAAGGTTAGTTGAAAGAGGGGGAATAGTTCTCTTTAGCTACTTCTTTCTGGTTAGGGTTGTGAGCTTCCCAAATGCCTCTTCCACTCTCCAACCCCCTGACCCTAGGTTGGATAAAAAGAAGGATAGTAGGACAGCGGATGTAGACCTCTTTAGACATAGTTCCTTGGGGCAAATCCACTCTTGATCATCAGAATACCAGCAGTCAGCAAACCAACAAACCAGCAATCTAGCTATCCAGTAATTCATCAATCAAGCAATCGCAAAGCAGCAAGGATCAGCAGCAACAAGGTTAAGCATAAGTGGCAAAAACAGTTCTACAGAGATTCTCTCTCTAGGAGCAAAGTGCTCGCTCCCTCTCTTGCGTGCTCTCTCTCTCTCTTTGCTCTTATTTATACCTTCTCAGAGTCTGTACCAGGATGTTTTTCAGCTGGCAAAAATCATGCTTCCTGCACAAGGCATTTCCTATTGACCAGGATCATGAATCTCCTCAGGAGGCTGTTTATCAGCTGACAAAGGTCATGCACCTCTCAGCTATGGGTAAAGCATCCCCACATCCTACACTTGGGACTACAACAAAAACATATCCACACCACACAACCAAAACTTCCATTACACCATGGTCTATATGACCTTATTCATAAGAAATGCCCAGAGAAACAGAAATCTAAAGACATAAAAAGTAGGTAAGTGGTTATTTGAGTTCAAGTACACATATGACCATAGCTAAAAACAGATGAAAAAATGGGAACATGGAAGAGGGAGGGGCTATGGAACTAAAAGGCGAATGGCTTACAATTGCTCTCTACCTTTGACAAATTACCAACCATTCTCTTACAAAGGGTAAATTTCATGAATTGACACTACATGAACAAATTTATTAAAATGTGACACTAACCCCCTGCACAGATAATAACTGTTTCCTTTCATGTTTCATTTCCTTCTGTGTAACTATTTTTAGGTTGACCTGGGGTCAACAATCTATTTGAATGGAATTAACTAGAATACTTTCCTTAAATTATAACAGATATACTTCAAATTTTTTCTAAGCAAATTAGATCTAGAAGACTTTGCTCTGTTTTTTGTTGTTGTTATTGTTGTTTTGTTTGTTTGGGTTTGGATTTTTGTACCAGTAATTCAGTATCCTTGGATTCAGCTAGCCTCATGAGTCCCCCAATTTTTCTTTGTATCACAGAACACTATGGAGTTTTGAGCAAGCATTATAAGAAATCTCAAACCTGTATAACTATATTATATTAGTCAGTAATATACCAGGCAGGAGTAAAATTACAAGCGAATTACATATGTGTGGTATAGAAGCATGTCTTGTGAGTATGACCATCTGTGCTGTGAGAATATATTATGGAATAGAGTCTTTAGAGTATTTTATAACATACATAAGTAGAAATAAGTGGGTAAAGTACAAATACTTGAGTACTGGGTAGATTTTGAGACTGACACTTTATAAAGTTGTACATAACTTCATCTTCCTCATACTTTGAAATCTTTCTCCAGTTGTATTATAGTTATTTATTTTTCATAATTTGAAACAAACTGTGAGTGCAGGCTAAGTATTTCATTGTTTAACCAAAATATAAAGATTGATCAGACATCTTAAATTAAACTTTTCTGCTTCTCTGTGACAGTCATCCTAATTTTTGTCTGTGAACACAGTGAAAAAAAGATCTATGTAGTTCAATAACAGCATAGAAGAAGAAAAGGAGAGAATTTGTCATGGAAGTAAACAGAGGTTAATATTAATTGAAATTAGATTGTGTAATTTTAACATATAAATAATATATTTAAAAGCCAAATGCTTAAAAATTAAGTTTAAGAACACAAGAAAATAGGGAAGAAAATCAGATGCACACCAGAAAAATAGTATACGAAGAAGATACTAGAGTAATTGGGGAACAAAAATAAATAAATTACATAGGAAAAAATGAGCAAAAATTGGAAAAGTTTGTCAGTCATCAATAACTGCATCAGTATAAGGAAAACCCCACTTTAAAAGTAGAAATGAATAGAAGGAATTTTACAAAGTATCCAACCACATAACACCTGAAAGAAATGCCAGACCTTCAAATTAGTTAAAAGTGAAAATAAAGTTAATGCAGTGTGAATAGGAAGTCAGAAAGACCCAGGATAACTTCACTAATATCCAAAATAATAAATAAAGATTATGTCAAAACTAGTTACAATAAATAAAAAGAAAATAAAGTCTTGATAAAAACGGCCAATCTGTCAATAAGATATTATACGAATTCTTTGTAAAATAAAAGTATAGTATGCTTTGTTAGTAAAAATGAAATCATAGCACATAAAGTCATGATTGTGGAAATAAAATGAAGTATATATGAAATGCATGGGAGGTAACTGATTCACACAACTCATTGAAAAGTTTTGAAAGTAAAAAGGTAGTCAAAATTGAATGCTGCATGTGCAAGGCATTTTACACAGTATTATAGATCAGGAATCTCATATACTAGATCAAATTGTCCTATAAATAATAAGTCCTTTGCTAGCTTCAGTCTCTAAGTAACTATATGGCTACAAACTTCCATGTCTTCAAAATTCAAGGGAAGAAAGAAATATACCCTTGCTTGTCAGCCTCATATGATTTGAGGGTTATTTGTTATGTCAGCATAAACCAAACCTATCCTAATTAGGCAGAAGTTAACAGCCAGTACACCAAACAGTTTAATGAAATAGTCAATGCTATCTTTAAAACTATTGATGGAAAGCTGTTCAGTTTATATAACTGGTTATGATACCACTAATTTTGTTGTGCTTCTATCAATATTAGTATATAAAACTCTATTAACAAAAAATATATTCAATAACTTATTTGTACCTCTAGTAGTCTAGAACTCCTTATCAAGTAGGCCCATAAAAATAAATTTATTTGTTTTATGTACATAATTGGATAATGACACAACAGAAAGCAAATAAAAGGCATTAGTTCTCATAAATAAAATTTTGATTTACCCACATAATTTTAATTCCCTAGTGATGTCCCAATTCTACTCATTTGGAACATCTGCCAAAAGAACCAAGCACCCTATCCTGGCTCATCTATTATATATTTTCTTAATTTTGAAGAGTACTGAGAGCAAATCTCAGACTTGGAGTCTAATGCACATAGACAAGCACTTCATCGACTGAGGGAGTCCAGCACATGGCTTGACTTTTCTAATTCTCACCTGTGAACTAACTGGAGGAGTGTGACACAGTGTCTTAATGATACATGTGCAGGATGCAGCAGTATCTAGCTTTATAGAAATGACAAGTCCTGACCACCTCCTCCTTCTTTGTCTCTCTAGACGGTCAGCAGATATTTTACAGATGCACCATTAGGTAGGATCACACACTCGACTCCCTCCCCACACTTAACAGACACTGAATTCCCTCCCTTTACATAGGATGGATGGAAAGGAAGCCCTTAGGTGTCCCAGCATTTTTGTCACAGAAAGAAGACAAAGAATCTTTTTAATGTTAGAATCACATAATATATATGACTGCTTAAAATATTTAACTCTTCTTAGTTATTTATACCTTTTTTGGGAATTTTATTTCTACAGTCAAAACTCCATAAACAAGAAATAAGTTATATCACATGGATAGAAAGGAAAAAAATCAAATACTGACAACACCAAGAATGATAGAGGTTGAGAAAGAAAATTCTCTTCTGTGGACACATACTGTTTCCCAATCACAGATTTCTAATTCACAACTGTGATTTCCTACTGGTAAAAAATGAGGAAATGTTACACTGATATTCTTGATGTTGCTAGCCTGAGTTTACACTCTATTTTTAATTTTAACTGCATAAAGTCATGTGTTGCAAGAGAATAAGAGGGAGCCATAGTCTATTTCAAGTTACCGTCTGAGAGCAAAATGTATTAGAGTACTTTTAAATATTATTGGTCCACTGACTAGACTCAGATGCTGTCAAATCCGTATACACACCTCAAACTTTCACTGGACTGACAGGTCTCAGGAAACCCAGCGCAGCTTCCCTTTGTGCTAATTGCAACAGCTAGAGGCAGACAATACAAATCAACTGGTGATGGCTAGCATCTGTCACTACAAGATGATAAACGTCCTAAAGTGACTCTGAAATGGGCTCTTCTGTTCCTGTCATCGACAAGAATCCTTTAGTAACAATTTTCAGGTAGGTGAACACTAAACATGGATATAAAATGAGTTTTCAAGCTTTTTTTCGAAATGTGTACACTCATCTTTCTGATAATAGTCCTGATGCCTTATTCTAAAGACCACAGCACAGCTGAGGCCTCAAACACACCCCCAGTCTTAAGAAAAAAACTACTCTGCTGGTGTCTTCCCTGGCCACTGATTTTAGTTTCATCTGTTTGTTTTGTTTTTATACCAAACTTTGAATAGTTTTCCTTTGCTGATCATAAAATTCTATTGAATATTTATCTACCATCTGTTTGTTCCAGTCTTGCTTTCCAGTTAATTCTAACTTTATTACATCTTCCTGGTCAAAGGATACAAATACTTCACTTTGGTAGTAAGGCTGGAAGACACATTTTCATGATGCCCGTAAGTTTCAGACCCTGTGTTATGATATTTCACACACTCTGATTTCACCACAGTTATCTACAATGTGAATTATTACCCCCAATTTACAGGTTAAAAGATGGAGGACCACAGAGATTCAACTCTTGCCTGAAAAAGAACATTGAAAAATATAACCTCAAGAATATGCTTCATTCTTGTTAACTGCAGTCCTCATGCAGATTTTAGCAATCACTTCCAACCACACATTTATGGATTCTAGAGGGCAAATTCTGTTTGCTGTTTGTGAATTTGAAACTACCATAATGTTCATGTTAAGTATGTGGAAAATCTGTATAAGATAAAATACACATGATTTAATTTAATTTAATTTAAATTGTAGTTAAAGAATTCTGCTGATTTTTTGCAACACACTGGAAAATAAATCTATTTCTGATACCAGACTCCAAATTGTTACAGTAAAGACCTGCCAGACAGACAGACTGAAGATAAACATTATGTTATTGCCCATTTGGAAATTCCATCTGGATCAGGAATTTCATTAAAATTCAGTACAGTTATCAGTTAATGAGATTATTTTCCTTTGTTCCAATAAGAGATAATATATACATATATATGATAGATTAAGCATATATACATGTATATATACATGTATATATATATACATATTAAGTGGCTCATTATATAAAATACAAATTGTGGGAAATGTTGAACAGTAAAAAATAGATGTGCTAACCACCCTTAATTGCTAGTTTTTCTTTTCTTTTCTTTAGAAAGATGGGTATTTTTCTGAGTTGTATCTCAAGTTCAGCATCTCTGTGAGACGGCTACAAAGAAGAAACAGCAGATAAACATGGCCTGATTGGTTAGCATGACTTCTACATTACAGTTCCCTCAAAAAGGCTAAGCAGCAACTAGGAGGAAGCAGGAGAAAGTGAAGAGAGGATGCTTGCTCTCTGGTGCATGGGTGTCTGGTGTTCTTCTCCACCTATGTGGTTGCTGTTCATTTCTAGTTGATTGGCTCAGCATTGTATTAGCTATGTTCTTACTGAGTCTGCCAAAGTCAAATAATTTATTTCAGAATGACAAATAAAGTGAGATGTTGAAATACATTCCATAACCTGCTGGTCCTTATCAAAGCACATTTATTACAATTTACCTGAAAAATCTGAGTCAATCACTTTAACAGAATAATGTGATTATCAAAAGGTTCTATTTCAGATGGAAAATCCAGCTTTGATATGAGTATGTTTTCATGTACACATTAAAATGTAGAATGCAAAAGCATTTATAAAGCTTCAATGTAATCATATCACAACCCCCTAAGTTACCTCTTTTGTAATCCTTTTATATCACTATGCTGAAGATAATCTTCTGATAAGTTGTGGTGATCTAGTATTCAGCTGTACAGTATTTTGAGGGAATCACAGAAAGTCTAAATTCAAATGTGTTTTTTTTTAAATGAACAAACAGACAGAAATACCCTTCCTAATGTATCTTTTTCAACAACAAAAGAAAAAGCACTCTCACATTTTACATCACGGATAGGCCTTGAAATTATTATGATAACCTTTACAAAACCAATAACAGAGAGTGTTTAGTTTAAGTTAAATGTTTAGAGGCGATCAGTAGGGCTAGGAAGTGAAGTCATGGTTGTCCAGTACTGACTGAGGGCAAGGGCAGGGTCCATATGTGTAACAGTGCAAGTGGGCAGTGGTTGCTAACTTGTGAAATATCCTATGAGAGATAACAAGAGTATTCTAAAATTCAATCACGGGAGGTTACATACTGTTAAAACATTACAAAACAGTAAAAATTGTATTTTCAATAGAAAAACTTTGAATATGTAGCTGATAAGTTTATTTTTTATTATTTCATTTTTTATTTGTGGGTTTTAACTTTTTTCAAAGGAAGGTTTTGCTGTGTAGCCTTGGCTGTCCTGGACTCACTTTGCAGATCAAGTTAGTCTCGAACTCACAGCCATCCCTGCCTCTGCCTCCATTGAAGGCTGGGATTAAAGGTGTGCACCACCACTCCCAGCAAGTTTTATTTGCAATGTTGGAGTTTTACAGTCTTCTCTTTTGAATCATTCCCTTGCCAGCCTAGACTTGCTGATGTCACCTATGGAGAATCTGTGTTGGAGTCCTGTCTATGTGTTTTGAAAGCTATCTCTCTCTGCTGAGTATAATCAATAGTATTTTCGTGATTAGCACAGCAATATAAAAATCATTTCAATTGGTCCAGCCTTTCCCAATTTAAAAAAAGAGGTGATGTACTTGTAATTATTGTATCTACTTTCTGCCTTAATTAGGGTTTCCTCACATTGATCTTGCTTGCATTGCATCCATTGCTGTCTTCTTGATGACCCTTCTCCATTTAATGACTGGAGTGTGCTTTTCTCATTATGTAATACCTATCTCTGTGTGGTTTTCAAATTAAACAGAAGATATATTTTACACATAATTTATTTCCTCATAAAAGACTGATCTAAGACTGAGAGGTCCCTGCTTTAGTTATATATATATATATATTTCTTCTCAACATTCTAATACTGCCCAGTTAATGTCATGGCTGTCCTTTATAATAAGTTTTGTAAACTGATATGCATTCAAATAACCCACTTCAAATTATTTGAGGCTTTTTTTCTCCTTCTATCTTAGGAAGTAATGCTTTGACAGTTTTTGAGTCCATTTTGGATGGATTTGGATTTAGAAGGCATTTTTAGGAATAATTTTCACTAGATCTATCCATAAATATATTCTCCAATTTAGCCCAATTACTTGTAAAATGGAATTTTCTACTTAGCTTCCACAGATTAGGAGCCAAAAGTGATTGCTTAATTACAGGTCTAATAGGGATGCTGTGTGGGATGACTTTTACTTCTCCTGAGAGATTTCTCTGTTGTGTACTTTACAATTTCTCTACACCCTGTGTTATTTTCTGTATTTAGATTGGCATAATCTGATTCCTGAACTTGGGTTAAATATTTCACTGCATTCTATTTCCCCATTTATATCTTTAGCTAGTTTCTTTCACCAGTTCATTTGGTGGCATCATACAACACTCCTTTATATAAACTTTATACAGAGCATGTGAGTTCTTTGTGTGATCTATGACTCTGATTAAGCGGAGGAGGTCCTCCCCTATCAGTGGACTTGGAAAGGGGCAGGGAGGAGATGAGGTGGGGAAGGGGGAGATAGGGAGGGAATGTGGGAGGGGGCTACGGCTGGGATACAAAGTACATAACCTGTGGTGATTAATATAAAATAAAAATGAAAAAATCTTCAAGAAAAATACTCTACCTAGCAGGGTATCAAAGCAGATGCTCAGACTCATAGCCAAACTTTCGGTAGAGGGCAGGGTATCTTATGAAAGAAAGGGGAGACAGAAAGACCTGGATGTAACAGGAGCTCCACAAGGAGAGCAACAGAACCAAAAATTCCAGGCCCAGGGGTCTTTTCTGAGACTGAAATTCCAACCAAGGACCATGCGTGGATATAACCGAGAACTCCTGCACTGTTGTAGCCCATGGCAGCTCAGTGTCCAAGAGGGTTCCCCAGTAATGGGAACAGGGACTGTCTCTGACATGTACTCAGTGGCTGGCTCTTTGATCACCTCCTCCTGAGTGGGGAGAAGCCTTACCAAGCCTCAGAGGAAGACAATGAAGCCAGTCCTGATGAGACCTGATAGGCCAGGGTCAGATGGAAGGGAGGAGGACCTCCCTTATTAGTGGACTTGGAGAGGGGCATAAGAAGAGAAGAGGGAGGGATTGGGAGAAAATGAGGGATGGGGGTACAGCTGGGATACAAAGTGAATAAACTGTAATTAACATAATAATAAATAAAATTAAAAAATCTTCAGGGTATGCATATATAGATACAAATATAATGTATTAAATACTATATATAATGTTATATGTTATATATATTATGCATTATATATTATATATTAATATATGTAACACATTTACATAGACGTATATAATATATATTAATTCTATATATAATAAAGATAGATGATAGGTAAATATAGAATGATAATCTAAATACAGATAGATAAAGAGATCAATCTATATGGATAGGAACATATAGTTACAGCACCTTTTTTATTCTGCAAGTGCTTTCATAAGTCCACACACTCAAAGATTAGTATTATAAAATGAAATCTTTCTCAGAAGGTAGACAGGATTTCTGAAGGCTAGCCATTACCTTTCCTAAGCAAGTGGCAGATGGCCTTGGGCAGCTAAAAGGTTACTTAAAAATATAAGAGAGGTCTTACATGGTAGAAAACAATCTCATCACTTACATCAATTGTTTCATCAAAACAACAAATCTGATTCTCATACTCTCAGAAAGCCTCTGAGCTATGAACATTCATTCACCTCAGAGAGGGAACCAACAAAAGGCCAAAGAAATAATTCCACTCAATTCTTTCTTAGTGATCAAGTGAGAATACTGAAGTAAAAGAGGAAAAGGCACAACTTACCAGGAGCACCAGTTACTCTGAGACATCAACGAAAAGCTTACCACAGCATGGGTGATGACCAAAGAAACATACAACCCTGAAGTTTCTTGCTTGGTTTGCATGAAGCTAGGCCAGCAATTGTTTACTGCTCTTGTAGTATTGTGGCAGAGGGCTTACCAGTTGTAATTGTGAGGGCTCTCTAGAGTAACAGAACTTATAAAAGGAATATAAGGGCATTTATTAAAAAAAACTTACAGGCTGTGAGTCTGCTAACCCAGCAATGGCTGGCTGAGAATCCAATATTTGCAGCAGTTGTTCAGTCGGCAAGACTGAATGTCTCAGCTGGTTTTCAGTATATGCTGTAATCTCGAAGAAGTAGGCTCTAATTCCAAAGAAGGAGCAGACTTGCTAGCAAGGACACAGCAAGTAGGCAAGCAGCAAAACCCTCCTTCTTCCTTTTACTTACATAAGCTTGCAGCAGGGGTTTCCCGGATTAAAGGTGGGTTGACCCAGCTCAAACATCTTGGATTAAAAGTGTGTCTTCCAGGGATGGAGAGATTGCTCAGTGGTTAAGAGCACTGGCTGTTCTTCAAAGGGACCCAGGTTCAGTTCCCGCCACCCACATGGCAGCTCACAACAGTCTGTAAGTCTCTTTTCAGGGGATCTGACAACCTTGACAACCTCACAGAGGCAGACAGACATGCAGGCAAAACACCAGTGTACATAAAAATAATAAATAGTTTTTAAAGATGAGTTGTACTATCTCAAAGATCTAGATGGAAGTGCACCTTCCTACTTTAAATGAAGAAAACAAGAACAAGAACAAAACCTCTCACAGGTGTGTCCTCCATTTAGGGGTTTGTTCATTTCAGATGTAGTCAAGTTGACAATCAGGAACAGCCATCACAGCTGCCTTGTAATTTACCAGAGCCTCCTTTTCTTTGCATGTTTCCCTTCCTGAACTTCATTTGGTTTACTGCCTGAGTCTTAAAAGCTTTTATCATCTTTCTATGTGGAAATGCTTCAGTTAGATGAAACAACTACAAAGTGGGGAGCCTTTGGATTGCTTGTTTGATCATTGTTCTCAATAGAATGGCAGGCCTTCTAGGACCTGTCATTTGCAGAATGCTTATGAAAAAGAGGGACATGAATATGTCCCAAACTAATAGGAATTGTTATTGGTCTATAACACACACACACACACACACACACACACTGTGTGTGTATACATGCATGCATGTAAATGCAAGATCTGCACCTTGCCTTGATTCCCAGGCCAGAGCATTGATTTCAATTCATGTGGAAGATTTTCTTTTCTATATCATTGTGTCTTGGAAGAACAGCACTCTGTGGCTTTGTCCTGCCCTACAAATTTTGCAGTTACATTTCAGTGCCTTCAACAGACCCTCTTATACTCTACCTTTGTTTCTTTGTGCTTTATGGGGTTTTTTGAGATTAACATTAATTATTTATCTCTTTCTTCCCTCCAAACCCTGCCGTATACCCCTTCTTCATCTTTTTCAAGTTCAGTTTCTTTTTAGTTAATTGTTATTTCATGCAAATATTCTTTTATTTATTAATTTTTTCATTTATTTACTTGTATTTTGTGTACAGTAGTGTTTTACCTGCATGTGTGTTTCTATGTAGGTGTCATATTCTCTGGAACAGGAATGACAGAAAATTGTGAGCTGCCATGTGGATGCTGGAAATTGAACCCAGGTCCTTTGGAAGGACAGTCAGTGCTCTTAACTGCTGAGCCATCTCTCCTTATTTTTTCTTAAATATATATTCTTAAATATAGCCTACTCAGTCTATATAAGGCCACTCATATATTTGTTTTCAGGGCTGACCATTTGGTATTGAATAACTTATCGGTGGAGTTATCCCTAAGGATGACTCTTTCTTCCACTATCAGCATTTCTTATATGGCTGCAGTTCTTTACGTAGAGTTGGGGTCTCCTGTTATTTTCCCCGTACATTTTGGCATGTCTATTGATACCATCTTTGTTCGGCTTATATTTGGACATTTGCATGGATGGGAATTTATCAGGGTAGCTCCTGACTTATTACTAGGAGACACTGTCTCACAGAGAACTTGATCTTCTGACTCTTAACAATCTTCCCATGCCTTCTTCCACAATGTTCCTTGAGCCTTAGAGCAGGAGTGTTTTGTAGATGTATTCATTGGTACTAGACTCCACATCTCTGCATTGTGATTGGCTGTAGGTTTTTGTAATGGTCACAATCTCTTCCAAAGAGGAGTCTCCTTGAGGAGAAGTGATGACTACACTTATCTGTGGAAATAAGGGCAAATATTTAGAGTGTAGTTAAGAATGCTGGTTTAGTAAAGTGATGATTGTTCTTCTCCAAGATCCATGATTTCATTAGCCAATGTTTGGGGGCTGGTTTTCTTGTTCCAGGCATGCCTTCTTAAGCATGTCATAAGTCCAATTAGAGAGCTGTTGGTTACTACTAATTTTCGTGTACCACTGCTGCACCATTGAGGTTATTGTAGCATGTGAGTCATTATTGTGGTTCATAAGTATCATAACTGTATAGAATTTTAGGTTGTTCCCCTTCATTGGAAACTGTCATTACATCTCCCATTATCATGAAAGCCAGTAATCAGAGAGGAGAGATTGAGGTCAATTCCAGCTTAGGGAAATCTGGCCCCTGCATCTGAACTACATGGTGTCTTTAGCCATAGGAACTTACTATCTTTAACTTCTGAGGAGCAACCAGGGGCAATAGCAACCTTCCTGTATATTTTGGGATTTTTTTTTAGAGAGCCTGGCAAATAACTCAAAAACAGGTTTCTCATTTTTCTCATGTTGGAGTTTTTGTTAGGTTGTCATTGGCTTTTGAAATGAGCTTTGTCTGGTCAGGTGCAAAAAAATTCATTTAAATTACATATGTGTATTTATGCAGACTTATATGTGCTATAGTTGTTACTTTTTAAAGGAAAATAGTTAATAGTATTGCTTATGACTTTTTCAGCCATCCTTAATGTTGTATAACCCACATGAATCCTTCTTTTGTATTTCCTTCTTCTCTCTCTCCCTAATTAGAGCACTCTCTTTTTTCCTGTTTCCCACATTAGATCACATATAACCTGCTCTTCCATTTTCTATTACTCCCTACTCCCTTAGCCCGGAAGTAGTCCCTCTTTTCTTTCCTGGTTTCCACTGTTACTTCAGTATATGTATTCACACACAAAGATTAGGAGCTAAGAGCCTCAGATGAAAGAGAAAAATGCAACATTTATTATTCTAGATCTGAGTCACCTCACTCATTATTATCTTTTCCAGTTTCATTGGTGTACTTGGTTAGACCCTGGAGAAAGAAGTCTAATTGTGCTTTGTTTATAATAACCTCCAATGTATTTCAGAATGACTTTGAACATGCTGCAAAGCGGGTGTTGACTTGGATCTTCCATTTTCCTACCTCAGGTTCTTAAGTGCTAGCATTACTGGCATGTGCCACCACGCTCAATAACACTTCACCCTACTCAGCAGCATTATCTCATGCATTGTGTTTTAGGGTTATAGATGTTTCTTTGTGTTGTTGAAGTTAGAGCTTAATTAGTTCCTTTTCATTCTATTTGAACGCTGTTTTGAAAGCAGAAGTGGCAGCATCATTTTCCTCAACCATTTTTCTTAGAATAGCTTCATAGGGTTTAAAAAGCACTTTCACATGAATAATCACCTTCTGTACAGATGAGACCTCTGTGTGGTTGAGAAATAGGTGATAAATCAGTTGGCATCACTGAAGCAGTAAATGGCAGTGTTTGATTGGAACCATGTTCTTCTGCATCCCAAAGGCTTCACTTCAATACATTACAACATGATTTATTAGACTTGGAGAAAATTAACTTATACATTTGAGCCTAAATTCTTCATATGTCAAAAGAAGACTGTCCACTTGTGTGGGGGTAATAAAATAATGTGTATGACATATTAACCACATAGCCCATGTTCAATGAAAACTGATCTGAGCTGAATTGAAAAGAATTCCACTTGGGAGGTAGTATTGAATGTGACTTTCAAGTTAGTGTGTGGGATAATCTCAGAACAAATATCTCATCTGCTCTGCTGGGCCAGGAAGGCAGAACTGAGAATAATGATACTTGTGTACCTACTTTCACATGTGTTAAGTGAAAACAAGTAACTTAGAAAGCCTTGGTCACATTATAAAGCGACTCAGGACAGAAAATGCAGTTCAATGGAAAGTGCATGCCAACAATGCTGTCCCTCATTGTTTCATTCTGGCCATTTGTTCTAACAATAATTGGTATCATAAAAGTTATTTAATGCTAAATAATGTGTCACTACTCAGTAGAAAGCTGGTATTGTATTCCTGTGAGCAGCAGCAACTTAGTGTTTTTGATAGGAAAGAGGACGGCATCTGATAAGAGGCAGAAGCCCCAGTCCCTGGGAGAGGCTAGCTCCCTCCCACTCTAACTTAACAAGAGTCCTGCAGTGGGTTCCTGATATTTTCTCAACATCTGTTTTGTTCCCAGCATCTGATCCACTCTGGGTGCCTTTCAAACCATAAGTTGCTGAAGCTGCAAAGATGGAATGAGAACACAGATCACGGGGATCCTATATACAGCACAACCTAAGAAGACAGCTGGCCTCCTTAGATGACATTTCTGCTCCCACATAACCCAGATTCAAATACAAGAGAGCGTTAGAAATGACATAGTTTAAAGTTGTGATCCTCTTGCTTCACCCATACTACTTACCGAATACCACAACAGCCCTCAATTTGCACAGAGCAAGTTCTTTGCATTTACATCATTTTCTGGAAGCCAAACAAATTGGCATTTCTAAGCTAAAACTGTTTTCCCCCCCTTAAGGATGCTTATCAACTTAAATCCTGAAACAGCTCCAAATCTTTACTCATCACATTTAAAAAACAGCACAACACAGAATCCTAATTCTCCCATTCAAAGAAAACCAATATTCCTCACTACTTGCAGGAAAACCAACATAGATACTGTAAATACTCAGATTGTGATTCTAAAAGCTGAGAGCATGTCTGAGGCTCAATCTCATGGTGTCAGTTTACACAGTGTTGGACTGTGCTCTGTATAGTGAAGCCAAAAGTTTCTCTCACCCATTTCAAAGAGGACAGAAAGGCCATGAGACAGGTTCTGTTTCATGTCCATGAAACAGGATAGAAGAGCCACTTATGAGTGGCCTCAGAAACAGGTGTGCATTCTCCTCTGCTTATCTCCAGTATACAGTCTTTAATTTCTTTTTTATTTCTTCATGTAGGATGTTTGCACTCTAAAATACACTGCATAGCAGTAATATGAGATGATAAAAGTAGAGAAAGAAATCAGAAACAGTTGGAAATGAAAAGGATCAGCTTGTCCTAATCATTACTTTCGAGGCAAAATTAACTACAGTAAGTCAAATGCCTCCTGTGCTTTTTATATCAACCCAACACACACACACAGATTTGGAGAATGTAAACTACCTAGACTTACCAAAAGTAGTCCTAAGTTAAGAGCTAGCTCCTTCTCTTGAAGACCAAGAATGGGCATCTGTCTATATTTCCTCCCATACCAGTAGCCACCAATCATCTACTACCTGCTTCATAAGTGAAGATGAAATGTAATGGCCATCCACTTTAGTTTTATCTGTATCTGTTTTCTCCCGATACTGACAGAAAGGTGTGATTGCAATGCACCTTAAAATCTAGGAAGCTAAAATAAATGCTCTCTGCCCTTACATTGTGAAAAAAAAAAAAGAAAGTGCTAAGCCATGGAGTTTGCTTTCATACAATGATATTTGTATTGCAAGCATGGGTATCTAAGCTCAATTCCCAGAATATACATACAACAGCTGGATTTAGAGGCATGTGTATATAATCGCAGCACTGGGGAGGCAGAGACAAATGGATCCCTGGGGCTCACTGTTCTACCAGTCTAGCCTACATGATGGCTTCTAGACCACTGAAAGACCCCATCTCAGAAAAAAATGGTGGATGGCATATGAAGAACAGCACCTGAGTTTGGGGGATACTATTCACACATGTTCTGGCCTTCATGTACATGTGTACATGTATGCACATACACATGAGTATGAGTGTACACCTGTACATACACACACACACCTACACACAGAGCGTGTGCCTGAGCAGAACTCAAGGCCACTGCCTGTGAGCTGATTGGGGATTTGATCATGCTGACAAATGACATTATTCTTAATTATCAATAACATCAGAACATCAGTGTTACATGATGTCTTTCTGCCATTAAATGACACAGGCTATTTACCTGGACCCTTACTAGTTAGTTGCTCTGAGATAGGAACCTTCTCTTATCAAAAGTGAATATTTAGTGTTTGCAACAACATTCATATTTAAATACCAAAGTTTTCCGTAAGACCAACCATTACTCATTGTTGGATCTCCATAGCATTGTTCCAAATAGTTTGGTATAAAAAAAAACATTTTGTTAATATATTTTGATTAAGTCTTATAAAATGATTGAAGAAAACTTGTGCTTTGAAGGTCAGTTTTGGACTGACCTTTCTTCAAGGTCACTTTTATTCTCCAGGTGACAATTAATGCTGTGCTACAAAAGATTAGCTCAGTAATGCAGCCCTATGTGCTGTGCAGCGCCCATTCTCCCTGGCTGTCCATGGCACAACTAAGCCTTTCTGACTCATATTCAGGATCCCTGAAGAGGAGACAAACTGACAAATAACAAAAGCAAACCTCAGATTCTCCTTTCTGTTAGTGCTCCTTTATAAACTCCCTTCCTACTCAGCACATGTATACATGGAAATTTCATGTTCATATGTAAGTCTTCAAAAATATACTCAGCCCTGTGTGTCTGTATGTGTCTTGCGGTGTGCATGTGTATGTGTACAGGTATGACAACCTCAGGTGTTGGTCCTGACCATCTACTCTCTAACTACTTTCCTAGGTTCCTTCACCCACACACTTTACAATGCAAAAATACAAATTCAGACACATTGACATGACTGCTGGCCATGCCTTCATGTGTGTGCAGGTGCAGCATTATGCTACCATAGAGTGTTTTGAAAATTTTCTCTAGTTATATTTGTTTCAGAGAAGACATTTAACTGCTATTGAATGGATGAGAACACAATTATTTTCTGAGACTTTCAGTCTAATCTTTTCTGCATCCCTCAAAGTGCCTGGTGAAGCAGAAATCACATTTCCAATAATGACTGTCCTGGATGAGTTATGTTTCTTAACTCTGCTTCCTGCTGGCTCGGGGACTTGATTGCTTAAATACCTTAGAGATACTTATGACTCACTCTGTGTTTGGTTGGTGTTTATGTTAACATCATCCAAAAATCAGAGTCTATATTCATTCAAACTGCAGTGATTGAATTAGATGATTTCCAGCTGAGTCATCCAATGGAGATTACAGCATAAAAATATCCCACACTTCCTAAATGTTTAGTCAGGTTGTTAAGGGGCTTGAAAGGGTTAATTAGGAAAAACATTAAATGCTTATCTTCTCTAATGTTGGAAGCGCTAAGGTCTAAATCAGCTGATTTTGCTGGAGACTCAAAATAATTCTTCAAACATATTGGCCAGTGTATTCTCCAACACCAGCCTCTCTAAGAGGCCAGAAGGTAGAATGTGCTCCAAGTTTCTTTGTTAGGTTGGGAAATAAGCTCAGTGTTAAAAATTGGAAATGCCTTATTTTGTTTGTTTATTTGTTTGGGTTTTTTTTTTTTTTGTTGTTGTTCCAGACAGTTTCTCTGTGTAGTGTCGGCTATCCTAGATTCACTCTGTAGATCAGAATTTCCTTGAACTCACAGATATCCACTTGCCTCTGCCTCACGAAGTGCTGGGGTTACAGGTGTGTGCTGCTCTACCCAGTTTAGGAATAACCTTAAAAAAAAATTAATCCAGGTCTTTCTATATCCCTCTTCTTCCATAAGGATTCTGGAACTCTGACCAAAGTTTGGCTATGGGTCTTAGTATCTTCAATACCCTTGTGGGTAGAGTCTCAGGAACCCCACAAAGAGAACAACAGAGCCAAAATACCTGGGCCCAGGTGGGCGTGTAGAGACTAATACTTCAGCCAAGCACCATGCGTGGAGAGGATCTAGACCCCCTGTTCAAAAGAAGGTCATTGGCTGCTCAGTTTCCAAGTGGTTTCCCTAGTAAGGTGAGCAGGAGCTATCTCTGGTACAAACTTAGTGGCTGGCTCTCTGATCACCAATCTCTGGGGTGTGCAGCCTTGTCGGGCCACCAAGGAAGATGATGCAGCTAACCTTGGTGAGACCTGATAAGCTAGGGTCAGATAGAAGGGGAGGAGGACTTCCCCTATCAGGGGACTAGGGAAAGGGTATAAGGGGAGAAGAAGGAGTGTGGGCGTGACTGAAAGGAGATGAGGGAGGGGGCTACAGTGGAATAAAAAGTGAATAAACTGTAATAAATAGATGGATGGATAGATAGATAGATCCAGATATTCAATAACTGTCTTTCAGTTTTCGTCATGCTTTATGAATTGTTCTCAGGGAATAAATTCCATTTCTGAAAATTTCCAAGAACTTCTGAATGAAAATTATTGTCAACATGAAGATGGAAAATTAGTCAAGTAACAACATAATATAAAGGAAGAGAAAATACAGAGAAGTGATTGACCTTCACTAAATAATTCTCCAAAAGAAGAGACTTTTTAACTGAGAGTTGTTTATATCTCATATTCAGTATGAACTAAAAAGTTGAAAAGATACAAACAACAAGGAGAAAAATATATGAATGTCAGATTTAAAATGATGCATTCCACAAACTGCCAGTAGTTATCAGCTTTCCTGAAGAACTTTGGCAATTCTTCCATCAGGGAAATTATTAATTGATTAACTGATTAGTTGATTGATTGTGTTTGTGTGCTGTGTCCATAAATGTGTATATATGCATGTGTGACTATATATATGTCTGTCTTTTGTTTGTATGTGTGAATATGTACCTGTATGTATCTGTGTTTATGTCTGTATTTCTGTGTGTCTTTGTGCTCCTGTGGCTACCTTTGTGTATTTGTGTGACTATGTGTGTGTGTACAGTCTCTCAGTGCATATATCATATTTGGGTCTGTGTCTTTATTTGTAGGGACATAATATGTTTGCATTAGTTATCTTTGTGATCTCAAATTGTGACTACAGTACCTATAAAAACAACTTAAGTGAGAAAAGGTTCATGTTGGCTACCAGGTTCAGAGGGCTATCAGTTCATCAAAGTAAGGAAGACATTAGCAAGTGCATGTGACAGAGAAAAGATGTTTGTATCTTGGCAGAACAGAAGTCAGAGTGCTTGGGAGAACATAGACTGAACTGTACCCTTCAAAATCTCATTCCTGGTGATCTCCTTCTACCAGCTTGGATAGCATACCAACAAAACAACTAATTCAGAGCTTAAATCTATGGGGAGTGGGGGAAATGGAACATTTCAGATTTAAAACCCAACATTATTGTAGAACTAAAATAGGCAAATGCAATATACAATAGAAAATAATATTTTAGTAGCAGTGGAGAAGACAAACTTTCAACTAAAATAAAACAATAAAAAGTATAACTTAACGTTCCTCTTAAACTAATTCCAAATGGACATAATGTGATAAGCAGTGGTTTCAAAACACCGGACACGAGGAATAAAGACATGAGACCTAAGGCTTGATAATAAAACAAGGGTGGGGAGCAGCTACTCCATGGCTGCTTAGGTAGAGTGAGTGGTGCATACCTGCATGTAGGCCAAGGAAACGCAGCCCAATGGCTCTCTGAGTTAAACTAACTGAGCTAGAATTCTGCAAAGATAGAGACAAAGTATCAGGTAAGAAAATGGTGTACAAGAAACAGAGCCTACAGACCATTGGTTTTCCTTCCTTGTGTTCATTTGAGAGCAGAATGGATCATAATGCTCAGACAAAAATTTCGTAGTTGGGAAAAGGTGCACCGCAAAATATGGGAAGTATGTGGTACAGTCACAGGCCCAGACATAATGCTGACTCCTTCAGGCATAGGTGGGAGCATTGATGAGAGCACTTGATGAGATGGTTCTTCATTTAGAATGGAATACAGTTAACCTTAGCCTGATCACAGCTAACATTTAATACACATCACGTTTCAAAGTATCACACCATTTCAAAGCACTTTAATTGCAACTCAAAATGAAGCCAATTCATGAGACTGACTTCCGTAGCCATAAGATCTTCTAACACCTTGATCTTAGACTTGTCACCCTGCAGAACTGTGAGAAACAAATGTCTGACATTTAAGCCAAGCAGTCTGGCATATTTTTATCACACAGCCCACTCTGACAGAGTTGGAAATTGCTTCCGAGAGTAGAGTTGAGCTGTAACAAATAAGTTACGTTCTAGGAACTCTTTGGAAAGTTGGTAGTAGAAAGAAACCAAATGAATGCACAGGCACATAGGAATTACCAACAACAACTTTCTTAACATAAATTTGGAGGGAATCTATTGATGTCTGAGCTGCTTCGCAAAACGAGAATGGCCATTCAGAAAGGAAAAAGTTAATACAGGTCAAAACAAGAGTTACCATTGAGAAAGAGTTGACAGAATTCTAAGGAGAAATATTCTGTGTGCCGTAATTAGGGTTTTCTGCAAACTTTGGAAGTAATATATAAAACCACAGATGACCAAATAACCACAGTCTTTTTTATCTTATTGTAATGCATGACTTCCTTCATACAACAACAGTATAATATAATTTTTTTAATCTCTCAAGGAAAATCGGCAAAGAATGTTCTGAAATTGATGAACCTCAATTGAAGTGGCAGCAGCATATAGTTGAGTCCTTTGCCCACCTTCAAGAATAGGAATAGAATTCCATCTTCCCATCCACTGTGAGGTCCTTCCCACCTAATGACATAACCTCAGGTTCCTAGTTTGCTTTTTGCTTTTAATAAAAAAGAAATAGAGAAAGAAATATCGTTTTACAAATTGCTCTTCTACATCCATGGAAGTGATCGTCCATCTTTCCCCTTCCCATTCTATGTCTATAGTGACTTGATTAGTCTTTCTTTCTTTTTTCTTGAATTACAACCAAACTCTTGAACTAAACCTTAGTCATCTTAGTCCAGAATTGCTGGAGGTGTTTTGGAAGGGGAGCTTTGTATAGATATTTTTTCTTGTAATGTCTCTTTGCTTTGGGTATTAAGAAAATACTAATTTCTTATAATGTGTTATAAAATGCTATTATAACTTACAGATTTTAAGGAAGGTATCTATTGATCTTAGCCATTCTGATGGGTGTAGTTGGAAGATATTTTCCCAGTCTGCAGGCTGTCTTTTTGTTCTGTTGACAATGTCCTTTGCTTTACAGAAGCCTTTCAGTTTCATGAGGTCCCATTTATTGATTGTTGATCTTAGAGGCTGTGCTGTTCAGAAAGTTTTCTCCTGTGCCAATGAGTTCAAGGCTCTTTCCCACTTTTTTTTTTTTCCTAGAAGATTTAATGTGTCTGGTTTTGTGTTGAGGTCTTTGATCCACTTGGACTTTACTTTTGGTTCAGGGTGATAAAGGGACAACACATGCTGGAAACATTGTGGAGAAAGGGGGACCCTCCTCTATTGCTGCTCAGAGTATAAACTTGTAAAACCACTTTGCAAATTAATCTGGTGCTTTCTCAGAAAATTAAGAATAATGCTACCTCAAGATCCAGCTATACCACCCCTAGGCATATATCTGAAAGAGGCTCAACCATACAACAAGGACATTTGTACAACTAGGTTCATAGCATCTTTGTTCATAATAGTCAGAATCTGGAAACAACCTGGATGTCTCTCAATTGAAGAATGGATACAGAAATTGTGGTACATTTACACAATGGAATACTACTCACCAACTGTAAACAAGGATGTCATGAAATTTGCAGGCAAACACATAGAATTTGACAAGATCATCCCAGAAGCAGAAAGATACACATGGTATATACTTAATTATAAGTGGATATTAGACATATACTATAGGATAAACATCCTAAAATCTATAGTCCTAAGAATGCAAACAAGGATGACCAAAGGCAAGAGGCTTAATCCTCATTCAGAAGGGCAAATAGGATAGACATGAGAAGTAGGACAAAACAGGGAATAGGAGAAGAGCCTTCCATAGAGGACCTCTGAAAGACTCAACCCAGCAGGGTATTGAAGCAGATGCTGAGACTCATAGCCAAATTTTGGACAGAGTGAAGGGAATCTTATGGAAAAGGGGGGAAATAAAAAGATCTGGAGAGAATAGAAGATCTACAAGGAGACCAACAGAGCCAAAAACCTGGGTAAAGGGGGCTCTGTAGAGACTGATACTTCAACCAAGGACAATGCACAGAAAGGACCTAGACCCCCTGCTCAAATGTAGCCCATGGGCAGCTCAGTCTCCATGTGGGTATCCTAGTAAGGGGAACAGGGGCAGTCACTGACATGGACTCTGTTGGCTGTTCTTTGATTACCCTGGCAAGGTGACCTTACTAGGCCACAGATAAAGAGGGCTCAGACAGTCCTAATGAGACTTGATAGGCTAAGGTCAGATAGTAGGGGTGGAGAACTTCCCTTATCAGAGGACTAGTAGAGCTAAATAGGAGGGGGTGGGGAAGAGGGCTAGAGGGTGGGACTGGGAGGAGATTAGGGAGGGTACTACAGCAGGGATACACAAAGAAAGCAAAAAAAAAAATTCTGGTCACAGGGATCTTTTCTGAGACTGATACTCCAACTAAGGTCCATTCATGGAGATAACCTAGAACCCCTGCACAGATGTAGTCTGTGGCAGCTCAGTCTCCAAGTGGGTTCCCTAGTAATGGGAACAGGGGCTGTCTCTGACTTGAACTCAGTGGCCTGCTCTTTGATCACCTCCCCTTGAGAGGGGTGTAGCCCTACCAGGCCACAGAGGAAGACAATGCAGCCAGTCCTGATGAGACCTGATAGGCTAGGGTCAGAGGGAAGGGGAGGAGGACCTCAGCTATCAGTAGATTCGGGGAGGGACATGGGTGAAGAAGAAGAAGGAAGAGAGGGGTTGGGAGGGGAAGGAGGAGGGGGCTACATTTGGGATACAAAGTGAACAAGCTGTAATTAATAAAAAATTAATTAAAAAATAATAAAACAAAAACAAAACAGAAAAATATCTATTATTTGCATACTTGATGCTACTCATCATGGCAGGTATTTGCTTAGAATTATCTTTGCTGTTTTGTTAAATTATGCTTTTTTGTTGGTTTTAAGTGACTCAATCTATTTTACTGTAGCCATTCATATTTTCTTCTCTTCTTTCATTTCATGTTACCTCTGGGTATGCTCATTGTATCTAAGTCATCAAACTTGTTAGTGTTCAGTTGTAAAGCATTTTCTTATAATTTTGGCAACTATCAGCATAATTCTAATGTGCTAATATTCATTTGTGTTATTAGTAATTTAAATCTGAAGCTCTTGTTCTTTATCACTTTAAACTTTTACAGATAGACTGGTCTTTACAAATTAAAATAGCTTTCTTCTGCTGATCAGCTCTGCTATTTTTCAATAATATGTCTTGTTTACTGCTGCTATTATCATCGTGAGTTTTATCTTTTGGTTCTGGAGGGATTTTTGTTCGTTTTTTACTATTTTTGAAAAAGAAAGCTATCTTATTGACTTGCCTACTATCTTTGTTAGCTTTAACTGACAATTTGATACAGCCTAGAATCATCAGAGAAGGCAGTCCAACTGAAGGCTTGCCCAGATCAGATTATTCCCCGAGTATAACCTTGAGAAATTATCTTGACTGTTCATTACTGACAGATGGTCCAGCCATGGTGTTAATGTCAGTTCATGAGATGGTAGTCCTGCCTGTATAAGACTATGCTTATATGCTATGTAAGCATGAGCTTGGTGGAGTCTTTAAGCAGCCTTCCTCCATGGTTTCTGCTTCAGATTACTGCTTGAGTCCTGCTGTGACTTCTAATAATGGGCTATATATTGCATAAGCTAAAGTAAACACTTTCCTTATCCAAGCTGTGTTTGGTAGATGTGCTTTATCACAGCAACAGAGCTAGAATGAGACTAGAATGCCATTCCCAAACTAAAACATATAACCATACAGTTCTGTATAGCTTTGTATATGGTTGTTAACTTTAATGTCATCTTGCCCTGAAAAGAGACCATTCTTGTATCAGTTAGAACACTACAAAGTTCATATATTCAGTTGAGATTTGCTGATTATGACTAAGAATTTTCTTGAATTTTATTACCATTTTAATTTTAGAATTCCTAGAAAGTATTATTACACAAATATTTTTCCATTTATTTATTGCTTTTTCTAAGTATAGGTTATTGCAAGTCCACTCTCTAATACTTCAACTGATAGCTGCCTTGAGGATCTTGCATACCCCAGAAGGAATAAAAAAATTCATGTAATGATGCCTTGCATTTATTAAATTTCCACAGAATGGTTTAACAGAATAAACCATAATATAAATGACAGACTTTAGTTAAACAAGACACCAGTCTTGGTTCACTACTAGTGATTAGTATCAATCATATCTTAAAACATTAGCAGTTGGGTAGGCCGTGTAAGAAATACATAGGCATTCACTCCTGTATCACAATTTCTTTAAACCAACTTTGCAAAAATTATAATTCTATTTTAATAGTAAGTCAACACACATGGAGTGAATCTAGTATTGCTTTCATACCACAGGGTTTCCAATAAGAAAAATACTTATAAGTATGGCAAACATTTACAAGATTGAGACTTGAAGTGAGAAAATGAACAAAACAAATCAACTGTAAATTAAGAAAATGTAAAATAGCAAGAGTGAGGACAATCTTCAAAGAAGTTGAAAATATAAGAGATAGGAGGGATCCAAGATG
>CM053754.1:4091737-4134374 GCA_028658305.1 Pachyuromys duprasi
AAGTACCCAACCTGTGATTGAGATAAAAATAAATAAATTAAAAAATAAAAAAAAGAAAGGCATTCGCCAAGTTTCTTCCTCATCACTTTTACTACATTTAAACCTATATGTAAATATCATCATACTGTAATTTGAAGCATCGTTATCATAGTATCTTCTTAGTATTTTCTCATTTTAAAACATGCTTTTATGTGTTATTTGTGAAATTTGGGCTGACATTTATATCACAATTATAACAAAGATTATTCCTTTGTGCTTTCTAAACTTTTCACATGTAGATCCTTAATCCATAAAAAATGATAATATTTTGTGTCTTGGATAAGACAAGGTTTTAAGATTTACTTTCTTCTTGTGTTCATTCTCAATTGACTCAAGCATAGGTAATGTGGAGAACCACATCTACATTGTCCAATTATCATCTTTTCCAAGGATCTTGCCTTTTGTTATTGACGATGTCCCCCAACATCTCATGAGGGACCATTGATCAATTTCTTCTTTGTGCCAATATCACACTGACTCCTTCAAATGCTGTAGCTTTCAAAACTATGTCATCACTCCACACTAAGTACAGTGACCTCTTATCTCCTATATATTAAAAAGGAAGAGAAAAATAAAAACATGGGAATTTAGATAAACTGAACCCACTCTACACCGCTGATAGGACAGTGAGAGAGTGAAGCAATAATAGAAACCGGTATGAAAGGCAGAAAAGCAGGTTTCTAAAAACTTTAAAATTACTGAGATATAACAACTTTTCAGCATGCAACCAAAAAACTGGAAACAGTTTTGAAGAAATGTTTGCACATCCATTGTGGTACTTAAGTGAGAATGGCCCTCATTAGACTCATGTTTGAATTCTTAGTCTCAGTTGGTGGAACTATTGGGGAAGGGGTAGCAAGCGTACCCTTGATGGAAGAGGTACATCACTAGGGATGGGCTTTGAGTGGACTTTGTCATTCTCAGTTAGCTCTCTGCCTCTCTGGATCTCTCTGTCTCTGTCTCTGTCTCTGTCTCTGTCTCTGTCTCTCTCTCTCTCTGTGTGTGTGTGTGTGTGTGTGTGTGTGTTTCTTCACAACTTTGACTGAAAACAAATGGTTGGGTTTAAGGGTAAATGGCTCCCGTGCTTGCCTGTGACTAATTAAAGTCCAATGCAGCTACTTTATATATTTTGTCTGTCCTTTAGTCTATATTAATTAACTAACCCACATATTTCTAAAGAAAGTTTAATTTATTCTTTAAACTTTTATTCATATATACTGAATGTCTTCATTATATCCTACCATCAGACTCTCAAACGCATCTCTCCTGACATGATGTCCTTTTTTAAATTTTAAGTAACTCAGTCCATTTAATGCTACCTGTATGTGCATGGGTATGAAGCTATCCAGTGAGGCATGGACAATCTACTAGTGGCTATACCCTCAAATGAACTGCCAATTACTTCCTAACAAGGTAAAGGGCTTTGCTAGCTGGTCTCCTTTCCTTGATACAATTTAAGTGGCTTGATGCTGTACAGGTCTTGTGTAGATAACCACAGCTGCTGAGTTTGTGTGTGCACTAGCCATGTCATGTTCCTTCACAAGACAGCATTTCATAGCATTCCCCCCTACCCCCTAGCTTTTAGGTCCTTTATGCTCCCCTTTTCTGCTTTGTTCCATGGCCTTTGACACACCTTCTTCAGTAAAATTTCCTTTTGTGTTGTCTAGGAAACTGCTAAACCCATCAGATGAACTCCTAAGTGGGGAAGTAGTATTTGTTCAGTTCTAAAATTTTATTGTGTGTTTAAATTCAGATTATATGGCACATTTTCCATCTTCAGATATTTTCAGATATTATTTCATGTAAATTACAATTTAATTGAGTGATTCCACTTCTAGGCATGTATCCCAAAGTTAAACTGGCAAATTTATGAAATAATAGAACCACGGTCCTTCTAGGAAGTACTATACACAGGAGCAAAAGAATGCAAATGATCCAAGTATTCACCAGTGGGAAATAGAAGAATCAATCATAAATCCACACAGTTTCAGATCTTTAGAGATGAACTGAAGATCACCATACACTGATGAACCAGTTATTTAAGATACAGTTTTAAACAAGTAAAAGGGCAGAGCAGAGAAAAGTGATACTATCCATGTGTTTCATTTCACAAAGAAGGAAATGTCCATCCCCATTCCCCAACACACAACTGAAGAATAAGCCATAAGCTAATGAAAACACTTCTGCACATGGAAGTGATGTGGGGGAAATTAAATGAAAGTAATACTTTTCACAACATGCATCTCCTCTTCCTCTCTCTCTCTCTCTCTCTCTCACACACACACACACACACACACACACACACATACAAGATGGTTCATTCACACTACTGTAATACTAAACTAAATCAAAATGAAAGAAATCTTTTATCTCTTAGAAATAGAAACAAAATCATCCATGACTAAAATAACACCATGCTGTGAAATTGCATGGATTTGGGGGAGATAAGTAGAGAAAATACCAAAGTTGAATATTGTGGAGGCTGAATAATAAGGATTATGAGCATTCATAGTGTTCTTACTTTAGTGCTAGGATGGGTTTGGTATTTTCCATACTAAGTGGGGGAGGATACAAAACACACAAAAATATTAACAAGGAGTACCTGAAGCTAGCATTAATTTTTGTTTTGAGATATTTTTGCTTTTCAAAAACATGCAGTTATTTAGTAAACAGCAGAGAAAATAAG
This sequence comes from Pachyuromys duprasi, assembly GCA_028658305.1. Lineage (NCBI taxonomy): Eukaryota > Metazoa > Chordata > Mammalia > Rodentia > Muridae > Pachyuromys > Pachyuromys duprasi. The sequence goes on from CM053754.1 coordinate 4,094,463, forward strand.
CATGATGAGACCAGTGTTAAAGTAGAATTTCAAACCTTACCTTTGAGCCCCTATAACTGGATTCCCTAAATCAGGCTATGACTTCCTATTGATAGATGACTTTAGAGGGATGGCTAATTTATGAAAAGGAAATGTGTGCAGAATGTTATTTCCCCATTTAACTTTTGCTTATTCCTTGCTGTTTTTGTTTTTGTTTTCCTGATGCCAGATTCATATCCCTGTTTGCATATTCAAATAGCAGATCTCTTCAAACTACATGTTATATAAAACATTTGTTTTCACATTATTTTAAATGGCTCAATAATCATAAATATATTAAGGACACAAATTGCCATTAATATAGTACACTTGTGCCATAAAATTTGTGTTCACTTTGATTGAAAATTCTAGTGAAAGTTAACAATATTTCTATCCAATATCATAAGGGTGAAATGGCATCAACCGAAAAACTATAGACAATTGGAAGAAACATGAAAACAGCCATTGCTTTTCATGGATTTGTGAGGGAAAGTTGATGAATTACAAATGTATCTCATTAAAAACCATTTGACATCTGCGTGTGACGATTTCAACCTCTGTTGCCACAATTATGTTGTGTTTAATTGAAATTGTATAAGTAAAAAATAAGAGGGAAACTTTTGCCAGACAGCTGTTGAAGGACAACTAGATAACAATTTTTTCAATGTTGTTTCATTTTCTTTCAAATACGGAATTTATTGAGGTTGTTAATTTGTTTTTATTCACAAAGGAAGTATGTACACTGGTTATGATCTAATAATTCTTTTGTATTTTATAAAGTTTTGTGTTATACCTGTTTTGCTTAATTTCAGACATATTTTCATAACTGACTAATTTTTTATATTATTTGGCTTTTTGGAAACTTTTCATTAGTACCATTTAGTATATCCTACATGTAAAAGCCCTGACACAGCTCAATAGAATACTCTAAGTAAAGTGCTGTTAGTTAGATATCCAGATGTCCCTGCATAAACACCACCCCAAGGAGTAAGCCTGAGAGAAAATGTAATGAAAAGGCAACCCTGGTACCCACATTTTCTTCTAGAAGCCTTTAGATGAGCTTTGACCAGAATGGAACAGAGATCTAGGCTCAGAGAGGAAGATAGAAGGTTATCATAAATTTTAGCAGTATTTTTTTCCTTTACATTTTTAACATAAAGCTAGATACACGGTAATCCTAGTACCTCAGTAGATGCAGGAGGACCAGGCATTCAAGACCATCTTGGCTACGGAGTGAGTTTGAGACTAGTCTATGTAAACCTTTTTCTCAAAACAAAACAAGAATGAACAAAAAAAATATGTTTCTGAACATGATATCAATGGATGTATATAGTACCCTTATGAGATAATTCCATCATTTCTATCATTTTTTAGTCTAATTCTGTTATTTTTCTGTGCATAATGACATTTTTTTCTGTTTTTCTGCCAATGATTTTCATTTATCCCTTGGTTATTTTATTTTTGTCATCCTAATTCTCTAGTTTTTTTTTCTTCCAGGTTTTAATTTATTATAAATCAATGCATACCAAAACCTTAAGAACACTGTTTCTGAGCAATCTTTAGTTGAGGTCTGCATTAAACTTACTTTTATGGTATAGACATTTTTGCTTTAAAAAAAATAGCAACATGTATTTAACACACTGAAAATGATCTTGAAACTCTGATCTCTCACTTCCTAACTACTCACTTAGCTCACTTCCTAACTGCTTTCCTTCATAAGATTAGGAATCTGTTGCCATTGGAACTCAACCCAGAACTCTTCCAAAGAATTAGGATGTTCCTTTGCAGAAGTTTATGTATGAGGAGCATTTTCTGGAGTTACTATTAAAAACTATTTAACATTTCAGATGAGGAGAAATGTGGGAGGAGAGAATAAACTCTGTCTTCAAGGAAGGTACAGAACTGTGCATCATTCCCTATACGGCATCTTGAAGAAGACCAGGACCATATGCATTTGCAGTGCCTCCCCAAGGGAGCCTAAGCTAGAGTTCTATACTATCTCCCTGTACTACTGATGCCAGCTGTGGAACACAGATCCTTTAGAAAGGGAGTGCTATAAATTTTAGTATGGTTATCTAAATTAAATGGCAAATATCCACTTATAAGTGAATATATACCACGTGTGTCTTTCTCAAACATGGATCATCCTCACTCAGGATCATCTTTTCTCGACCTAAAGAAGCTAAACAACAAGCAGAATGCTAGGGAAGATTCTTAAATCTCATTCAGAATGGCAAACAGGACAGATACCAGAAGCAATAGAAGAGAAAGAACATGATTGGAGCACACCATAGAGGTCCTCCGAAAGGCTCCACTCAACGGGGGGTCAAGCAGATGCTGAGACTCACAGTCAAACTTTGGGCAGAGTGCAGGGAGACTATTACAAAAGGAGGGGAATAGAAGGACCTGGAGGGGAAAGGAGCCCCACAAGGAGACCAACAAAGCTAAAATATACCAGCCCAGAGGGCCCTACAGATATTGATGCACCAACCAAGGACCATGTATGGTAAAGACCTAGACCCCCTGCTCAGATGCAGCCCAAAAGCAGCTCAGTCTCTATGTGTATTCCCAAATGATGGGACCAGAGGCTTTCTCTATCATAAGCTTTGTTGCCTGTTTGTTGATCACTTTCCCCTGGTGATGCAGCATTGCCAGGCCACAGAGAAAGAGGATCCAATCAGTCCTGATGAGACTTGATAAGCTAGGGTCAAATGGCAGGTAAAGAGAACTCCCCCTTTCAGTGGACTAGGGCAAGGATAGGATGAATGAGGGAGGGAAAGTTGGAAGGGAGGAGATGAGGGAGAGACCTACAATTGGGATATAAAATGAATAAATTGTAAAAATATAAAAATAAATAAAATAAAATAGAAGGGGAGTCCTGCAGGAAGCAGGCGTCTTCCAAGTCAGAGTAGGAAAGGATGATGTAAAGTGATACGAGTAAACATTCATTCACAGAATTTAAGTCTTTAGAGCAACAATGAACAATCCAGTTTTTTTTTATTATGGCCCAAGAGAAAAAAAAATGTTGCCTCATCTTCAAGCATGGAAATCTAAACTTTCTTAAACCTCCTCAAACCTCCTCATTATCCATGTCTTATACAATGCTTCTGGTTTTGTCAAAACAAAAAGTATACTGTATACAGAAGGACAAGAAACACAGTGTTAGTATTTAGGCAGCCTGCTTCTGGATTGTCTAGCAACAGAGGGGTTTTAGCCATCCTAGACTTGGGGGTTAGGGACTCTAATCTTACACACCTGTGAAACCAAACTTGCCCTCAATTTTCTTAGATGACAGATCCAAAGCAAAGCCTTTTTAATTGCTTCCAGTGACTAGGTAAATGGAGGTTCCCTCAATTAAATGGAGGTTCCCATGTTCAAGTCTCTTTGATCAAAACCTTCCCCCTCTCTGGCGTTTTCTCAGACAACTAGGAATAGTGCTTCCTCAAGATCCAACTATATCACTCCTAGGCATATATCCAAAAGAGGCTCAAGTACACAGTAAGTACATTTGCTCAACCACGTTTGTAGCAGCTTTATTTGTAATAGCCAGAAACTGGAAACAACCCAGATGCCCCTAAACTGAGGAATGGATTCAGAAATTGTGGTACCTCTACACAATGGAATTTACTCAGCAATGAAAAACAAGGAAATCATGAAATTTGCAGGTAAATGGTGGGAACTGGAAGGGATCATCCTGAGTGAGCTATCCTAGAAGCAGAAAGACACACAGGGTATATACTCGTTCATATAGACATATAATATAGGATAAACCTACTAAAATCTGTACACCTAATTAAGAAACTAATCAAGAGGGAGGACTCTGGCTAAAATGCTCAATCCCCAGCCAGAAAGGTAAAGAGGAAGAAAGAGAAAACAGGGAACAAGTTAGGAGCCTGCCACAGAGGGCCTCTGAAAGGCTCTAAGGAGAGCAACAGAACCGAAAAATCTGGGTCCAGCTTTTTCTGAGACTGATACTCCAGCCAAGGACCATGCACGGAGATAACCTAGAACCCCTGCACAGATGTAGCCCATGGCAGTTCAGTGTCCAAGTGGGTTCCATAGTAAAGAGAATGGGGACTGCCTCTGACATCAACTGATTGGCCTGATCTTTGATCACCTCCCCCTGAAAGGGGAGCAGCCTTACCAGGCCACAGAGGAAGACAATGCAACCACTCCTGATGAGACCTGATAGACTAGGATCAGAAGGAAGACAAAGAAGACCTCCCCTATCAGTGGACTTGGGGAAGGGCATGAGTGGAGAAGGTGAGGGAGGGAGGGTTTGGGAAGGGAGGGAGGAAGGAGCTACAGGGGGGATACAAAGTGAATAAAGTGTAATTAATAAAAAAATAAATTAAAAAACTTCTCCCTCTGTTTGCCCTCACAAAAGTTTTAAAAGTACACCTAAAGAAATTTTCTCCATAACCTAATTAAATTTTTCTTCTGCCTATATATATGTTTCAGTAACCTGCCAGACACAGATCTTTCCTACATCCACGACAATGCAAAAGCAGCTACCGCAGGTGTCCCAGTCTGACTTCATAGACTTCCACTGAGCTGGACCTACGCTTTCCCTCCCAGCCATGGATGTTCTCATATACCCTGGACAGTATCATATCAGCCTATTCTTCCTGGACTTGGCCAGCATTTCAGCCTTTTGACCTCCCTACAGCACCCGCAGTGTCAGCGGTAAGTAGCCAGAAGAGAATCTGTACCCTTTATTCACTTATTACTAACAAAAAGCTGGAATGGTATGCTTCAGGCCCAGGACAAGTAGCCAGCTTCTCCCAGCATCCTCAGTCCCTACCTGCTGCCTTGCATGGCTGGCAACACTCTACTGGCAACCCTCTACTCTGAACTTTCCACAGCCAGGCCTTCCCCTCCTCCTCTAGACCATGTAATCTGGATATTTTGTTGCTACATTTTTTTCTCTCTCTCCCTTTTACCCCCTTGCATGGCAACCAAGGGCCGCTTCCAATGAACCTACATTTATATGCTTTAACTTGCCTTACATAAGAAGCAGCCTAAGATCCTCATTTTTTAATTATAGAAAAAGAGTGGAATGTTAGTATTTAGGCAGCTTGCTTCTGGGTTGCCTAGAAAACTATGATGTTATCTGTAGCTGGCAGGCATGGTTAAGTTTCTCCTTAAAAGGATCAACTCGCCACTTGGTCACTCCCTTGCCCTTTCTACTCTTGCCCTTTTACCCTCTTGCCCTCTCCCCTTTCTATGTTGGGGCACCCTTCCCTTCCCACTATCATGTCTAGCTCTCTCCTTCTTTCTCTCTCTTCATCTCTATCTAATAAACTTCTTTCATATAAAATCTGTGCACATCATCATTTCATCACAGTCTGAAGAGACAAAGATATTATCAGAGCCACATTCAGATATGACATGAGAGATACAACAGTAAAACAGAGAACATTAGTGATGTCTATGGTTAAAACGCTGTAAGTTCTAATGCAGTGGGTCTCTCCTGGGGGGAAGGCATCCCCAGGGGCCGTTCAAACTGCTCTGACATGTGAAGGTTTCTGGCATCTCAGGTAGAGTTCAGAGATGCTGCTAAATATTCTACAATATATAGAACCAATCCAGACACCTTCAAAAAATCCAATCAAAATATTCAGCAATGCCAAAGCTGGTAAACTCTGCAATGATGGGAAAAGTAAACAAAACATATATTAAAAAATCATCTAGGCACTTTCACCAAAGACATAAAAATTGTGGGATCAAATGAATGAGAAATGATAGAAAAAACGAATGCTTCTACAGTCATCAGTAGACCTGAGAGAGAATCTGATAAGGAGGAAAAGCTAAAGAGGGGGAACCCAAACAAAAGAGGGAAGAGCTAATACATGAACTGAACGGTTGTGGAAACACATCAATGAAGGCACTAAATGTACCTGGAGACAAGAGATGAAGAGAGAGTGAGCTTCCAAACATGAGGCATGGGTTCTCCCTTTAATAGCCCTTGTATGAAAAGAGGAATAGGGGTTTGGAATGTTTGTGTGTCTGCATGACAAGAAAATCCATTCAAGAAACAGCACTATTTAAGAGTTTAAGTGCAAGTGTTATGCTAAGTGTTCTTTTACAGCCATTACAGTTTTGAGATAGGGAGAGCAAAGAAATATCTTCAAGAAACAAAGGAATAAAGCTTAAATGAAACCATTTGCTTCCTGTAGAATAAGAAAAAGAACTGTGGCCCAATTTTTCAGCAGTAACCATGCAAGAAGGAGTCTAAGGTTTTTTTTTTACTATTGCTGGGAAAAGGCACCAGATCAAGGCAACTTATAAAAGAAGAAGTTAATTGGAGGATCAGCGATAGTTTGACAGATGGCGCCACGACCATCACAGAGGGCAGCATGGCAGCAGGAAGGCAGGCATGGTGCTGGATCAGTAGCGAGGACCTTACATGGTGAAAGACAACATGCTAGGCAAAGAGAGAGCCACCTTGAAATGGATGTCATAAGCTTTTTTCAAACCTCAGAGTTCATCACCACTGACACGGCTCCTCCAACAGGGTCTTAATCCTTCCCAAACAACTCCACCAAGTAGGGACCAAACATTAAAATATAGAAATATACGGTTGGCTTCGCGATGCAGTCTCATCCAAACCACCACAGAGAGAAAACAATACACATACATAATGCTAAAAGGAAAAAACCACCACATCAAAATAGCACACTTCTAACATGAGGGAGAAACAGTGTCTCAGAGAAGTTGAAGGGGTTCTGTCACTGGGAGTGATCGGACACAAGGTCAGTTAAAGTTTGCCATGACAAAGGTCACCTGTAGTGCTGATTTTTTTAATTAATTGATTTATTTTTAAATTGTATTTTTATTATTAGTTACACTTTATTATTTCTGTATCCCAGGTGAATCCCTCTCCTTCATTCCCTCCCAATCCCATCCTCCCTCCCTCATCTCCTCCCTGCCCCTTTCCAAGTCCACTGATAGGGGAGGTCCTCCTCCCCTTTCATCTGACCCTGGTTTATCAGGTCTCTTCAGGACTGGCTGCAAAGTCCTCCTCTGTGGCCTAGGAGGGCTGCTCCTCCCTTGTAGTGCTAATTTTTATCAGTCTTCTATTCTACAGAATGTATCTAGGAACCCAGAGTGTCTTCCCCATTCCAAAGGGAAATGTTTTATGTTGCCAAACTTGTTAACAAAGCCCAGCTTTCCCAGGGGTTGCTTAAGAATGCCTTCTCTGAGAATTATACAGAAAAGCATTGCAGAATTACTTCCAACAACTATCTTGGGAAGGCTATTTTAGCATACACATTCTCCCAGACCTCATGACTATAATTCAAAAGAGCTTAAAACTGATTAGCTTTTAACTAACTCTATTCTCTTTCCTCAAGATTTATTGAGCATTTACTGTGCACTCTTAAATCTAGTAATACAAAGACAAATGAGCCATCATCTTCAAATGTGTCAAATATGAGTGTCTAGGGCTAGTCTTATTATCATGTCCAGGGTGCTTAGTGAGTTACTCCCCATGGTCAATGAACAGCTATCAGTGGGTTTGAAGAACTGATTTCAGTTTTGCATGTATCAAGGTCACAATTCTCTCAAAAATAATTTATAATGCACCTACCCTGAGACTTCTAGCACAAGAACTACATGAAACAGCATAAAAATTATCAGGAATGTGTCTAGAAGTATTGCTGCAGCCAACCATTTTCACTGTAGATTCTTATAAATACAGGGACATCTCTGAAAAGAAAAGCTGCAGGTAATCTTGACACAAAGGATGTTAAATTGGACAACTGGAATTAAGCTTGTAGACTTTCCTCTACTTTAAGTCAATACCAAGAAATTTCTTTTTTTTTAAATTCTTGTAATGAAACTAGAAACCAATAAGACCAGATAATCTTAGCACAGAAAGAAACTTTAATAAAGGCAGAATATTCACAACTATGAAACTCAAGCCTGAGTAAAACAGGAGAAAAGGAGTCCACGCCCACCTCAGAACTGTCAATTTGCTAAATCAATTCATCTATGAAACAACCAGTACTGTTATTTAAGTGTAATAACCTGTGATTATGTTTTAAAAACTCATTCTAAACTTCCAGAACTATACCAAGAAGCTTACAGATAAAACTGAATGACGTCTGTGGTTGGTCTAAATGTTTGGAATGGGTGGTAGTCAGGGTTATGGAAAAAAACACAGCTGGCTTTGAATTCATCATATGCCTATAAAAACAAGTCATGCTACAACATGATATTTGAAAAGATGAAAAATCAGGGGGTGACCTGAGGCATGCAGAAGTGCATTCGTGAGGTTTCTGTCTCATGGGTAGAAACTGAACACTAATCAAGCAAACTTTGTGTCTTTGTATGCAAGTTGTGGCCTAGCTTTCAGTCATTACAGAAATAAGAACTCAGGTGATGCATTAAGGAACTTATTATTGTCCCTTTCAAGAAACTATTTCCCCCTTCACTAATTGTATTCATGAATGTAGCCATGTACTGTTATAGGCTTACAGGTTTCTTTTCTTTTTCTTTTTTAAATAAGAGTAATATCTCTTTTCCATATCCCCTTCAGTACTGAACAGTTTCTGAATTTAGTTCACCAAAAACTTCTAAGTAGTGCTGGATGGCTCCTTGTTTCTAGAGGAAGGGATAAAAGGGTTGGCCAATTAGGTCATTGGTCCCAGCTCAGTAGGTAGGCATTGCCTCAAGGTGGGAAATATAAAGCATTGCACAGCGATCAAAAATCCTCCTGCTACTCTACTACCCTGACAGACCTGCTTCTGCCTGTGGTCCTGATCACCTGCCACAGTTGCCTTCCCAGCATGCCTCTACATGTTCAGGTAGAATGTGCCTGAGGTCTATTTTCTCCAGAATGCCTGCGGGTGATTCTACTCTCCTTCTATGTTTTGCTTAAGATATTCAAATACTGTCTCCTTCCCTAGCACTCTAGGCTCCTTGTTTGTTACCATTTATTTTGTTCTCAGATGTATACCGTGTACTAAAATAATATTTCTTATGCTTGCTGACTTTGACTAACACAGGAAGATAAAATTTAAAAGCAATGTGGAGGCAAGAATTGTTTTGAATCTTAAGCTCTTTTCTGATGACTTTTGAATTCTGGAAGAATACTAACTATTAGGGGATACTAAATACTTACATATGACATAAGGAAAAATCCACCAAGAGGATATTACAATCCTGAACATCTGTGCACCGAACACAAGAGCACTCACATTTGTTAATGAAACATTATTAAAGCTTAAATCACAAATCAATACAAACACATTAATAGTGGGAGGCTTCAACACTCCACTCTCACTAAAGGACAGATCATCAAGACAGAAAATAAATAGGGGAAAAATGACACTTACAGAGATCCTAAAGCAAATATATATGTCTACAGAACTTTTCACCCAATCTCAAAAGAGTATAAATTCTTTTCAGCACCTCATGGAACTTTCTCAAGAATTGACCATACAGTTGGGCACAAAGCGAGCCTCAACATATACAAGAAGATTGAAATAATCATTCGTATCATATCAAACCACGATGGCCAAAAATTAGACCTCGCCAATAACAGAAATAACAAAAAGCTTATATACACAAGGAAACTAAACAACTATCTACTCAATGACAGCTTGGTCAGGAAAGAAATGAAAAAATAAATTAGAGTCCTCCTAAAATTCAATGAAAATGAAGGCACAACTTACCCAAACTTATGGGACACAATGAAAACAATGCTAAGAGGAAACTTCAAAGCACTAAGTGCCTCCAGAAAGAAGTTTGAGACATCTCATACAAGCAACTCAATGGCACAGTTAAAAGCCAAGGGGGAAAAAAGCAGACACACCCAAGAAGATTAGACAATTGAAAATAATCAAACTCAGAACTGAAATCAATGAATTAAAAACAAAGAAAACAATTCAAAGAATCAATGAGACCAAAAGCTAGTTCTTTGAGAAAATCAACAAGATAGACAATCCCTTAGCCAAACTAACTAAAAGGCAGAGAGAAATTATCCAAATCAGCAAAATCATCAACGAAAAAGGGAACATAACCACAGACACTGAGGAAATCCACAAATCATTAGGTCATATTACAAAAGCCTATTTGCCACAAATTTTGAAAATCTACAGAAAATCAGCAATTTCTTGATAGATTCCTTTTACCAAAATTTAATCAAAATTGAGTAAATAGATTAAATAGTCCAATATCCCCAAGGAAATTGAAGCTTTCATCAAAATTATCTTTTCCAAAAAAAGTTCAGGGCCATGTGTTGCAGGGCAGAATTCTACCAGACCTTCAAAGAAAAACTAACACTAATTCTATTCAAACTATTCCACAACATAGAAACAGAAGAAACATTACTAAACTCATTCTATGAATCCACAGTCACATTAATACCTAAATCACAGAAAGACGTAAACAAAAGAGAGAGAGAGAGAGAGAGAACTTCATACCTATCGCTTTTATGAACATTGATGTAAAAATACTCAATAAAATACTGGCAAACCAAATCCAAGAAGACATAAAATATATCATCGACCATGACCAAGCAAGCTATATCCCAGGCATGCAGGAGTGGTTGAATACATAGAAATCCATCAATGTAATCCAACATATAAACAAACTGAAGGAGAAAAAACACATGATCGATCAACTCCCTAGAGTTTGAAAAAGTGTATGACAAAATCCAACACCCATTCGTGTTTAAAGTCTTTTTGAGATCAGGGATACAAGACAAATACCTAAACATAATAAAGACAATATACAGCAAGCCTATACCCAACATCAAACTACATGGAGAGAAACTTAGATCAGTCCCACTGAAATCAGGGACAAGGCAAGGCTGCCAACTCTCTCCATATCTCTTCAACATAGTTCTTGAAGTCCTAGCTAAAGCAATAAGAAAACTAAAGGAGATCAAGAGGATACAAATTGGAAAGGAAGAAATCAAAGTATCACTATTTGCAGATAATATTATAGTATTCGTGAGTGACCCCCCCAAAAATCAACCAGGGAACACTCTCAGCTGATAAACACCTTCATCAAAGTAGCTGGATACAAAATCAACTAAAAAAAATCAATAGCCCTCCTGTACACACAAAACAAAAGGGCTGAGAAAGAAATTATGGAAACTACACCCTTCAAAATAGTCACTAATATCATAAAGTACATTTGTGTGACTCTAACCAAGCAAGTGAAAGAGCTGTTTGAAAAAACTTAAAGTCTCTGATAGAAATCAACTGAAGTAGATATCAGAAGATGGAAAGATCTCTGATGCTCATGGATCGGTATGAGTAACATAGTAAAAATGGCCATCCTGACAAAAGCAATCTATAGATTCAATACAATTCCCATCAAAATATCTACACAATTCTTTACAGAACTTAAACTCGGAATTGCTAAAACAATCTGGTACAACACATAGATCATCTAAAGGTATCTGCAGCCTAGATCTTAAGCCGTACTACAGAGAAATAGTAATAAAACTGCATGGTACTGGCATAGAAACATAAAGGTGGGTGAATGGAATCAAATAGAAAACCCAGAAATAAACCCACACACCTATAGATACATGATTTTTGACAAAGAAGCCAAAATCATACAGCATCTTCAACAAAGGGTGCTGGTCTAACTGGATGTCTACATGTAGAAAATGCAAATAGATCCATATTTATCACCCTGCACAAAACTAAAGTTCAAGCAGATAAAAGACCTCAACATAAATCCAACACACTAAATGTATTAGAAGAAAAAGTAGGTAAGAACCTTGAATTCATTGGCACAGGAGACTACTGCCTGAACAGAATACTAACAACACTGGCTCTAAGAGCAAAAACCAATAAATGGGACCTCATGAAACTGAAAAGCTTCTGTAAAGCAAAGGATACTGTCATCAGAACAAAATGACAGCCTACAGACTGGGAAAGGATCTTCATCAACCCTATATCTGACAGAGGGCTAATACACAGAATATATAAAGAACTCAAAAAGTTTAACAGCAATAAATCAATTAATCCAAATTAAAAATGGGGTACAGAGCTAAACAGAGAATTCTCTGTAGAGGAATATAGAATGACAGAGACACACTTAAAGAAATGCTTAACATCCTTAGTCATCATGGAGATACAAATCAAAACCACCCTGATATTTCACCTTACACCCTTCAGAATGGCTAAGATCAAAAACTCAAGTGACAACACGTGCTGGAGAGGATGTGGAGAAAGGGGAATCTTCCTCCATTGTTGGTGGGAATGTAAGCTTGTACAACCACTTTGGAAATCAGTCTGGCGCTTTCTCAGACAATTAGGAATAGTGCTACCTCAAGATCCAGCTATACTTCTACTAGGTATATATCCAAACTATGCTCAAGTATTCCACAAGGACATTGCTCAACAATGTTCATAGCAGCTTTATTCATGATAGCCCGAATATGGAAACAACCCAGATGTCCCTCAATGGAGGAATAGATGCAGAAATTGTGGTATATCTACACAATGGAATGCTACTCAGCAATTAAAAACAAAGAAATCATGAAATTTGCAGGCAAATGGTGGGAACTAGAAAAGATCATCCTGAGTGAAGTATCCCAGAAGCAGAAAGTCACACATGATATGTACTCACTTGTAAGTGGATATTAGACATATAATGTTGGATAAACATACTAAAATCTGTACACCTAAAGAAGCAGCTAGGTAAGATGCTTAATCCTCATTCAGAAAGGCAAATGGGATGGACATCAGAAGATGGAGAAAATGGGCAATAAGACAGCAGCCTACCACAGAGGGCTTCTGAAAGATTCTACCCAGCAGGGTATTAAAGCAGGTGCTGAGACTCACAGCCAAACTTTGGGCAGAGTGCAGGGAATCTTATGAAAGAAGGTGGAGATGAAAGAACTGGTAGGGACAGGCATTCCACAAAGAGAGCAACAGAATGAAAATATCTGGGCACAGGGGTCTTTTGTTAGACTGACACTCCAACCAAGGACAATTCATGGAGATAACCTAGAATGCCTGCACAGAACCCCTTGCCTATGGCAGCTCAGTGTCCAAGTGGGTTCTCTAGTATGGGGAACAGGTGCTGTCTCTGACATAAACTCAGTGCCTGGCTCTTTGATCACCTCCCCCTGAGGGGGAAAACAGCCTTACCAGGCTACAGAAGACAAATGCAGCCATTCCTAATGAGACCTGATAGGCTAGGGTCAGATGGAAGGGGATAAAGACCTCCCCTAGCACTGGACTTGGAGAGGGACATGGGAGGAGATGAGGGATGGAGACTGTGGTTTGGAGGGGACAAAGGAGGGGGCTACAGTTGGGATACAAAGTGAATAAACTGTAATTAATATAAAAATTAAAAACTCAAATGTGTCATTTTATTTTATTTTACTATAGTAAGGTATTCTGTGTTAAAATGTTCTTTGGGCTTGGCAAATGCTTAGTGTTTTATGCATATAATTAGAGTATACTACATAATTTCAGAGTCTTAAATTTCTTCCATGTCACCTGCTCAATTCTCTAACATGCCTGTTAACTATTTGTGTTTTCCATGTCCTACGGTTTATATAGCCAGAATATCAAATGCTTGGGATCATAGAGTACTTGGCCAATTGCAACTGCCTCCTGTCCTTTAGTGATATGCATTAAGGTTTCATCTGAGATTTCTGAAGCTCCCCATTTCTTCCTGTCACTGAATAATATCCTACCCTGGGCATGTACTGCAGCTGGTACTTCCATTCACGTTTTAAGGAACCTCTTAGCAACTGCCAGGTTTTGCAATTATGAATGAAGCAGCCACAAACATCTATACAAAACTGGTCATGTGGATCTAAATTTCTAACGTATTTGATTAAATGCCTCATAGTTTGATTGCCAGTTCATAAGACTATGCTGTTTTGATTTTTAAAACCTGTGCCAGGCTTTTTCCATACATAGTTCAGGATGCTGGAATGCGCCCAATGATGAGTGGACTGCTATTATGCCACATCTGCACTAGTGCTCCTGATGGTGTTGACAGTTTACACACAGCTTATTTTAACGGTCCTGTGGTGTTATCTCTGTGGTACTGCATTTACAATTCCTTAATGATGCAAGGTGTTGAGTTTTCCACAGGCTCCCATCTCCAATACCAAGAGAAGACAAAGAAAAATAAATGGAGTGGGAAAGGCTGCCTTCTGCCTTTCAATTGCTGTGCACAAAGATTTCACATTATTGTGGGGGTTAGGAGGTCTTTTTATGACATCAAATCTATCCAAGTACTCCACAGCTCAAGCATTTCTCCTGGTATCTGATGATGACTGTGCTATCTGCTCCAATATCGCCCTCTTTTTCATTGATTTGCCTTTTTCTTGTAGTCTAATTTTATGATTTTTCTACATGTCTTAGATGTACAATTATACGTATAATTTTTATTTTTTATGTTAATTAGTTATTTACTTTGTAACCCAGCTGTAGCACCCTCCTCATTCCCTCCCAATCCCACCCTCCCTCCCTCATGTCCTCCCTGCCCCTCTCTAAGTCCATTGATATGGGAGGTCCTCCTCCCCTTCTATCTGACCCTAGCCTATCAGGTCTCATCAGGACTGGCTGCAATGTCCTCCTCTATGGCCTACCAAGGCTGCTCCTTTCTCAGGGGAGATGAGGAGAGAGCTCAAAGAGCCCATCACTGTTCATGTCAGAGACAGTGCCTATTCCCCTTAGTAGGGAAAACCACTTGGATGCTGAGCTGCCGTGGGCTACATCTGAGCAGGGGTTCTAGGTTATCTCCATATGTGGTTCTTGGTTAGAGACTCAGTCTCAGAAAAGACCCCTGTGCCCAGACATATTTGGTCTTTGTGGCGCTTATTTCTAAGACTTAAAAAAGAAAAACCTTTCTTCACATATATATTTATTGTCTTTTCATTTTTTGTAGCAATGTGACACACAGGTCCACATATTTCCAATATGCATTAAATACAACCATTATTGCCTTCCTGTAATATAACAGGGGTGGTTTTGTGATTAAAAACACAGGTCCAGAGACATGTTAACTTATATCTATTCTTCTACTGTCATTAGTATTTTGCATATTATATCTATTATATATTTTCATTTACTTAGTGAAAGGTTACTCGTTGTGTTCATGTTTGCATCAGTATTAGCACTGTAAAGATTGTGCAGCAAAGTTACATGGCAGGTTCACAAATCATGACACACGACTGTTTCCACATTGGAGGGGAGAGGAGAGAGAGGGGGACAGAGAAAGGGAGAGGGAGAGAAGAAGGGAGATATGTATAGAGAGAGAAAGAAAGAGAGGGAAGGTGGAAGGGAGGGTGGAAGAGGGAGAGGGTGGAAGAGGGAGGGAGAGACAGAGACAGAGAAACACACACACACAGAGACAGTACAGGTGGTGCAAGTTTTCTTATAAGGTGACCCAGAGTGTATGCAGGTCATTTCAGGTGGTCCATAGGTGGCCTCATGATGCCTGATATCCAGTTTGTCAGGTCCCTTGTGGCTGGCCATAGAGATGTGAGCTTATGGACCCCATCAAGCACTGTTTATTAAAAATGTATTAAACTGCCTATTGAATCACCTTTGCTTGGTTTAAAATATATAAATAGTATTAGCTCAGGACCCTGAGTTCTATTCCATCCACCAAGTCGTTCTTCATTTTTCTTCTGTAACTTTACAATAATTCTGAAAGACAGGTAGTATTTATATTTTGGGTATTTTTTCTGAATTTTTCAGTTTTCCCAGGTATTAGTCTGCCTACAAAACCTTTAGAATAAGTTTTGGTAATCTATGAAATACCTTATAGGAATTTTGTTGACATTGTGTTGTATATATAGTTAAAGTTTGAGAGAAACTGAAAAGTTTACATTATTGAAGTATTGTTTTTTCTTACCAATAAATAAAAATATTATTATTATATATTTGATTTCTTTTATCAGTTTTTCAGTTTGTTACTTTTATCAGTGTTTCAGTTTGTTGACCTAGCCCATAGCTTATGAGATTCATATCTAAGAACATACAATGGGTAAACAGCAGCTTAATTTTGACTCTGCTGATGTGTGCTAGGTCTAAATTTCATGTTGCTAACCTGCCTTCTTTGACTTACCTTTAAAAACTTATTCATCTATCAGTGTATTTCAACTTAAATGAGTCTTAATACTCAAACTAAGTTCATGTTCATTACTTGTTCATTTTTATTGCAGAAACAAGAACCAATGTCTATTTACCCCAACTAGGGCACCAGGGAACTACCCAAAATAAAACAATACAACAACAAAAGACCTATTCCATTCAAGTCTATCTTGGTGAATCAATGTGCTTATTGACATTATTAACAGAAATATATGAAACAAAGGCAATCGCATCACCCAAAACCCAACTCAGTATGGGTGATGGCTCGTGAAAGGTGCGTACCTGCCAGATGCCCCACTGGTGAGTCTCATTTCCACCTCACTGACTTATCATTCTTCCTGTCTTGAGACATGTGAATCTTGTAACTTTATCTGTTTCTTGGGCCTGGTAAGATTTGTTAACTTCCTAAATTTTATGAGCCTCCTTAAATAGTTACACAACAGATGTTTCAATGATGGAATACCTCCCCAATAGTGGGGCCATTAAATTATACTATCTAATAAAATTGTGGCTATTTTGTAGGGTTAGATTTTTCCCCAAATCTACTTTATTTGGGGTTCTTAAACATTTTTACCTCCCTTCCAATCCCTCCCCCCCCCTTAGATAAGAGATTAGTAGGGAAAAGGGCTATAGACCTCTTTTATCTACTTCCTGCTGATTAGGGTTGATGGGAGTTTAGGGAATTACCACGCTCTGTCTTCAGGATACCAGAGGTGCAGTCCAAAGGCCATCACCAAGCAGCAACAGGAAGTCAGCAAAGGCCGCAATACTCAGTTCTATTGCCCTCCAAGAAGCTCTCTGGAACGTTTCTCTTTGAGAAGTCAAGTGTGGAAGTATGAAGATCAGTGCAGTGATGTCAATACAAAAAAATGATGTCTTACTGTACATAGGCCTCTATATAGTTCCACTCCTCAGAGTCCACCCATGGATGTGCTCAGCTGGCCACAGTCATTTCCTCACATGAGATAGCAAAACATCACATGTCCCCTCACAAGCTAGTCTCCAGCAAAACATCACATGCCCAACTTGCAGCAAAACATCACATGGCAAAACTGAATCTTCAAGGAAACGAGAAACTTCCACTTTACTTTTTCTGTTTGCTATATATTTCAAAATGTTAATTAATGCTTATGTTTCCAAATTAAACAATTCTTAACATATTATGAGCATGGATCTATTTTGTTTTCTGGTCTCGTAATTGATATATGTATACTAAACAAAAAATAGGAATTTAACAAGAATTTCTCTTAATTTTTTTTATTTTAGTTATTATTTTTTATTATAATCTATTCACTTTGTGTCCCAGCTGTGGCCCCCTCCCTCATCACCTCCCAATACCACCCTCCCTTCCACTTCTCCCTCGATGTTCCTCCCCTAGTTCACTGATAGGGGAAGACCTCCTCCACTTCTATCTGACCCTAGCCTATCAGATCTTATCAGGACTAGCTGCATTGTCTTCCTCTGTGGCCTGGCAAAGCTGCAACCCCCTACCCCAAGAGGAAGTTACCAGAGAGACTATCACAGAGTTCATGCCAGAGACTCCCTGTTCCCCTTCCTAGGGAGCCCACTTGGAGACTGAGGTGATAGGCTACATCTGAGCAGGGCTTCAGGTCTGTTCCATGCATTGCCTTTGGTTGGGGTATCAGTTTCTTCAGGGTCCCCAGGGCCCAGTATTTTGCCTCTGTTGATCTCCTTTTAGAGCTTCTGTCCTTTCCAGGTCTTTCTATCTCCCCATTTTTTTCATAAAATTTCATGCATCCTGCCCAAAGTTTGGCTAAGAGTCTCAGCCTCTGCTTCTATACCTTAATCACTAGAGTCTTTCAGGGGCTGTCTGTGGTAGTCTCCTATGCTGTTCCTTGTCTTCTCCTGCTTCTGATGTCTATTGTATTTTCCCTTCTGAATGAGGATTGAGCATCTTCCCTAGGGTCTTCCTTGTTTTTTAGCTTCTATAGGAGTATAGATTTTAGTATGTTTATCCTGTGTTATATAACCACTTGCAGTTGAGCATATACCACATGTGTCTGTCTGCTTCTGGGTTACCTCACTCAAGATGACCTGTTTTAGGGATCTTCACAAACCACACATCTGATAGGGGGCTAATATCCAGAATATATAAAGAACTTAAGAAATTAAACACCAACAAACCAAGCAATCCAATTAAAAAATGATGTACAGAGCTAATCAGAGAATTCTCAATAGAGGAATATCAAATGGCAGAGAAACACTTAAAGAAATCCTCAACATCCTTAGTCATGGATATGCAAATCAAAACCACCCTGAGATTTCCCCTTACACCCATCAGAATGACTAAGATAAAAAACTCAAGTGACAACACAAGCTGGAGATTGTGGAGAAAGGGGAACCCTCCTCCATTTCTGGTGGGAATGTAACCTTGTACAACCACTTTGGAAATCAGTCTGGCGCTTTCTCAGACAATTAGGAATAGTGCTACCTCAAGATCCAGCTGTACCTTTCCTAGGTATATAACTAAAATATGCTCAAGTATGCAACAAGGACATTTGCTCAACCATGTTCATAGCAGCTCTATTTGTAATAGCCAGAATCTGGAAACAATCCAGATGTCCCTCAACGGAGGAAAGGATGCAGAATTTGTGGTATATTTACACAATGAAATACTACTCAGCAATTAAAAACAAGGAAATCATGAAATTTTCAGGCAAATGGTGGGAACTAGAAAAGTTCATCTTGAGTGAGGTAACCCAGAAACAGAAAGACACATATCGTATATGCTCAATTATAAGTGGTTACTAGACATATAATATATGATAAATTTTACCTTGATCTTGAAGAATAATTTCATTAGACATAGAACTTTATTTCGGTAGTATATTTTTATTCCATTTAAAATTTTACTCCTGGGGGCCAGCAAGATCGCTCAGTAGATAAAAGTACTCGCTGCCAAACTGGAGTTCAATCTCTAGGACCATGTATTTAAAAAAAATAAACATACTTTCAAAAGTGTTCCTCTGACCACACATGCACTCTGCCATGTACATGTTCATGCACGTGGGCACATACAAGAGACACATACAAATTTAAAAATGTGATAAAAACATAAATATTAAAAATAAATTAAATTAACAAATACAATTAATCTTCTATTTCCACATTTTTCTTGCTTGACTTCTGATAAGGTTGGAATAACTCTTTAGGTAATACATTTTCCCTTCTTCTTTTCATTTCTTGTTGGTGTTTCTTTTTTTCCTCCAGTTTTCTTTCTTCTGGTACATGATAAGTCTTGAGGTAACATTTGTAGTTACTTAAATATCTTGTCTGTTTCCTTAACCTCTCACATTTTGGTGTCTACTGTTAGGTGAAAGGGAGGCAAATAATTCTTCATTTCTCTTAGTTTTTGTTTCTAATTACTTTCTCTGAGTCATTCTTCAATCTTCCACTTTTCTGTTTGCCTTATCTATGTCTTCTTGTACCTCTGTAACTTTCTCTGTCAGAGCCCTTGCTACACAAATTACTTTTAAATTCCCAGTCTAATGATCCTCATATCGGATTCATGTCTGAGCCTCATTCTGGTACTTGCTCCTCCTTAATCAATTTTTCTACACTAATCTGAGTTTAACTGCATGTGACTCTTTCCCTCCATGGTAAATGGTAAAATTAATTACAGTAAAAACAAGAAATGTCTGCATCAAAATATGCCAAAAATATTGTGAAAGTAAAAGCAAACTGCTTATCCAAATGTGTAAATTAAAACATAAATTAACCATAAAAATTTCAAAATATCTAATTAAAAGTGAGAAAAATACTTCAAAAGCAGATGCAGAAAATATACAGCTTGAATACCTGACAGATATTTGAAAATACACTCATAGTCATTAGCAATCAGATAAATAGAAATGAAAAGTGCAACATAAGTTTAAATGTTAAGATATTTAACTATCTATGATGTAGATATATAGATGATAGATAGATAGATAGATAGATAGATAGATAGATAGATAGATAGATAGATGTACAGATAGGTGATAGTTAAGATACAAGGAATTAATTGGTTAATGGTATTACAGAGTCCCACAAAAGATATCTCCAAGATGGAGGTCCTGTGATATTTAAATACAGTTCTGTCCATATTTAAAAGTCTCAGAACCTGTTAATCTGAAGACATAACTGTCAACATGATGCTGAAGTTTGAGAACTCATGGTCTCTGGTTTGGATTTCAAGGTCCAGAGACCTGAATATTCCAATGTCCAAAGACAGTATCCCATATCCAAAAGGGAGAGTGCCTCATCAATTTTACTATTCTATTCCAAGCTGAAGTCAGTTGAATGTTATCCCCTTAGTCCATTCAGACTCACATGCCTGTGTCCTGAGAAACACTCTCACTGAAGTAGCCATTAGTGATAATATATCACCTATCTCAGTAGTCCTAGTTCAGGCCAATTGAACCTACAGTCTTGTATTTTAAAAAAAGTATTGGAATATGGAGCATTGAACCTGTCAAATTGTTTTGTGATTCTGTAACAAAATAGCTGACACTGAGCAATTTATCATGGATCAGAATATGTTGGACCATAAATCTGGATCCTGTGAAGATGAATGGCAAGTGAAAATATCTGGGAAAGGCCTTCTTGTTAAACCATTCCATGGTGAAAGAACAAAAGAAGCATGGCGATAGAGGCAGAAGCAAAAAGGATCAACCTCGAACTCATCTTTATATGGGAAACATTACTTTCAATGAGGAACCTATCCCCCCAAAAATAGCATTCATCCATTCACAACAGCAGAACCTAATGACATAATGGCCTATTCAAATGCCCATTTCTTAACGTTACAAGAGCAAATGTCAACATGAGCTTGAGGGGAAACAAATATTTAAACAACAGCGATTAAATTTTTATCAAACTCATTTTTACAAAAGATCCATAACATTTGTGTATCTTAATTCATGACATTTTACTCCTACATGTATTTGTTAAAGATACCCTTAGCTTTGTAGAGAGAAACACCTGCATAAAAATGAACAGTTCTTGAAGCAGTCAAAAACTAAAAATAATTTAAATTTCCATCGGTTGTAGGTTAGATAAATTGTAGCACACGGTAGAGTGCAACGTTACAAAGCAATGAAAAGGCCGGTGGGACAGCCACAGGCATCAACACAGATCCATCATAGATGTGTAATTTTTGAGCAAAATAAGCAAGCTACAAAAGAATATTTACGGTAGGATTCTATTCATATGAATTTTAAAAAAAGGCAAAATCAAACATCCTGTTCTTTAAAAATTCATGCTTAAATGATAAAATCCTATTTACAGAGAAAGTGGAATAGTATTACAAATGTCAAGCCTAGCTCAAGGGAAAGGGTGGGAAGATACAGCTGGGAAGCAAAATAGAGCAGTTGTCCTTGTGGCAGTAACAGAATCTCACATTTTAATCTCAGCCACAGCTGCACACGTATTCAAACCATTATTTTTATTTAAATATACCTGTCTTATTTTGTCTTTTTTGTATTGTCTTTCTGATTAATAGGACCCCTGTCAGACAGTAAAATAAGGAATAATAGTACTGCATATTTGGGGGCAAAAAATATGGTGTGCTGATAAAACAATGAATTTCAAAAGTGGAAGAATGGTCAGAGTTGATTTCAGAAAAGCATATTCTAAAAATATGTGAAGGGGTTTAGATGATGAAGTCACTCTGTAGCCAGGTGCTAGAAGCAATAGTTTCTAAAAGGTGACATGATATGACTTGTGTGTTTGTACCACAGATTCTGGAGGAACACACAACTACACTATTTATCATATCTAACATCTATCTATCTATCTATCTGTCTATCTATCTATCTCTTTCTCTCTATATACACACACACACATTCCAGCAAATACTTTGGATTCCTCTTCATGGATTAAAGAGTAACTGTTAGAAAGTCACATTCTTCAGAGATTTAGTGTAATTTAAAAGGATACTGGGAAAAAGACAAAACTTTACCAAAAAATCTATAAATCTATGAATCCTTTAAGGTACCAGATAAGGATATATCAATGTCATAAAAACAACTAAAATAGATGAATATCCAAAAGTAAAGGAAGGAGGTTTGGTTAGGGAAATTCCAAAGATTTAAATATTTTCTTAAAGGGTTCTTCTCTCTGAGGGTGTCACAGACCCAGTGATAGATAGTGAGATGCCTTACCCACCGGAAAGGATGTAAGATTGACTCCTAGACCTTGAGAACTGAGTCATAGTCTTGGTTAATTCCTATGTGTGCTTGAATATGACCTGTGATTTGTTTCACAGTGGGAGAATCTGCTAACAATGGCTCTCACTGTAGGGTTGCCTGATACACTATCGCAACTTGTCTTACTGGTCGACCTCTTCTTGCTACTCTTGATTAGTCAGACCACAATGTTCAAAACCTCTGTAAGCAGAAAATGACACAATAGGTAAAATAAGTGCTCCCAGACAGCAGACAAAGGAAATGTAAGCCTTTATCTTCCAATAGATAGAATTATGAATACCATATTTATACAAGCACAGAAGTAAATCATTTGCCAGTTGGTTGCTTTACGGTTTTCAGTCTTGTAAGGTAAATGTAAATAAAGTATTCAGTTAATACACAACAGAGATACCTGTATGCCTATGTTTGCTGTGGTGCTATGTACAATGGCCATATTACAGATTAGCTAGACATTCAATAGATGAAGAAGACAGCAGAACGCAAACTGAATATCACCAAAATATGTAACCTCTTAGTATGAGGATGTCACAGAGAAGCCTATTGTTTATTAAAAAGTTATATGCTAAAACTAGGGAAATATAAGCAATTTTATTCAAGTTACCTAATCCATAATAAGTTTTGGCAGTTATCATTTTTCAGAGGCTACTGACAATTTTTCCATTTATTTGACAGAAAGTCATTCTGTGATGAATGTAGTTCATTAAAGACCTCATTTTTCATTGTTTTCTATTTTTATGATTTATTTTATTTTTGCTTGCATAACTGTGCATATGTGTGCATACACATGTGCATATCTACACATGCATATCTACAGAAGCTGGAAACACATCAGAATGCCCTGGATCTGGAATTATAAGAATCTGTGAACTGGCTGATAAGGTTGATAGAAACTGAATACAGGTCCTCCATAAGATCAGTACATGCTTTAACTCTGGATCCTTTACTCTCTCCCACCCCCCATTCTGATAGGTAAAGTAGAAAAAATCTAGATAAGGCAGGCTCAGACATTCAAAATCCATAATCCATTCAGTGATGATGTGTATCAAGTTCAACTACTAAATTAGCCATAATATGCTACCTAGCAGGGTTTAAAAATACACTAGACAAATAATAATCAAGTAATTAAATCATCAAGTAATTAAAAACTTTAAATGGATTTCTCAATCTAATGGTCTATAAGTCTAGAACAAATCAATGATGTCTAGCAAATCCATTATAACTGAAGTCAAATTAAATGATAATGGGCGTATGTGTATGTGCACATGAATGGGGATGTCTACAGAAGACAAAAGGGCACCAAAACCCTCTGGAGCTGGAGCTTCAAGTAGTTGTGAACTGCCTGATATAAGTGATTTAAACCAAAGTTAGTTTAAAAGAAAAATATATTAAAGGAAAAAAATTTTAAAGGGGATAAAAAGTGCTTGTAGAATATCAGTCTGGGAACTTCAGCATACCAGCTTCACCATGAAACATGTAAAGAGTATAAGAAATGAAAATGGTCCTGAGAGCATAGAATAAGGAAAAATCAATATTTAAAGAAAATACATTACAATTTATAAGGTGGTCATCTATTGCAATGAAATCATATCCTTCTTTTACTTCACAGTTAAGATTTAAATAATCATTCCAAATTAGCTCCGCCATGAGCTCCTGGTTCCTTCCTCTCAGCCCAAAGTCCCCCAGCATCTACTGCTAAGGGGAAAGTTTTTTAGTCCCTGGGATATCTTATTAGCAGCAATGCTCATTATGCAGATATCAACAAAGGAAACCACCGCTTTAAAAGACAAAAGAGGTAAACTTGGTCTTCAAACTGAAGCATATTCAGGTAAGTTAGCCTGTGATAAAAGTCATTTTGAAGAATGGGTGTATAAAAGGTCATGCCAGTAATCCTAGCATTTGGAAGGTAGAGACAGGAATATCCTGAATTGGAGGCCTATATAAGCTACATAACAATGTGAAGAAAATAAACTCAAACAAGAAATAGATAGAAAGTAGAAACAAACAAAAAAACAAGTTAAAATTATTCTGGTGGTATAGCAATAAAGATTATTTATATTGTGAGAGAACATAGCCTTTAAAGGTTCTTTTCTGTAAATGCCTACTTTTATATTATTTGTCAAAAAGTAATTAGAACTGCAAATATAACTGTAACTTATTCATTTCTCTAAGGATCCTATCCTCAAATAAAATCACATTCTGAAGAATTGAGGACTGAAGCTTCAACTCCTGAGTTTGGGGAAAGACACAATCTGATACCTATCATTCATCATTTTCTATTGGATCTATATAGGCATCCTTTATCTTTATTAATTCTTCACATATCATCTAGTCTTCCAATTTTAAAACCTGAAGTAGTATAAAATTAAGGATGTCTAAAAAGTGTGTATATATATGCATATATATAAATCATATACACATGTATGCAATGATATATATTCTTTTTTTTCCTTTGTGTAGTACAGATTTTCAGTTCTCATATTTCATGATTATTTTAGCTTTTTAAAATTTAATGTTCCTAGTTTTGGCTTACACATAGTCATCAATACTTTCTAGTTTCTTTTCTTTTATGTAAATTATTCATACAGATTAAACAAAGAGGAAAATGCACTGAATTTAAAATAAAACTTTAAATATACATCATTTTCCAGATGCATGAAAAAGCCAATTTTCATTTAATCACAGTTCAATATGGTCTTTATGCTGAAGGTATAATCTGTGCAGATGTTAAACAATTAATGATATTATGATAAAACTGGAAGAAAAGGTCATGGATTAAAGATTGCATGTTGTTTCCCTAGAAAAACTGCATGTGGAAGTAATGGTCCGGGTAGTTTTCCTGTCTTAATAGTTGTTGCATTTAATTTCAACTATGACCCCTTGTACATTCATCACCTGATATAACCTGACTTAAGAGTGGGGAATATATCAATGATTAAATCATGGATATAGCAACATTTTGACTGTTGATCTATAGCATGAGTCTGCAGGCATCAGTGTGACAGATTATTAAATTATTCCATGAGTGAACCACCCTCCTTGAGAACAACTCTTTTTAAAAAATTCTTTTTTATTTTCTTTACATTCCAATATTAACCTTCCCCCTTGTCTCTCCTGGTGCCATCCTCCTTCCCTCTTCCCCTACTCACCCTCCCCTAGTTCACAGAAGGATGGAGTTCTTTACTTCTACCATCTGACCCTAGCTTATCTAGTCTCATCAGAACTGCCTACATCCTCTTACTCTGTGGCCTGGCAAGATCACCACACCAGAGGGAAGTGATCAAAGAGACAGGCAACATAGTCCGTGTCAAAGATAGTCCCTGCTGCCCTTACTAGGGACCCACATGGAGACTGTGATCCTCATGGGCTACAAACTGAGCAGGAGGTCTAGGTCCTCTCTATGCATGGATTTTGGTTGGTGCGTCAGTCTGTGTAGGCCCACGGTTTCAGATTTATTGGCTTTGTTGGTCTCCTCGTAGTGCTCTTGTCCCTTCCATGTCCTATTTGCATTCCTCTTCCACTTTTCCTTATGACTCCCTGTGCTCTGCTCTCACTGCTGAGCTGCTTTTCAGATACTGGGTGGTCGGCACCACCATCTTGACTCTGTCTTGAGAACAACTCTTAACTTTTCAGCTTACTGGTTTGATAAAACTGAGCAACTTTACTGTCTTAGCCACAGTTTCTGTTGCTGTGAAGAGACACTATTCCCACCACAATTTTATGAAGGAAAACATTTGGTTGGGGCTGGCTTACAATTCAGAGTTTAGTTCATTATGTTATGGCAGGAAGTATGGTGGTACGCAGGCAGACATGATGCTAAAGAGATAGCTGAGAGTTCTACATCTGGATCGACAAGCAGCAGGAAGGGACAGTGAGCCAGTAGGCCCGACTTGAGCATTTGAAACCTCACAGCACCCCCATCCCGCACTAACGCTTCCTCCAACAAGGTCCACACCTACTCCAAGAAAGCCACACCTCCTATAATGCCACTTCCTATGTGTCTATGGGGACTATTTTTATTCAGACTACCGCATTTACTTAGATTCAGTTTACATTTTTTTTTGCAACGTGTTCATCTATGTAATAAAAATAAACAAATGAAAGACTATTCAGTCACTCATACAGAAAGCTGAGCTCAGTGGCTGGTGAAATAAAAGCAGTGCCTTCTGTGGATTTTAACAAGGGAAGGAAACCACATTCTGTAAGGACGTGCTTCACTCTTGTCTGAGCTATGGTTTCTATTGCTGTGACAAAGCACTATTATTAAAAGTAAACTGAGGAGGAAAGGGTTTATGTGGTTTGCGTGTAGTCCACCACTGAAGGAAGCCAGGACAGGAACTTAAACAGGAGGCAGGAGCTGACGCAGAGGCCATGGAGGGCTGCTGCTTACTGGCTTGCTCCTCATGGCTTGCTCAGCCTGCTTTCTTATAGAACCCAAGACCACCAGCCCAGAGACTAGCACAACCCACAATGGCCTGGGCCTTTCCCTATTGATCACTAGTTAAGAAAATGCCCAACAGCTGACTCTTATGGAGGCATTATCTCAATTGAAGTCCCCTCCTTTCAGATAACTCTAGTTTGTGTTTCAAGATGACATAAGAAAAACCAGCGCAACTCTCAAGCAAAATTTTGAATTATCACTAAATACTTATTTTTCTCTTCAAAGTTAGAGTAATTTTATGAAAAATTTTAAATTATTATAACAATTTTAGAATATATTATATAATATATAATAACATATATTATATATTATATAATTAAATTATTTCATTATTCTACCAGGACCCTATATTACCATTTTTGTAGTCCTAGACAATCTGCCCCCATACTTCCTGCCATAACAATAATCGACTAAACCTCTGAATTATAATCTGGCCCCAAGCAAATGGTTTCCTCTATAAAATTGTGGTGGGAATAGTGTCTCTTCACAGCAAATAGAAACTGTGGCTAAAATAATAAACTTGCTCAGTTTTATCAAACTAGTAAGCTGAAAAGCTAAGAGTTGTTCTCATGACAGATTCAAGATGGTGGTGCCAACCAAACACCGTTTCAAAAATTTATAATTATGTAAATTTTTTCCAGATATACTATGAATGAAGGAGTTCCTAATGAATTTTATCACTCAAAAACAATGTCTTACCAATCTTTCCTTTTTGCACCTACATACTATAGATGTCACCTACTAAAACATGTTTTAAATAAATGAGTCAATACACAATATATTAGTGTGGTATATATTAGAAATGGCTTCCATCGGCTCATAAATTTGAATGTTTGGTCACCTGGGAGTGGCACTATTCGAAAGTATGGGCATTTTGGAGTAGCTATGGTGGAAGGAGAATGTCACTCAGGGCCATTGTGTGAAACTACGTATGTAAAGCCTGTATTATCTTGGAGACCCCAAGAGGTCGGAGACGTCAGAGTCGTGGAATACCTGCAGAAGAGAGCCAATAATGGAGTATAGAACTAACCAAAAAACAAAAACTGTGTCTCAGTCAACAAAGTTAAAAAGAGTTGGGGATCTGGAGAGCACTTTAATATCAGACACAGAGATGCAGAGTTTGGGGTTTGCCCAGCTGGTTTTCGGTCTTGCTTTGACGGAGTATTTCCTCACAATGCTCCATTTCTACATTTTAGAAAGGCAATGTATATTTTATGCCATTACGTGTTGTAAGTACATGATCTGTTTTTTTTTTTAATTTTGATTTTTACAAGGAGTTACAGTTAAGAAATTACATAAATTCAGAAGAGACTTTGGACTTTGAGTGTGGAGACTGTAATAGACCATGGGGACTTTTGAAGTTGGACTGAATACTGTTTTGCATTATGATATGGCTAAAACCCTATTGGGACTAGGGAGTATAATTTGGTGATTTAAATAGGAATGACCCATTGAGTTGAATGCTTGGTCCCAGTAAGCCCCACTATTAGGAGGTGTGGTCTTGTTGGAGCAAATTTGTCATTGCCAGTGAGCTTTGAGGTTTCAAATGCTCAAGTCAGGTCTACTGTCTCTCTCTTCCTATCAATGATCCATATGGAGAGAACTCTTGTCTCCTTTTCCAGCACAGTGTCTCACTGTGTGTGCCACCATGCTTCTAGCCACGATGAAAATGGACTAAACTTCTGAACATTTAAGTCAACCCAAATTAAATGTTTTTCTTTATAAGAGTTGTCATGGTTATAATGTCTTTTCATAGCAATAGAACATGGACTAAAACAATTAGATTATTCTAGGACCCAATATTACTATTTCTGTAATCCTAAACAATCCCTCAAACTATATTCAATTTCAAAAATTTATAATTATGTTTATATTTACCATTTAAAAGGTAGGTTTAAGAGAAAATAGGAAAAATACATTGAGATATGTTTTGTTCACAGAACTGCCTTCATTGTTATGTTTTGCTTTTCCTCTATGAGTTTGAGTTAGTGCTCAGATCTCTTTCTTTCACAGCAAAGAACTTAAAATATCTTCCAAAGCAGCTGACATTGTCTTTGTTCACTTTAGTTTTGAAGTATGGTTGTGTTGGAGATTAGAAGGTATGTGGATTTTGTTGTTTTGAGCATTTTAAATAGAACTACTCCAAAACTCAAATTCTGATCATGTGATGTTAGTAAGAGGCAAGGATTTCAGCAGATTGTCTGACCAAAGAATCCCTACCTTCTGTTAGAATGAGCTTCCATTCTGAAGAATTTGATGAACAGAGTTGGTTCCCCGCGGCCTTCTGTCTTCAGCTCTTGAAAGAATAATCACAAGAGTGCTCAAACTCCAGCATTTAGCACTGTGGGAAATACATGTTTATTCTTGACTTTTCTCCCAAACAGCCTGAATATCACCTTTTGGTACTATGACAACTAGCCAGCAGGGAGAGAGCTTCCTGGTAAATGCCAAAGTGTTTTCTCCTTGTCTTACGACAAATATGACTGGGGAGTTTAGCAATAGTGGCTTGCCATTAAACTCTGGTGGGTAAATGCTTGTGTTATTTTAGGGGATGTATTCTATGCTTATGGCTTCTGAGAGTAAGATTATCCCCTGGATAGTAAAACTTAAATTATATGTTTTCCTATATATCACATAGTCATATAAACATCCCATATATTTATACTATAATGTATAAATATACATTATATATATATATATATATATATATATATATATCGTCACAGCCATATTTAATGGGAACAGTGAAAGTTATAAAGCCAGCACAGATGCTTGCAAATATCCAGCAAAGCTGAGCCAAATGATGCAATCACTGTAATGCCGTCCTTTACTTTTCATCTTGATCTCCACATGTTGCGTGCTTGGGGGCCTTTTAATATTGTACAACCTGGGGATGTTGAATTGGTGGAAATTTTCTTATGAATCACTTTCATCTTTTCCCAGAAGTGCTGTTTTTAAGCTTACCCAGGAAAGTCCTGAACATATTACCCCTCCTGTTTTTAGGGAGATATCCTTACCTGGCCGTACTTGAAGGTCTTCCTTATGCCCTGGAAGTTGTGACTCAAAAAAAGATGCCAGAGGCCATCTTCTGAGGCTCTGACTCCAAGATACTCTTGGAACATCTGCCCTTAACTTACTCAGGAACAAGATAATCAGAGAAAAGCAAACTTAAAAGGTAAACAGTGTTCAGTGGGCTAGAGAAGTTGTCAGCAGATCAAATTAAAAGCTTATCCTTACTACTGATGGACCAAGAATGGTGTGGATCAATGATAAAAGAATAAAGTATTAAGACCTCCCTTTTCTCAAAAAAGTTACCTTATACAGAGCCACTGTGGTGTCATATGACTAAGGAACAAAAGAATAGAAAGTTTAGACATACAAATAAATTATACAAATATATAAAATACAAACATTATATTATGCCAGAAGTTGAATAATAACTTTTTCAGCTTTAGCAAGAAAATTTTTTTCTTGGGCCTAAAGACAATTAGCACTCTGACTATTAAAAGTTGGTAATACACTGCTTGGGGCATGACAATCAACCTAGGCTGGCTTGAAGATTTTCTTTCTGTCTAGTGCCCTTGAAACTGCAAAAACTACCAGCCTGAGAACAGGTTGTCATGCTTTGGCAAAATATGCCCTTGAAATTGCAAGATTCTTAAAAGTTCAGTTGTGGAGTAGATGGAGTAGAGGGAAAACGATTGTAAAAGATAATTCTGTTCTGTCACAGTTTATCAATGATGACTAAACTTATGACCAAAAGGAAATTAATACTCATGTCTGGGAACAGAAATTATATGGAAAAACATGGATCTATTGCTGCCTATGGATTTCTGTATAAATAAAGAAGTGTTTTCACTGGCAATCAGTCAGGCTGTAAAACTTGTCACACACACACACACACACACACACACTCATCTCCATGCCGACTCATTCCTCCCTCATCACTCTTGCATCCACTCTGCCTCAGGCCTTGTCTACACCCTAGGCCGGATACTGGAAAGAAGGTATATAAAACAAGTTCCCATATGACTTTTCCAAATATTCTTAGGGTAAGTTCTCCCTCCATCTTTTCTCTGTACCATCCTGCCATCTTCTTATTTAAACCACCCTTCCATTATTCCTCCTTTTCCATTTATATTGTCTGTGTTCTATTATCTATGTGGTGATTTGAATGAGAATGGCTCCCTGACATAGGCTCCTATATTTGAATATTTAGATCCCAGTTTGTATAACTATTTCGGAGGATTAGGGGATGTGGCCTTGTTGGAGGAGGTTTGTGACTTGGGGAGGGATTTGAGTTTTCCAAAGTCCATGGATCCCATTAGCTTTCTTGACCTCATGGTTGTGTCTTAATAAGTGACCCCTCAGGGATTGTTCCAACACCTGCCCTTATGCCTGCTGACAGTCACAAACTCTAACCCTCTGAAACTGAAAGTCTCAAAAAACACTGTCTTTAGCAAGATGCTCGGTCATGGTATCTTATCATACCAACAGAAAGGTAACTATAACAGAATGTGGTACTAGAGGGTGGGCTGTTGCTATTACAAGCCTGATTGTGCTGTTATTTTTGTTTTGTTGTTGCTGTTGCTGTTGTTTGGGGTTCTGTTTTGTTTTGTTGAGGAATGGGAGACTTTAGGACTTAGTACTAGAAAGGCAGTTAAATTCTATAAGTTGAGCTTAATGGGCAATCCTTGTAGGAACTTGGAAGACAGTAATGCTGAGAGCAATGTGGACAATGCAGGCCCAACTCAGATTTCAGGAAATCTAGTGCTCGACTAGAGACACATTCTTGATAAAGAACGTGGCTGCTTTTGTCTTTTCCTAAGAATCCATCATTGAAGAGTTTGGGACTAATTTCTTTGGAAGAAGAGATTTTAGGACAGCCTAAAATTTCCTGTATAGTATGGTTATTGATGATCAATTTTGGGTGGGTCTATAATGAAAAGACCAACTAAAGTAAAAGTAAACACAAAATGTAAAGTTTGAGGGGAAACACAGCACCAGACAATATAATGTTGGAGCCAAAGCTTTTGCTGAAAGATATAAGGAAGGGACAAATGTGAAAGAGAATAAAAGGATAGGACAGCCTTCCTCACTGAAAGACCCCACCCAGCTAAGGGTTCAACTAGTGGAAGGAAATGCTTAGGAAAGAATTGTCTGTTCCTAAAAAGCAACAAATAAAAGCTGCTATGAAGTGTTGCAATGCTACCAGGGTTCACTCCAAGTTGAAAGTCAAATTTGGCTTCATTGTTCATGTGATTGTCTTTAATGTTATGAAAAATACATGACTAAAGGTGTTTTGGAATATTCCTCTGTAGTTAAGTTCCTCTGAGTCCAAGAATGTTGCAGGGAGTAACTGCATGGAATCCTTGAAAGGTCATTGCATGAAGCTGTGAAAGTAAAGCCTGAATTCCATTAGAGAACCTAAGTTGCTAGAGATACTATATCCATGAGACATTTTTTTCAAGAAGACCTGTAGATGTGGGGTAGAATAAGCTCAGGGAGAGAAGTGTGTTGCAATCACCTAATATGGAAAAGCAGAGTCATCTAAGCTCTCTAATGTCAGACGTGGAGCTACAGAAGTTAGAGCTCTTCCTGCTGAATTTCGGTCTTGTATTGTTCCAGTGTTTCTCTCCATGTCTCCTTCCTCCCTTTTAAAATGATGATGCATTTTCTGTGTTATTGAAGGTTGGAAGTATGTAATCTGTTTTTTTTTATTTTATTTTACAGGGGTCACAATGAAGTTTTGCTTTGAATCTCAGAATAGATATTGGGCTTTAAACTGTGTTGTTGACTATGAAAGGCTATGTGGACTTTTGGAATTGTACAGATGGGATTTTGCATCATGACATGGCTTTGAAACTATAAGGGCCTGGGAGTGGAATGTGGTTGTTTGAATGTGAATGTCTAATAGATTCATTTATTTGACTACTTGGTACCCGTTTGGTGAATCATGGGGGAAGGCTTAGGAAGTGTGGCCATGTTGGAGAAGGAGTGTCACTGAGGTTGGGTTTTGAAGCTTCAAAAACCAAAACCATACCCAGTTAGTCCTGTCTGTCTCATGGTGATGTCTGAAGATGTGAGGTTTTGGCTATTGATCTAGTGCCTGTTTGCCTGCACTAACCCTCAGAAACTGTAATCTTCAAATAAGCACTTTCTTTTGTAAATCACCTTGGCCATGGTGTCTTATCGTAGCAGTTTAAAAGTGATTAAGACAGCACTCTCTGTTAAGATCCTTCTTTCCTTTTTATAAGTTCATGAATTTTAAAAGTTAAACACACAAGTCTAAGCATTCAACACCAGCATCCATACATGAGAGAGAACATCTATGTCACAAACCCTCCCCCAAACTTTGGAGACGATTGCTGAAGACAGAAGTTCTAAAACTTGTCTTTCTGGGTCTGAGTTATCTCATTCAGTATCAAGAGTTTTACCATGCTTTGAATCATGTGAGCTAATTAAAGCAATAATAATAATAACATATCTAAGATAAATCCATGGATGCAGTAGTGTCACAAGTGTTAGGGGGATAACCCCCTGCTTTCTAATTAAACTGAAGGCCCACCCCACAGAAGGAAGCATATTAGGATGGCTAGGAAATTTGTTTGTCCTGGGAGTGTATCTATGCTATTACTCTGTTGAAGGGACATAGCATCAAGCTGCACTCTAAATTTGTGTACATATACCCATAGATTAGTACACCTCTCAGACCTCATCAGAGAGGTTTCTTTGTGCAGTAGACAGCTGTTAACATGAAAACTTACAAGTCACAACTGTTGATATGAAAATCAAACTGGTCAAAGTGTAGAGAACAAGAGTTTATAGAATGCACAGCCACAACATCTATGTCACAAACCCTTCCCCAATCTTTGCGGATCATTGTTGAAGAGAAGACAGATTGTAAGATTTAGAGGTTGGGGAATACTGAGGCAAAACAGTGTCTTCTAGGTATAACAGAGCTATTAAAGTCATAAACTCGCAGCAGCTATGGTTGATTGCCTAAGACCCCCAGAAGACTGAGCCAGTAAGCGTTCCAGCATTACAGCTGTACTTCCCTAGACATAGCACTAGCAACTTGTCCTAGAGGCTCAGCCCAGCTCACTCCACACTTTCCTGCGTCCATGGTGATTACTTCAATGTTCAATTGCTGGAGTCTTTACTCCAACTGCAACTAAGGCTGCACCTTTACCAATAGCCTCTCTGAGCCATTTCAGGGACTCTGACTCTGGCACTTCAGTGTGGAACTTCAGCATAGCTTCGTGACTCCTTCAATTCTGAAGCTCTTATGCTGCCAAAACCAAAACAATGAGGGAGACTTCCCCATCACCATGTTCATGTCCCTACTTTATGCAGCCACAGCCCACCTGGGGACCACAGCCTCTGTGCAATGACCATGAGGAAATTTTTCCAAATTTCACCTCAGTGATGTTGATCTCTTATTAATTAGAGATGATTTCCAGCCCCAGCTAACCAACATTGATTACAGTAAAGCAATGAAGATTTCACTTCCACAGATTCCTAATTTAAGTATATTATACAATCATCACTGATAGTATTTGAGGTAGACTAAAATTTCAAAAGCAAGGCCTCTAGGCTTGGCATTTCTCTCAACATTGTCTTGCAAACTCCCACTGCATCTCATTAAGCTCTGAGCACTCCATGGCTTTTTAGCCTAAAGCTCCAAAATCTTACACAATCCTCCCCAAAAACAACATGTTCAAACCCAGCACAGCAAGACATTTCTTTCTGGTACCAATTTCTATTGTAGCTTGCTTTTCAATTGCTATGATAAAAACTACAACAAAAACAGCTTGTGGAGGAAAGGGTTTATTTCCCCTTGTAGGTTATAGTCCATTCTTAAGAAAAGTCAAGGCAAGAACCCAGAGGCAGGAACCGATGCAGAGACTGATGAGGAATGCTGCTTACTACCATGCTTCTCTGAGATTGCTCATCTGCCTTTTCAATTTAGCCTAGCCCTACCCACCTAGGGTTGATTCTGCCTATAGTAGCCAATCCAATGAAAGCAATTTTCCAATTGAGAGTCACTCTTCCCAGGAAGCTTATATCAATTTGACAAAAACTAACCCGCACCATGGCTATACATGCAAATATATTATTTAGATAGATAAGTAAGTTAAAATGAGGTTTTCTGTTCTAATTTTTTAAAAAATAAGCGACTCACATCCTGTTCTGCATCCACAGATAAGATGAGAACGCCTCAGGGGTGTCTAAGGTGCTTCTGTGGATTTTATATGTTCTTGGATGGAGGGCTTTGCTGAGACATGTGAGCTCTTTATGAGTGTGCTGACCTTCAGAGAGACGGTTTTGAGTCAGTTCCGTGGAAAACCAGAGAAGGGACTTGAGGAGTCGAGGATAAAGAATACTGGTAGACACCTCCCACCTGGCACACACACAAAGAGCAAAATACAGGCCTGTAAGCATTCTCAGGCTTGGAAGACTCGGTAGCAGCCATGAGGCAAGCTGTCACTGAAGTAAGCATCATGCCAGATGCTTATGAAGTCCCGCTTAGAGCCATTTGCACTCTGGCTCCTTGGGCTATTCTGGAAAACACCCTAGGGTCTCATCTCTTTGCCTTTCTTTTCTCCATTTGTCTTTTCATTTTATTTCTACTCCTTAATTTGATTGATGCAATAAAAAACAGCCCAGGAAAACAAGACAAGCCTCCTGACAGCACATCGATAAAAACACTAGAATTACCATTTCTACCCCACTTTACAATGTGGTGTGTGTCACTGTGTCTTCTCTTGAAACCTGGAGAAAGGAATGAATCACTGTCATCATTCACATCCTACCCCAACTAAAGGAAAGAAACTTGTACCACAGAGCAGGGTGCAGCTCAGCAGGAGCACCACACAGCTGCAAACAAGAGAACTCAATAGAGGCAGGGTGTAAAGGGCTCTTGGTAGGGTTCCTCTCTGTGTCTGCC
The DNA here is from genome assembly GCA_028658305.1 of Pachyuromys duprasi. NCBI lineage: Eukaryota > Metazoa > Chordata > Mammalia > Rodentia > Muridae > Pachyuromys > Pachyuromys duprasi. The sequence goes on from CM053754.1 coordinate 4,130,169, forward strand.
TAAAACAGCATCAGCAACTGCTGACTGACTCTTCAGCAGAAATGAGAACAAATTCATAGTGGGAATTTTTAAAATTCATTTTTGCTTCAAAATGACTGATAACTTGTACTGCTCACTGTGTGCCAGGCAATATTAGGGGTTTGTATTTATACAGCAAAATTGCAGTAGCCTAGGTGCTTGAAAAGGACAAACTTATATTAAAAATTAAGCAAAATATGATTATAATGTGAAAAATGTACATTTATCACATGTTCAACTTGATCATATACTTAATTATCCTGTAACTATATAGTTAAATACTTAATACACAAGACAATACAGAATAAAGTAAAGCAATAATTAAAAATGGATATTTGGGGGATAGGAATGTAGCTAGATGGGCTACAGGCCTAGTGTTTGATTCCCAATGCTTCACAAATTGGTATGGTGTTGCATACCTGCAATGTAAGCTCAAGGTCATTGTACTGGGGTGAGAGCTCAGTGGGTAGAGGGCTTGCTGTTAATTGTGAGGACCTGGGTTCAGAGTGCCAGAATCAATGTAAATTCGTTAGTGATGGTAAACATCTGTAATGCCATGCTCCTATGGGGAGATGGGAGGATTAAACAGGAGACTACCAGAAACTGGAGGACTAGCTAGCCTGGGAATTCAGTGGCAACTATGAAAAGACTCTACCTCAAACAAGGTGGAAGACAAGTACAGATAGCTGGGGGTATCCTCTGACTTCCACACACACATGCCTGTGGCACGTATGTGTGTGTGCAGTCACACATATGAAAATGCACATGCAGGCATGCACAAACACAAATTAATAATAATAATAATAATGAGAAGGAGGAAGAGGATAAGGCCACTCTTAGCTTCACAGAAAGTTCAAGGCCAGCCTAAGCAATATGAAATTCTATTTAAAAGGAAAAATCAGATATTTTCATTTCTATTAATTTTGCTTTGTTGTCAAATATTTTAACTTATGAACAATAAACAATAGAGAAATATATTCATAACAATAAAAATTTTAAATATTGGTATTCTTGCCCTTTTACTTTAGATTATTGTTTCCATCCTTTAATTTAGCTATTTATTCATTGTTTATTTATTTTTCTTTATGGGAAGTTAAATACGGTACATATAAATAAGTCAGTTCATCTAATTTCTTCACCTCACTTTTCTAAACATTTGGGATTTTCAGTGAGTTTTCAAAAACTGTTTTATGACTTTTCCGTTTTTCTTTTCTCTGCTAATCTATTTTTAATTCATTAACAGTTTAATACAACCGTTTAATAGAAAATTGTATTTTTAACTCCTATTTCCCTGTTAGTTCCTTCCTCATTTCTCCAACTGAAACCCCTTTTCCTACATAATTTTTATACCCAAGTGATAAAGAAGTTTCTCATCAATGACGGATATGATGTACACAGATACGTATAAGAAATCCATGCTACGTATCTGTACTACATACAAACATAAACATTATACTGTGCATTCGAATCTCAGTTCCTTATTTTCATCTTCTTCCTCTCGGTACTATTAGGTCATTTTGTACAAGCACTGTGGGTGGCCAGCTACAGAAATGCCTCTCCCTGTCCCTACTGCCACCTGGCTCCTGGCTCCTTCTGAGTCAGGTCCTCAACTCTTCACTCTATCTTAAAGAAGACCCTTCACTCCTGGCACTTCCAAAGTAAACTTCCTTTAGTTATTGTTTTTGTTTGTTTGTTGTTTGAATCAGAGTCTCTGTAGCTCAAGCCCACCTCAAACTACGTTACTGGGTAAGTAACCTGGAGTGGCCTTTCCAGCCTCATTTCTTCTTTCGCCTCCTGAGTGTCTAGCTAATCATGGGTTACCTATGTAAAACACTGGGCGTGGCGATTACTGGCTTCTCCATGGGCAGTGGAGCTGCAAAGGGTGATTTAGAGGTGGAGCACAGCCACCATCTTGGTGTATGCTCTTCCATCAACCCCATGCCTCTATTCCGTTACATCAGTTTGGACCTTAAACAATGATGCTTTGTTTCAGTTGCAGCATCTTTCCCAACATGATACAAGCTGGAAAAAAAAGGAGGGTTTCTTCACACATTGGGAAAAAAGAAGGACTTCTTTCATTCTCATTTACGTTTTCAGTTTTACTGGTTTGAGCATTACTCTCAACCAGACCTGACCTCTGAGAGACAATAAAGCTTGGGAGTCAAATGCAGCACAATTCCTGCCAGTTTTCTTCAGCTATACCCTCAGCATAGAGCTCAGGGAGGCAATCTACAGAAAAAAATTGTTCTCCACATTCCTCTCTCTCTCAGAGTTTGCATTAGGTGAGCTGCTGACAGCCCACTGATTCCCACACTGAGGTAGGACTTCAGCATCCTGTATCAGGCTCAGAGTTGCTGACACTGATCGACTTCAGTTCTTACTTAAAAATCACAAAGGGCAACCTGCTGCTTTCAGCGCAAAGTCTCCTTAAACCAAATCCTTGCTAACTCCACTGCATTAAGCCAGGGTCACTGTTGGTCTTTGAAAACTACAAGGAATAAGAGGATATATTCAGATTAAGTTCTGCTTCATTGATTACCTATAATGTGTCAGTTAGTGTGTTAATTAGAAAATGTGCTACACATTTTTATTTGAGAGGGAATGCATTGTAGAGCATGTAGATAAATTCTTCCTCTCTGTAATAATTAGAGTTCATTGTGGTTTAAATGAAAAATATCTCCCACTGGCTCGTATGTGTGAACAACTGACTTGTACCCCCTTGTGCTAATTTGAAAAGTTGTGTAGCCTTTGAAAGGCAAGGACTCATAATAAGAAGTGTATTATTAAGTGCTGATCTTGAAAGGTTTTGACCAGGCCATATTTCTTGTTCATTCTCCTGATTCCTGTTCCACCAAGATGTGCATCAAGAAATTTCAGATGCACACTCCTTCATACTTCCATATTAAATGGTGACAATAGAAAGACACAAAAGTTCTGCCTTTTGTAATTATATTGTGTTTCTCTGAGAATGGAACACTTTCCATTTACATTAAAATACAGTTTATGATATGCTCAGATACTTTGTGTTGATGTGGTAAAATATCTGTTGGGAAAACCAGCTGCTGTGTCTTTCCTACCATGATGGACTGTGTCCCTCAAACTGAGAGCCAAGATAAATCCTTAAGTTGCCTTTGGCAGGTATTTTGCAGCAGTAATCAGAAAATTAACTGATGCAGTGCCCAAGTGATGTTCACTTCATTCACATGGTCACTATCTCCCAAACACTGAGGACTTCATATGTGGAAGAAAACAAAGCTCTCAGGCTCCTCTGATGCTACAATGCTCTCCTAGTTGTTTAGGGCTCTGCTCTGTAACTCAGCATTCACATGAATTACCTAGAGGTACAATAACAAAACATCACAGGTCAGGGCTTCTTAACTCTGTTCCATTTGCAACCTCTTTTCACTCCCCCCAAAAACTTTATACAATACTCACACTATAGTTATATAAAATAGGTATACAAATCAAGTAGTTACTGATTATATCTCATAAAACAATTCATTTTACTCCTTTAATCTACAATAATTTGCTATTTATTATAGATGGAAACATATTTGAATATTAATGAAATAATATGCTTATTTTCACATGATCAAATATTGGCTGAATATGCATCCCATTGAGCATCTTCAGAAGTTTTCAGGATATTTTGATTTTAAAATCATTGTATCTGAGAATGCCACTTCGTACAAATCTGTAGTACTAAATGGATATTTTGTAAATTGTTGGAATTTCTATATTTATCCCAAGCCAAAACTCATTTAATGACTTTTATAAAGGTGATCATAGTAATTCAAATGGCAATTTTGAAAATCAAACATATATAATCCAAAGATATATTGACACTTACATATTAAGTGACACAAAACTTTCTGGTTTTTGTATTTCAATCATGTTCCTCCTTTTTATATATATTTAAAATACTAAAGCTTATAATATGCTTAGTAACATTTGGTTGATGTGGTAAAATTTTCTGCTAAAAAGCAGCTGAAGGACAAGCAACAGTATCTTGACTCACAGAAAACACAGCAGCAGGCTAGGAAGACATGGTGGCATGAAGAGGAGGCTGGCTGGTCATAGTCCATCTACATTTTTTAATTTATTTATTTTTATCTCAATCACAGGTTAGGTACTTTGAATCCCAGGCGTAACCCCTTCCCTCATTCCCTCCTACCCTCCCACTCCCTC
>CM053754.1:4134874-4151893 GCA_028658305.1 Pachyuromys duprasi
AACTGGGAAAGAAGATATAACAACTATACCTCTAACACTTATTTATTATCTAGAATATACAAAGAAAAACTGAAAATCGAGAAGGCTAATAATTCAACTAAAAATAATGCATGTAACTGAACAGAAAGCTCTCAAAGGATGAAATGCAAATGACTGAGAAAGACTTAAACATCTGTTCAACATCCTTAGCCATCAGAGAAATGAAATTAAAATTACTTTGATATATCATCTTACTTAAGTCAGAATTGCCAAGATTAATAACTCAGGCAACATCTGATGTTAGTGATAATGTGGTGAAGAACAACATTTATTTATTGCTAATGGAGTGGACATTTGTAGAGCCATTGAGGAAATCGGTGTAGTGATTCCTCAGGAGGCTGGAAATCAATCTACCTCAAACTGTGGCTCTACCATTCTTGGGCATATACCCAAAGAGCTCTACATCTTACTACAGAGATACTTGCTTATCCATGTTCACTGCTACTCAAGAAATTAGAAACATCCAAGGTTTCCATCCACTGGTGAAGGCAGAATGGATGTGATACATTTACACAGTGGAGTATTATCCAACTGTTAAGAAGAATAGAATGTGCAGGTAAATTTATGGAGTGAAGAACAAGCATCCTGGGTGAGATAACCCAGGCTCAGAAAGAAAAACATGCCATATTTTTTATATGTGCATGTTAGTTTTTGAGCTTTAGATATGAGTGTTTCACTTAGAATAGCCACAAAGCTTGAGGAGCTAAATAAGTAACCAGTGAGGGTAGGGACTCCTGCAAGTCTGAGGAAATAGAATACAGTAATAAAAAGCTAAAGAGAAGAAACTAGGAGTGTTAAACGGGTGTGGGGTGGTTGGATGGCAGGGTAAAAAGAACAGGGAGAAGGCCAAATAACAGTAAAGGCCTTTTGAAAAGCCGTATGGGAACACACAAATACAGAAGTTCCCTAAAATACACAATATGTATTAAATAAATTTCAATGGAGTTATCCTGTAACAGGGGAAAGAACAACAATTAGACATCTTTTTTTTTAAGTTTTAATTTTTATTGATAGAAGCAAAATTATACCTAAAAACAAAGTTCCTAGAAAAATGGTTTGTTCTTACTTATCTTGTATCGTTCCTCAAACTTGACCTTGGCCTCCCACCTGGGCTTGTGTTTCAGAGCTGGGTCTCTAAAGACATCCTTGTAGATAACACTTTTGTCCAAGGGGATGTCCATAGTTTACTTTGTGGGCATGAGGTGATTACAGTTACAAACTTTCACAAAGGACTTAATCTTTGTCTCTTTGCAATTTCCTTCTTGCCAGTGGGATAGTAGTCGATACCAGCCATCAGGACTGCTGCTTCCTTGTCTCCTCCTGGTCTCATTCTCCTTTGCTTTTCTCCCCCTTCTCCTCCTCTACTCCATAGAAAGTGGGAGCCCCCTTCCCTACCATCTGACCCTAATTTATCTAGTCTCACCAGGTCAGCCTGCATCCTCTTTATCTGTGGCCTGACAAGGCCTCATCACCAGGGAGACAAGAGGAAGTGGTCAAAGAGCAGGCAACAGAGTCTATTCAGAGATAGCCCCTGCTCCTCTGGACCCACATGGAGAATGAGCTGCCTATCGACTACATCTGAACAGAGGTTCTTCATGCATGGTCCTTGATTAGTGCATTAGTCTCTATAGGTCTCCATGGCTGCAGATTTTTTGAATTTGATGGTCTCTTCGTGGAACTCCTGTTTTCTCTGGGTCCTTTTATCCCCCCACTCTTCCTATGACTCCCTGAGCTCTGCCTGAAGTTTGGCTGTGACTCTAACCAAGCAAGTGAAATACTTGTGTGAAAAAACTTCAAGTCTCTGAAGAAAGAAATTGAAGATATCAGAAGATGTAAAGATCTCTCATGCTCATGGATCAATAGGATTAACATAGTAAAAATGGCCATCCTACCAAAAGTAATCCACAGATTCAATGCAATTTCCATCAAAATACCAACATTTTGTTTGTTTTTGTTTTGTTTTATTTTGTTTTTCGAGACGGTTTCTGTGTAGTCTTGGCAGTCCTGTACTCACTGTAAACCAGGTTGGCTTTGAACTCACAGAGATTCATCTGCCTCTCCCTCCCAGAGTACTGAGATCACAGGTGTGTGCCAGCACCCATTTTCCAATTCTCATATTCATATGGAAAAACAAAAACCCAGAATAGCTAAAAACAATCCTGTTTAATAAAAGATCTTCTGGAGGTATCTTCATCCCTGATCTCAAGCTATACTATAGAGCAAAAGTAATAAAAACTGCATGGTACTGACAGAGAAACAGACTAGCGGATCAATGTAATTGAAGCAAAGGCCCAGAAATGAACACACACACATATGGTTACTTGATTTTTGACAAAATATGTTAACTAGATATTGTATGCTTCCTTGTAAAACCTCTATTACTAGGAATGGGTTGTATTTTGTTGAGTCATTAGCCAAATGGGTCCCACAGCACTTCTGCCAAAAAATAACCCAATGAGTATTCACACTTCCTAATGCTAAGTCCCTGTCAGTGAAGACACCACTTACTTGTGTCATTGAAATTGGAAAAAAAAATTGTACTCCTACCCACCTAGATGCTTTACCACTACAAACTATCATGGTACTAAAAGGAACTATACGTGCTACCACAGAAGAAAGGCACTCAACAATACCACCAGTATAGCTCCCACCATATTGAGATGAACTTGTGGCCTATAATGGAGTACCTTCCTATGAGATACTTTTATAGTGGCACAGATGTCATATGAGTAACCAACCTCTTTTCAATTAAATTTAAAGCCCATTCTATGAGATGGAACCTAACCAGATACCGCTAAAGTAGCCAAAAACCTGACTCTAGATATGCCATTGACTTAAGGAAAACTTAACGACTATTTTTCTGCTAAAAGAATACAGTAATAAAATGACTCCTGATAGCATACACTGTATCCATAGATCAATACATCTCTAAACCTTGCTCAGAGAAGCTTCTTCTTGATTCTTAAGGTAATTAACACAGAGAGCCACACCTGGACAATGTGCAGAACATGGGGAACTTTGGAGTACTCAGATCTACTTGGGATGGTTGTTTTAACCAACCCCTTCTCCTCAAGACTCAGGAATCTATGCAGAGAGAGGGAGAAGAGACTTTACAAGCCAGAGGTGGTAGATAAATCCAATGAAACAACTTCTTCAGGAGGAAGATGCATGAAATCATTCAGCAGGAATGATGCATGTATGAACTCACAGAAACTATAACAGCATAAGATCTGCAAAGGTTTGAGTAAGCAAAGCCCTAGCTCAGAGAAGGGAAAGTGGACACAGTATCCCTATCCAATGATCAGGTTGCAATTGATCCCTGCTGGGAGGAAGGAGAATGTTAGTCAATGAAGGAGAATATTAGTTTTCTTCAATGCAATGGCACTGGGTATAATAACCATATTGTAGAGCAGGCTCTGTCATCCTGTGTGGTAGCCAACACAAAACAGACTTCATGCTTTTTTGTGTGTGTTTCGTTTTTCTTGGGCTTCTTTCTGTCTGTTATCATTTTGGTCTCTGTCTGTGTGTGCCTGTTTCTTGATTTTGATTGAGTTATTTTGATTTTCTGGTCAGACAGAGGCAGAGAAAGAGAGTGAGCATGAATTTGGGTAGGTTGAGAAATAGGAGGATCTAGGGGGAGTTGGGATAAAGGAAAGAATATGCTCCAAATATATTCTAAGAAAATAATTTTATAAAGAGCCGATAAACAAGAAAAAGAAAAGATTTGCCTTTAAGAATTCTGTTGGGTACCTTGATTAATGACCAATGTGGGAGGGCCCAGCCCACTATGGGTAGGATTACCCTTCATGGTTCCTGACTTTGTTTCTGTTTCCAGGTTCCTGCCTCGAGTCCCCTCCTTCAGTGGTAGATTGTTATCTGGAAGTTTATGATAAATGAGTCCTTTCCCCGCCCCCCAACTTGCTTTTGGTCATGGCATTTTATCACAGCAACAGAAATAATCACTAAGAGCCCCTGCAAAAGAGTATAAAATAGACCCTGAGTCCCTTGAGTTGCTGCAAAGAAACCCAGAGCCTTACTAGTTTTGCAAAAGCCACTCAGAATAGGAAAGAGTTAAATTTATTCAGCCAAATCATGAGGGAGCTGGTAGGACTATAATTAGTGTCTGGCTTTTGGACATCCAGTCTGGCACCCTGCATGCAGAAAGATGCTGTCTCTGTACCACAGCAAAAGTGTGTGATTATTTCCAACCCCAAGATCATCCTGCAGCTGTTTGGTAATTGGATAAGTTTTTAGAAAATAATCCATTTGTGCAAATGTGCATTCTTGCACCCTCAATCCATCCACAAACAAAAGCAAGATTCTGTTCATCATTTCTATCCTTTATGTCAGGACTGTCTGAGGTCACTAAGAAAAGAGAAAGTTGATCCTGTCACAGGGCCAAGAAATTTACTGTCAGGCCCAACAATCATGAAAAAAACAGTGAAATCAAGGACTCAGAGGGCACATCTCAGAAATGACCAAAGGTCAGCAAGACAGGTGGAAGCCACAGTACTCATTGATTCCAAGTGCATGCTAGATATTTCCAGGTGGACGTAGAAATCTCAAAGATGGGGTGTATCCATCTCTTTCAAGTTCACCAATGTGAAGATAAAGGATACTGTTCAAAAGCTTACTGAGTATTGTGCTTCTTTGTAGCATCTGCCCCAGGACTCTCAGACTTTCTCAGTAGAGACATAGATACCTCCATCTCATGCAAGCTGCTCTGCCCTGGGGAATGAAACAGAAATGGGCTCTGGAAGCTCAATCTCCAAATGGGTCCCTAGTAAGGGGAACAGGTGCTGTCTCTGACATGAACTCAGTGGCTGGCTCTTTGATCACCTCCGCCTGAGGGGATAGGGTGGTGACACCTTACCAGGCCACATAGGAAGACAATGCACACAGTCCTGTTGAGACCTGATAGGCTAGGGTCGATGGAAGTGGAGGAGGACCTCCCCTATCAGTGGACTAGAGAAGAGGCATAGGAGATGAGAGAGGGAGGATAGAATTGGGAAGGCACGAGGGAGAGGGCTATAGCTGGGATACAAAGAGAATAAATTAAAAAAAAAGACAACTTTAATTTCCATGACATGTTGAAGCTGAGGCCCCATCTGCCTGCCTCAGCATAGTACTCTAGTACTCTGCTTCCAAATGCTGAGTCTCTGTACCTTATCGTTGAGTCCCTAGCAATTATCTAATGCAAAATCTAATCTCTTCCCTTCTCCACTTCATCCCAATTACAGAAATCTCAACATAGAGTTGCTCAGCTGACATGAACAAGTACTCCTGAAGGAACCTGATAGCAGGACAGAATCTTTGCTTCCATCCCAGTGAACTTCAGTGCACCATTTGGAATTGGAGAGTTCTCCTAAGGACAAAAAGTTGGCTCAGCATAGCACAAGGAATGAGCATGAGTTTCAAAGTAAACTTTCCCCGAATTTGAATCTTGGCAAGTTAAGTAGCTGTTCTCACCCACAATGTAATGCAGAACAAATTATTAATAAAAGATATAAGAGACCTGTCTGTGGATATGTAATGAAACAGAGTAATTACTTTGCTTATTGCCACACAGTTTTCCCAAATGTGGCATTTTTATCCTTTCTTGACAACACAAATTTTGGTTGGGACCTGGCTTTGCTTTTGGAAGCCTCTGTTCAAAGCTGACTTCAGTTTACTTGTATAGGCCCTTACACACAGTCATGTGGATGCACTTCCTTAGATATGCATCCATATAATCAGACCCTTTTGTATATACACACACATACAAAGACCTCCTTACAGAAAGATATCCTTCCACATGATTCTCTGTACACAGTCCTCCCACAAAGAGCTAAAGTGTTCTTTTCCACCACTACTGGATTGGTTCCTCATTCTCTAGGCTCAGCTTTAGTCTTTATCTTACCTAACCCTGGTACCCAAGAAGCAAGTCAGTCTATCACTAGTATCACAAAGCTCTTAAATTATTTTAGAGAATCATAAAACCTATCACTGAGCCCAACTTTCTGCTGAGAACATGGAAATGAGCACAGCCTATAAAGAATATCATATGAAACTCAGAGGCCAAAGTTTCTACCTTCTGTTAAGCCCCTAGCCTGAAATTCACAAGGCTTTGCAAAAATGTGTTATTTATTTTAACATTTTCATAATTACATGAGTTCTCATATTAATATATATTTTGACAGGAATAAATAGAAACAAGCATGTTTTGAAGTCACACATACCCCCTTCAAATCCTGCTTCATTTACATCTGAATTATTTGACTTTTATGATCCCGTTTCCTCCTTTAGAAAATGGAAATGTTAATAACTGCTTCACAGACGCTGTGACCAAAATTGAGGTCATGTTCCTCCATGGTTCCTGCTACAAAGCAGGCACATTTTACACCAACACCGTACTCCGCCTGCCGTTCAGATATAAAGGAATAAAAACACTGAAGTTCACTCGCTCTTCTCAAGCATTGTGCTTTTTACTCTCTGGTCTCTTTTTTAAATTAGAGCTCTCATAGTTAAAAGAAGACTAGAACTATTAATTAATTTTTTTCTTCTGAGAAGAAATTGTTTGAGTTCAATTTCCAAGGCAACAAATGGAACCTGTACAGAAGAGTAATTTAATGATTGTCTTACTCCAGATACTGGCTTCTGAGAGTTTATGAAAGAAGATTTATGTGAGAGAGAGCAGTTGCATGAGAAGAAGTAATCTGAAAAATAAAAAGACCTCAAAGAATTGTTACTGGGGTCAGGAGCGGGGCTTGCCTCCTTGAAAGGTGGCTGTGACACCAACGTGAAATCATGCAAGAGAACATGTTAAAGTTGCAGAAATCAGAACTGGGCTGTCGGGTGGAGTAATGCATCTGGAGGTCTTCTGTTTCATCTAGAGCCTTTTCTTGACCCTCCTATACATTATCGATTATATAGGTCTCACAGCCTGCAGAGAGAGAGAGAGAGAGAGAGAGAGAGAGAGAGAGATTAGAGAAAGAGCACATTCAGGATCTTTCTTCTAGTGTCCACATCTAAACTCAGCAATACAAAGCATCACTAAAAATATGATTCACTGGGGCAGAGCAGAGGGCAGAAAGCATGAGGAGAAAAAATTACTAGGACTAAAGTTTCAGAATAAACCAGGAAGATTCCCACTAATCTGCTCAGAAAATGTAAGAAAGAAAATTTAGGTCTATAGAGAGTAAAATACAAAGATAGTGAATTAAGTTCATTTTGAGGCCCCAGAACTCTCAATAAAACCACATTTACATAAATACAAAGTACTCAAAAAATATCTTGCCTTGGGCTCCAGAGAGGGAACACTTGGTGAAGGGCTTGCCCTGCTAGGACAAGGTTCTGAGCTCAGATTCCTAGAACCTATGCTAAAGGGCCAGTGTGGTGCTGACGTACCTGCATCCCAGCATTAGAAACATAGACACAGGGAGATCCCTGAAGCTCATTTTACAGACAATTTAGCAGAATCAGTGAACTTCACTGAGTGACCCTGACTCAAACCAAAGACTGCTGGACATTGCCTTAAACTGAATCTATAGGTAGGAGTCCTAAGTCTCAGTGTATAGTGTTTAAAAAAAAAACTTTAGAAATTGATTAGGATTAAGTGACATCATAAGGGTGAGATTCTCATGATGGGAGAAACTCATTAGGGAGCGTATTACCCTTTTATACATTTTTTTCACAATAGAGTGAAAATGTGACTGTCTACAAGACAAGAAGCATGACAATACCTTGAACTTGACTTTTTCTGTTCAGCCCCAGAACACTGAGGAATGGATGCTTGTTCTCTAAGCCACTCAGGTTGTGATGGATCATCATGCTAACACTGGTTGACCAAGGCAAATGAGCATCTATGAGTTGGTGTCCTCTTTTGCTTATATGTCTCTAATATGGGGATTTTTAAAGTGGTAAAAACATGAGCAGCATCGCCATGCGAAGGAGGATCTATGTATTTTCCAACTTACTAGACCACAGTTTCTAGGAAGATGTTCTCAGTGAAAATGCACCAAAATAGTAGTGTTCCAATCCACGCCTTTTCTGCTTTCTCATGGTGACAACCTCCAGCAAAGACTAACATACATGGCATCTAGCAAGAAGGTGACACTGAGATCTCTGAACTGTACCCCAAGGTTTGAACATGCAGAATAATAAATGAGAGAATGAGAAATGAGAGATTTCCTAGACTGACTACTCTGTGGACGCTATGATGTCAAAGGATACTCAAGAAAAAGCTAGCAACGTCACCAGCAACACGAGTTCTGATCTAGCCAGATCTGTATGTGTATTCACATAGCACATAAGCCCTGTTCACTTGAACATCAGCAACCCAGAAGAAATGAACCAGACTGATCAAGTAGAGTATGACTTAAGAAACAGAAATGCATAAAGGTTAAGGGCTCACATTGAGATCCATACAACATAACAGGGAAATGACAAAAACAGGAAACTATTAAGAAAGAAACAGAAAAGAACATTGAAAGCAAGAAAGAATTCTTGCTGTTTAACATAACTAATAAGAGTAGAAAATGTATATGGCTGAATAAACTCCACAAAATGACCTGAATGATGATTTAGAACAGTTCTTTGTCAAAGCATAGCCAGGGGTTACACTTAGGGGTAAATTTTGTGTATCTATTAAGTCTGCATGAGTAAACAATGATAGCACCTATATGGAGGCGATACCCATGTGGAATAAGCTAAAGAAAAAAATGATAAGTCTGTGTATATGAGAACAAACAAGGCAAAAATGTTCTATTAAACAAACTAGCAATTTCATGTCAAGTGGCTTACTTAAAGCCAGCTGAAACATTCAAAGTTATGTTAGTTACTTTTCTGTGCCGTGTTTAAGAAGTTTCTAAAAAAATAACAAACAAAAAAAAAACACCAAGATAAAATGGGGAGGTTGGTTGTATATTTGTTAGTGTATTGTCTTAGTTTACTGGGTTTTTTTTGGGGGGGGAGGGAGATGTTTGGTTGGTTTGTGTTTTTGTTGTTGTTATGACAAGCTGTTACTTGTAGTGATGGTACCAAAGAAGGAAAGGGAGGTGGTTGGCAATGCTACTAGAAACTTAGTCCCACTTTTCAAATGCTCTTTTCCTTGTTCCAGAAACAGGCCTATATCTCGCTCCCTCTCCTGTCTCCAGGCACTTTTCTTATTTTCTTAAAACCTTTCATACATCTTTATGAGATACAAGTAAACTGGGTAATAAAGGTTCTCTGACCATTACTGGGAAACTGGGGTTCCTTCGTAGGATTCCTAGTCTCATTGATGAAAGTATTGAGAATTAGATTCAGAAAGAAATAAGGAGGATTTTATTACAATTTGAGAGGAAAACAACAGGACAGACAAGTTCTAAATTTCAGCAGCTGCCAGGAAAGAGTTACCAGGGAAAGAGAGAAGTTCAGTTATTTCTTTAGGTCAAAGAAAGCAGGAAACCTTGGCAATTAGTGTCAGCAAGCAGCTGCATGACAGAAGGTGGGGTGCTTCACAGAAAGAGCCAGGAATCCCATAGTGCCCTTAGAGACCCTTAGATGCCCCAGAGAGCTTCCCCAGGCTTTGTTCACTATCTGAAAGAAATATAAATTGAAAAAGGAGGGGAAGAAAATGTATGCTTTCCTGAATAGCAGCACAGCAAGCAGGCTCTGCAACATTACAGGATGGAAGCTGTGCAAAGGACTGCAGAGGGGTGGGGTTTCTGGGGATGGTAATTATTCCTCCCATCTCCTTAGTGTGACTTGAAGTGGATCTGCCTTCCTGGGGAGTGGCCTTCTGGCCAGTTCATTGACAAGCTCTGTTCTATTAATTCTTAAGGGAAGGGACAGTGATGTGAAAGGCTCTAATCATTGAAGTTGACAAGAACATCATATCTCAAAAGCATTCTATTCTTTTGACCAAGAGACCTAAAGAGTAGCAGTGAGCTATTTACTTTTCTAATTGTACTGTGGAAATGGGAGGTGGTGGTGAGGAAAGAATTAATACTCAGTGGCCTTTAAAGATACAGGAACAAGATGACAGATGACAGGACATTATTAATAATCTGAGCCATTGCTACTCTCAAATTGATCTCCTGTCCACAGATTTCTTAATTATAACTTTTACTAGGTAAGATCCTTGATAAAATGCAAAAGGAAATGGTTTATACTTGTACCAGTCAATGTCATGTTGGCAGAAGTGATTGATTATAAAATTTTCCAATGGAAATCATTCTTTGCTTTGTCATGCATCACCCAATGCTGACCAAATAAGCTCTGCAGTTAAAAATAATTACGAGTTGTGGGTGACACTCAGGTAGGCTCTTCATCTGTAAATGGAGTGCATCAGTTCTGGGGTGATATGATAGAGAATGCAGATAAGCATTTGCAGAGGGCTTGCTTTATGCCAGCTACTTAGTGTATTCTGTGAGCACAGAGTTAGTGAGAATTGGAGAAGGAAGATCTGGTCCAATAGATAGGCAGTTAGCTGAGGTGGGGCAGATTCATTATTCATTCTGATCACTACAGTGCGGGCTCTGCTCCAGGTCTCTGCAGAAAGGGGGATAGTATAGGAAGGGAGTGTTATTAATGACCTATGTAGACATGCAGAAGCTCTGAGACTGAGTGGGGGTTGCTTTCTTACAGGTCTCAGAGGAAGAGGGAGGCTCCACACTGTATGGTTGCTGAGTGGTGCCTAATGTTGCTTGCAGTCAGGCTGTCTCTGTTTCCAAAGTGGCAGGCAAAAAGAGAGTCCTGAATTCTGGAGAGGAAATGTATGACCCTAAGGATGTAAGTTTAGTTACAGCAGCTTATTATATCAGAAGTTCTCTGATGCCTTGGAGTTTGGTAGCCTGGAGGTCTAAACTTCCTGGAAGATATTAGAATTAGGGCACCTGCTATTCTCCTGGAACTAGGACACCTAGGGAGTTCTATAGAAGGCTAGATTCAGAGATAGGCTCTCTCTGTGGGGGACTTGTCATTTCTTTTACAGCAGCTGTGAGGATAGGCAGCTGCTGAATGTGGGCATGGCCTGATTAGTCCAAAACTTAACAGGGTCCCTAAGGCTTCCAAAAATTCCATTATGTGAACATTTCCACGATCACTTTATCATCAAACTATAAAAGCATCCTGTGGGTCGTAGTCCCTCTGTATCCCTTGCTGTGACTTTTTCAAGGCTTCACACCTTCAAACTCTTGTCTTCAACAGATTGAAGGCTTAGATATTGATCTCAACTCTGTTCCCACATATGACTGAAGAAACAATATGGAATTTTATTTTTCTTGTTTGTGGTTGAGCAATAAAGTCTCAATTTCCTTGCTATGCATTTTCTATCTCCCAGTAAGATGAGTTCTTGTTCATCTTTGTCAATGGTCTGAGACAAGTCATTTTACCCATTGCTCCAGATACCCCTACTTATCATTGGGTTAATTCAGACCATCAGAGGCCATTGCTTGGACTACAAAAAAAGAACAAAAAAAGAAAAAAGGAACCTCTGCCAAACTGAACACTCTGTCACTGTCTTGCTTACTCTGTATAGTTGTGGTGGTAATGGGAGGGGAGGGAGGGTTTTCCTGTCCTTATGAGTCTTTTATTTAAGCAATATAAACATGCTGCGTTACATGGGATCCCATTTATAGTTTGTCATCAGAAACAGAAAGGGTTGCTCTGGTGGTGAATTGTGAGTTGGGAGGCATGCATATATAGGATATGGTTTCTCTTTATGGTTGTTGGAGAGACAGATCAGTGCAGTGTTGGATCATGGTGGTGAAAAACACAAGAATATGAGAGAAGAAGCAAGAAACACATAAGACACAGACATAAAAAATAAAGATCAGGGTGCCAAGTAAAAGTTCTCCAACATATCACCTATAGCTTTCAGTCTTCTGGTATAATCCAGGGTATATGCCAAGGAGGAAGGGAGGGCATAGCTGTCCTTTCTACTTGTCTCAGCTTCTGGATTTGTCACAGTCACAGTCACATGCTGGGAACTCTAAATGGAGTGAGCCTGACTTAACAGTCAGATCTGGGATAGCCCTGTAACACAATAAAAAACAAACTATAAAATTTTTCAAAACCTGAGTCATTTCTTTTCTCTAGCACTGCCAGGGTATTCATATCAATTTTGTTCAGGTTTTGTCTTATCTTGGGGTTCTTTGAAATCACGGACAGTTGAATTGTAAGGAAAATGTTGCCACATTACAACAATAGTCTCCCTTATGGCCTTTAATGACTCCCATGAGTTTTTCTCCACTGGATGCCAAAACAGTACATTTTCAATGAAAGTAAAATTTGTCACTTTTAGAAGCACGATTTTTATTAGGCAGGAACGAGCCATATGAGTCAAAATGAGGCAGCTGTACTTTGGGATGCGGTTCAAAGGAGTTTATGCTTGAATCTCAGCAGTGAAGTTTCTACGTTAGATGACTTGCACTTGGGCTTTTTAGTTGTTCTTTTTTCTAGTCATAAATGATAAATCAGTAAGTGCGCACAGAGTGACTAATAAAGAAATGTGATGTATCCAGGGGTGTGACTTCTCCATGTGGTCACTTACTTAAAACAATAACATTATTAGGTGCACACATTGTGTGTATCAAGCACATATTTTTATTTATATTTAAAGTACACAATTTTTGGATCAGTGATGGGAATAAATAAACAGAAAGCATAGAAAGTTTCTGTATGTCTACCACACCTACTCCGATTTCTTGCATTATTTTAGTGCACATGTTGTTATTTATACTGTTAGTTACATATTAGTAATAAGTAAATAAATCAGTAATTATACTAATAATTTATACTCCATCATTGTATTGTGTAATGGTTTTTCATGAAGGATAACATTTATGTACCATTACAGTATCATGTAAAATAGTTTCATCGACAGAAAGTTCCCTACATCCTATCTGTTCCTTCTTCTCACCAAGTCTCTAGAAACTCCAGTATTAGCATTACTATTGGGATTTCATTTAGTAATGTGCACTTACAGTCCCCATGTCTTGATTGTAGGACAACTTTTATCATTTCTGTTGCTGAAGAGTTTCACTGTGTTGCTGGACGACAATGTGTTTACTCGCATTGATTGTTTGTAAAGTTGGGCAATTCTGAGTAGACATGCTCTAAAATATTCAGGTATCAACTTGAATGTAGATACAAGCTTTAAAAGCCACATTAGAGATCGCTGGCTCTTTAGTATATTCAGGGTTCTAAGGAACTGTTAAGCCTCCTCCCACGGTGACTGGACCATCCCCAGCCTGTCTAGCTCTGAGAACAACACTGTTGCAGCATACGACTTTTCACAGGTGCTGTAATTTTGTTAAATTTCAATCTGTTGGGTGTATAGTGATGTCTCGACACAGGTTATTTTGCATTTCCTTAATGTTGTACAGCCTGTGAAGGGCCTGTTGTGTTTGTGTTTATACGGTCTTGTGTTAACATGGGTGTGTGCGAGTACATGTGCTCATACATCCTTTTGTGTATTCATCCTCTGCATATGATCTTTGTGAATTGTCCAGATAAGTTAGTTGACTTTTTCTTTGTTTTTGTTTGTTTGTTTGTTTTGCCTTCTGTTCTGTTCTATTTTGTGCATTTTGAATTATCGGTAGTACTAGAGATTGAAGCCATGACACTGTAAGGCAAGCACTACCACTGAGCTGTATCCTCAGGCCCTTTCCACACAGTTTCCTTTATATTAGTTTAGTTTTGATACAATACCTTGCTAAGTTGCACTGGCAGACCTTGAACTCTATTTCCAGAGATGACCTTGAACTTGTGACTCTTCTGCCTTGGCCTCTCCAGTAACAGATTTTAGGTGGCCGCAGCAGTCCAAACTCCTACTGTTGGGTCTGAAAGAATTGTTTTGATTTTTAATAGCAGTTCTATATCAAATGGCTGTTTTGCAAATGTTTTTCCTTTGGTTATTTTTTTTTTCATTTATTTGATTGCTTGAAACAGGAACTCTTACTGTAGACAAAATTATCCTAAAACTCACTATGTGGCCCAGGCTGAGCTCAGATTCATGGCATTCCAACTGTCTCTGCCTCCTTGGCACTGGGGTTACAGGCATGAATCACCATATCCAGCTCTTCATTTTCTGTGTGTTCTTCACAGAGGAGAATTGGTTGAGGTCCTGACTACCAACTTCCTGCAGTAATTCTACTGTGGGTGCTGTATTTCAGAACTAATTGACTGCTCCAAGGTCATCTGGATTTTTTCCTGTTATTTTGCTGAGGTGTTATGGTTTTGTTTTAGGTTGTAGTTTCTGGTTCTTCTTCTTCATCATTTTCTTTGGTGCATAGCACTAAAAAGTCACTCTGTGCATCTGACTCAGAACATTTTGAAAGCATTTTTTTTTTACTTTCAATAAATTACCTTCACTTACTTTCCCCACTTTTCTAAAATTAATTTTTCATATAAGCAACTCAAAAGTATTTTATGATCACTTTACAGAGAAAACAAAAACAAAAACACAAAACAGAAAGCAAGATTTGCTTAAAAAATAGACATGTCATTTGGTTTTAGGGGAAAAGCCGTAACCAACCAGGAAATGGTGTGACCTGGTGTAAGCCTGTTTCTGAGCCTCTCGCTGCCCTATCCTGACTCGGTGCTTCCCAAGTGGGAGGTTTGTGGGGGAAAATTCCCTGGTTAAGCTAAGTTTGTAAAATAACACATAATTTCTTCTTTCTCAGAGATTGTAAACATGCGTTCGCCCACAGGGAACAATGCTGAATGAGTGTGGGGAACGCAGTGCTCCCCATGACTCAAGTGCCAACCTTTGGTGCTGCGCTGACCTAACTGACCATGTAGGGCAGACACTACCTGGGGAGGAACACTGACTTTGCATCTATGCTCGGACCACAATCCGCTTTTCTTTACAGTGAAGAGAGTAAGTAAATAATTTCTTTGTTCTCTCTCTACTCTGGCACTGTGAACAGCTTGTCACATCCCTCCTGACACCATTTCTCTACATATAGGTTTTGTTTTTTTTACGTGGAGAATTTTCCTCTCATGTTCAAGAAAAATAAAAACAGTACTCTTGTATGAGGATTCCAGGCAACTAGGAAAATCACAACAGTTTATCTCATGAATGACTCCAAAAATTTGGAAAGTGTTGTCTGTACACTGGACAAGAGCCTTCACTGAAGAAACGGGGCATTTCTACATGCAACCCACGAGCTGCTGCTTCAATTATTTGACCTGGGATCACCTTGAGTAAACATTTACTTCAAAGTGACATACGTGGTAGTTGAGATTGTAGGAGCTGTCCAGGGTCACATGCTTCAGCAGGATAGGTGGGAAAGATCAGTCAGAGTCTTCTACAGAGGAGGCTGACAGCAACCAGGAAGCTGTGAGTCAGTGATCCTAAAAGGATGCTTTCAGGGCTTAAGGGCCATTAGCAGCAGCCTGCACTCAGTTGGCCTTAACTAAAGCAAATGATTTGTGCTTTCCTTTCCTCAGAGATAGATCCCTACTGAGGGCAAGAGGCACAAGAGCCAGGTGAAAGGAAAAGATGTCCTTGGCTGCCCTGATCATGAAAAGAAAATGTTTTAGTTCTTTTACAGTGAAATGTTGACATTCAGTGCTAACTTCAAACCTGTTTTAAAACATCTCTATTCATTTCAGGGGTGTATGACAGTTCTGCTTAGTGTAGAAGCCATCAAACACAGCATGTCCAGGGAGTCCTGAGACAGACCACACTGAGCAGTACGAGGATGCTAGGGAGGCACTGGGCAGGGGGAACCTAAATAAACTCAACAATCATAGGTGACAGCTACAGAACTCCCCACCTGCCAAGGACAGTTACCAGCACCCCTATCTCATTCCTAGAAGAGAGATCTATTATTGCCTTATCTGAAGACATTTAAAGATATATATATATGGAGAGAGAGAAGGATAACACTTGCTCACCTGATACTAGCTGATACTAGCATTATTCTCATGATAAACTCAATTGTTTAGCATCATAAGTAGTAAATATTAATTGTACTTAAATATATAAAAGGCTAAAAATGTCAATCGATGACCTTGGCCAGGTTCGTGAACAAATACCTAGGCTTATACCTTGAAATTCATGAAAAGAATAATGGAAGGCAGCAGTGCCTTTGAGTGGCTAGAGGAACCTTTGTGTACCATCCTGTCATGTTACTCTACTGTGAATGACCAAAATACTACCACGTATACTCAAGAATGAAAGTTAATAGTCTGGGTGCTGAATGCTGAGCTACGCAAAGGTCAATGGAGAGCTTTGCAAGGCAGTCAACCATGAAGCTTATCTGGAGCCTCGCTCTCCCTTACGGGCAAACGTACTTGTGCTAAGCCTGCACTCCTCACTGGCAGTCCATCTGGCACATTGTTCACCTAAGGTGGAAGCATTATTCCCAGCGGGGTACTTGTACAGCCAGTATTTGCCTGGGACTTAGGGATGAGAAGGGAAATGGTAGTGACAGAAGCAGTTTAGGTAGAAAATAGTCTTCACTTACACATGAGTTTCAATTACTGTAATTAGAATAATGCTTGTCTTTCCAACAATGCTGATTCAGTTGCTATGGAATGTTCATCATAAGTACTTATATAAAGTTGAATCATCACTCATAACTCTCCATCCACCAGCCTCTCATGTAAGAAGGAGATTTGCACTGTGATTACTGACTAATCGTATCACTTTTTGTAGTCTATCAATGATCAGAACATCTGCTATTATATCATGCCTGTGTCAAACTCAGCATCACTGGGGAAAGAGCTGAGCTGTGAGATGCTAGAATAGCCAGTGTGAACCACTAGACAGATCCAAGCTGATAATCACAGTCACTTAAAGTGGCACAACTTTCTGTTCCATTTTCTCTGAAGGGAAGATGTCAGGTAGATCCACATAGGCATGTGGGGGAAGGGGTTCCTCTTGAGAGGTTCAAAAATTTAGAGTTAATTCTTGGGACTGAGGCAAAGTCACCATAGCACAGTTCTTTCAGAGCAAGGGTCCAGCAATCCCCCACCCAGATTAACCTTGGGATGTGACTAGGGTCA